>CM067372.1:15585923-15713423 GCA_034401795.1 Chaetoderma sp. LZ-2023a
GCATGACACGTGTGTTACCGGATGACGCACACGTCGAAATGTGTCACGGTACGATGGCTGAACTGTACTATCTATGCTCCCTTCCTCCCTCCCTACATTGCAATGCCCCAGAGAGAGGACAGTACATTTTCTATTATTATGTACTATATGCCACGAGAGGAAAATGCATTCCGACTTTGATAGGTAAGGTTTGTAGTTCGGAGTTTTCGTCACCTCAGCCAATGATAACGCGCTTCATCAACCCATGTTTGAAATCAGTTTCCCTCTTCTAGACCTACAAGCCTGGTAGGCAAGGCCAACGAGTTCCAGTTGTCCATGTGTAGAATCAGAGTTTTCTTTCTCTGTTAAGCGAGCTATTCTCCTAGATTAATGTACACCATCTTCCCAAAGCACACTGATTCTAAGGTGCCTCTCACACATCCACTGTTAGTTAAAGAACGATAAGGCCTGTGATGGCATTTTAGATGCCACCTGCTGATTGTGATACCATAATTAATTAATATGTATTTATTTATTTATTTATTTATTTATTTATTTATTTTGCTTCACGTTAATTTAATTTACTTTAATTTATTTGTATTTAATTTTTTTAATCAATTAATTATTTATTTATTTATTTATTTATTTATTTAATAAATTATTACTTTATTTATTTATTTATTCTTTAATTTGTTGAGCTTATTTATTTAATTAATTAATGCTTTTGACCGATATATGAATTTTATTCTTATATTGTTAAGGTCCTTAGATCGATGTGACTAAAAGCTGTTGCTGTCATAGTCCTTAACAGCTATTAGTCACATTGTTTTCAAACTATTTCATACAGGGCCAGCTTGAGTTGGCGAAACAGAGTATTAGACAGGCATTCATTTAGTAACGTATTTCTGTATTTTGCATACATTTAATTAAATTTATTAGCAATGCCGTGAAACTGCTAAGGTCATAAAACTGCGAGACGATTACAATAGCTCTGAGCGTGCGCGGTTCTCATTTATTTGTTTAAATCCGCTTTTCATACATACCCGCTTTACCGATCGGTATATTTCGGCTAGAAAATGGACTGACCGTTAGAGAGTGAAAATCAAAGTGGGTACTGTTATATTTCGGTCTAAATCTCCGTAACTATTAAGCATATAAACTTCTAATTACCACACACGATTAGAGAAACGAATTCTCTGTCGAAGCTGGTAGGTTATATGACCGTGACGAGGCTGTCTTTTCCACAGTAGGACCAAATGTTGCGACTCACGGATGAGTCGTGTATATATATATATATATATATATATATATATATATATATATATATATATATATATATCAGAAATGGCATAGAGCGGAGTCAGAGAACTCGGACTCTACTTGCGAATGTTCTCTCTACTTGCGGAATAAAACGATCGAAGAAAGTCACAATAGCATTATGTTGGAGCGTTATAGATTTATGTGCCACCCCGATGGGTTCGCCGTCAACCAAAACGTTGTATTTGCCTAATTCTAATTCTCCACCAGGTTCGCTGCTGTTAAATGTATATAGAATCGCTTAATACCGTTCACTGCGTTTTCACATGAATCTGCCCCTCCCTGGTATTAGATTTTCGGCTAAGCTCGGTGAGATCTAATTCATACGCTGCTGCTGCTGCTGCTGCTGCTGCTGCTGCTGCTGCTGCTGCTGCTGCTGCTGCTGCTGCTGCCGCTGCTGCTGTCGTACTGGGTTGTTTTTGCCGCTTAACGATTTGCTCGATCTTTGACTGTTTCGCTTTGAATGCCATGTCTAACTGATATGTTAGGCATGTCTATAATTATTGATACATTTTTGCGAGACCACTAATATGGAAATATCGCAACAACAGCGCACAGTCAAATTAGTTCCAAAATAGTCAACAGCCTTCCTGTATAGTTTCCTGGTAATTGATAGTCAGGGAGTTCAGGGATCGCTCGATCCCAACACGAGCGAAGTGTGGGTGGAGATTAGATAGAGATGGGCGGGGAAGAGCTAAAATTGGATTCCTCTCTTGTCCAACAATAGATTAACTACCATCATACCCACCTAGCACTCAGTGTCAGCTTGTCATAAAACTGTCAATTTTACAGGGTATAGCCAATGTCCGCGTAAATAATACTAAAGAACAAGCATGATGTAGACCAGAGCTACTGATTTCAGAAACACATATCCAACCTCTGATTGTCAACTGTATCATTTGTGTTGGGCGAATTACATTGTCCCAACAATATACATATACGTTGAGAGACGAATTTATCATTATTGTATAATGTCTTCTTGACTAAAACGCCTTCATGATGTTATGTAGTAAGAGTTGTTTTGTTATCAGCTTGGGTATTCTCTATTTGCTCTCATCGGTGGTCCTCAGCTTGGACTGTTTACTCCTGGTATTCTATTCCCGTGGACTAACAAATGGATAAGATTGCTATAGCTATGCGACACAGAGCTCTTAATAGTCAGTCGTTGTCATTATATTTATAGTCCAATGGAGTCTTTAAACACTCGTAATAATTTCTTTTTAAATAGCATTTCTGACCTCTGTTGTTTTCTTTGATGAAACTGTTTACATCAAGACACCTATTATAATGGCGATAAGAGTATATTACTACTACTACTACTACTACTACTACTACTACTACTACTACTACTACTACTACTACTACTACTACTACTACTACTACTACAACTACTACTACTACTACTACTACTACTACTACTACTACTACTACTACTACTACTACTACTACTACCACTACCACTACTACTACTACTACTACTACTACTACTACTACTACTACTACTACTACTACCTACTACTACTACTACTACTACTACTACTACTACTACTACTACTACTACTACTACTACTACTACTACTACTACTTTCTTTTTTCTTTTTTTTTGGAAAATCCGACGCTGACGCAGTTCGACACACCTCACGGAGGAACTCCTTTAAAAAAGGCTTGCAAACCCCCATAAAAATCGGGTGAAATAGCAGGCTTTATTAATAGTATATGAATAACAATACAAACTTAACATATCAAAACAGTGCAAGCTAAAATACTCTATTACCATATACCACACCCATGGCATAACTACATAGGAAAAAAACTTAATAAAGAGCTGATAACATAATATAATTCAACAAAGCCATTACTATTTGCACACCGTGTGGTAGTAGGCCCAAATGGCGAGCATAGTTACCCAATAAGTGGTAAAGTGACTCATCAATAATTAGCAGTAAGTTACTGCTACTCATTGACGCCATTGAGCCGATTCATGACCGGCAGGCTAAGTAAATCATATGCAGTTTAACGTAGCACACCATATAGTATTGCGCCCAAATGGCGAGTGCAGCTCGCCAACTACTGGCGAGGTGACTCGTCAATAAGTAATAAAAGGTCACTCATTGACGCCAGTTGGCCGGTTCTTAAATACCGAGCAGGCGTAGTAGCCTTTATGTCGTAAAATGCACAAAGCAAAAGTATACAAACTATGACTGCATAGATGGCGCTCTGGGTTCACATTTTAAATTTACCTCATTGTAAGTTTTTGTAAATTACCCTGGAACAAATACACCTACAGTAAACATTTACAACTGAATGTTAATTGTATATATGAAAGATGTCATACTCTGTTAACCTAATGAACTCGAAAGTCGGATCACCTCCAGAATATTGACGTGATGCTCAATTGATATTTAAATATACCGATTCCCAAGGTTAGGTTATTCGTCAAAATTATCATGTCCTAAGAAATTAAAATTTTAAAATTAACTCTATTAAATAAAATAAAATACCATATATAAATATACGACAAGCAGCGAGTGTGCTAGCTTATACAAGTTCTGCGTCTGCTATTTTTAGATATCCATGTTCAATTGATACTAGGCCAATTTGGCACCATATATCTTTAAATTTACTTACTTTTCCATGTTCCACTAGCCTGTAAAATTCACAATGAATGCAGTTTATCAACAATGATCGAAATAGCTTGTATAGCTCTTTGGTGGTTGTTTCCTGTTTTATCTCTGACCTCTGAACACCGATGTTTCCAAATGGCCCACACTACTACAGATATCAGGGTTACTAACAATTCTTTCTCCTTGCTATTAATGATTCGTCCGATAGTTGAGCAATCTTTGAACATAATTGTTACAGCCAATAAGTTCATATAATTGATTCCAAATTTAGCGAGGAGCATATTGATATACACCCAAAAGCCTGTAGCTATACAACGCTGTGTAAACAGATGGTCTATTGTTTCCTCCTCGGTATTACATAATAAACACTGGTCTGTACTTGTTATGTTGCACATATAAGTCAGATGGCCGACCCATAGCCTTCGATGGAGTAATCGCCATGCCAGGTCCAATGTGTTTGCTGGTAGACAAGGTAGATGTATTGTTTTCCACGCATTTTTTCAGTTCTTTGGCGTGCATCCTAAAGTGTTCCAATGCCTAACTGCAACAGGAGTCTGTCTCCGACTTTGCATTAGCATTCCATACCAGGCTCTAGATGTCATGTTGTATTTTATATGCTCTGACTTAAATACTAATGTTGGTTGCAACATATCTCTGTTGCCACATGCTTTCGGCAATTTTAACCATTCACCAGGTATTGCATTCTTTATTCTAAGAAGTAAGCGTTGGGCATCATTATGCCTCATTGATGTAGCTCTTGCTACATCCTGCATCGCGATCCATTTGCGAGATTTTGGATTAACTAAATCACATAAATATTGAATGCCATTTTTGGCCATAGAGGGCAAATATAATACAGCATCATTATCACGAATCAACTCGTTGCCCCCAAAGACGTTGCTCTAAGGCATCTTCCCAACAACTGGGTTGTGGCATTGATCGTGTAAATATCTTTAAAGCTTCGAGCTGTTCTTTATATACGTTTGGTATCTTCTAATGGTTAGGTGGCAGTTTATTGCACAAAAACAAACATTCTACTGGAAATGGATATACGTACCTTTGTAGAAGTGTCCTTGCAACACTTGACCAAGATGAGTTTGAAGTGAGTAACTCATTCAAGAATTTCAGTTTTAGCGAAGCACACTTTGCTAAACCATTAACCAAATCCAGGCCTCCATCATGCTTTTCATTGGTGAGGATTGACTGCGATACTAATCGGGCGTTGTCCTCCCATAAGAAGGACAAAAGTAACGTGTTGATCTTTGACTCTACTGATTTGGGCATATGAACTACAGAAGCGGTATACCACAGTCCAGATAAAATTAAATTATTAAGGACAAATGTCCTGCCAAATACAGTTAGGCGACGTCGTTTCCAATTTACTAATGCACACTTTAGCTTGGATAGCCTTTCTACCCAGTTTATTATTACATCCTGTTCTCTACTAAAGTAAATACCCAAAGTCTTTATGACATCATCTGACCAGTTAATATCCATAACATTGTCAGTTCTGTCCTTCCAAGCGACCAAAAATAATCCCTTAGATTTGTCTCTATTCACTTTAAGCCCTGGTGCCTTTTGAAAATCTGATAATACTCCATTTAAAATTCTAAAATCTGAGTTTTTACCTGCAAACACAGTCGTATCATCTGCATATTGAGACACCTTTAGTGGCCTTTCTACGCCACGTATACATATTCCTTGAAAATTATTACGTTGCCTCAATGTAGCCCCCAACGATTCCATAGCTATGACGGATAGAAGTGGAGACAATGAGCAACCCTGTCTGACACCTCGTTCCAACACTACAGGTTCAGATAGATGATTATTTACTAAATAGCAACAAGTCATATCAGTATATAAAATATTGACCCATTTAATAAATCTGGAACCAAAGCCAATATGGTCTAAAGACTTAAATAAGAAGTCCCATTCAAGTCTGTCAAACGCCTTCTCGTTATCAATGTCTATTATTGCTGCTGGGATGCAATCCTTTTCAACTAATTGAATAAGTCTCGTATAAGCAATGTGTTGTTTAATATCGTTCTTACTGGTACAGAGCACGTTTGATCATCATCAATTACTTCGCCTAGGACTGCGCCAAGTTTTAATGTTAGTGCCCGAGTAATAATCTTATAGTCTACACAGAGTAGAGAGATTGGTCTATAATTCTGTATTTTATTTCTGTCACCTCTCTTGTATATAAGCCATGCTTGGGCCATCGATGGAGGGAGATGCCCTTGCTGAAAAATGTTAGCTGCTATTTCTTCTAATACTGCACCAAATATGTGCCAGAATGTTTGATAAAATTCGACTGGAAGTCCGTCGCAGCCAGGAGACTTTTCTAACTTCATACCTTTGAGGGATTTTGTCAAATCATCAATTGTTAGTGATTGGTCACAGCTTTCGCAGCATGAATCTGGAAGTTTTTGCGTTATATTAGCTAAAACATCTCTAGTTGCAGTTTCATCACTTCCCTCAGATTTATACAATTTGTAAAATTTGGATGCTGTTTCCATCATCTCTGCATTTGAGGACACTGATACACCATCATTAGTCTTCAGGGAGCGCATTAATTTCTCTATACCTCTTGGTTTTCCAAGTTACAAAAGTAACGTGTAGGCTTTTCACCCTCGGTGTGCATTTGTGCTCTTGCCCTTATTTTGGCCCCCATCAAACTGATATTGCTCTATTTCATTTAGTCTACCTTTTAATTTAACTAATAGTTCGTAATAATTATATTCTCCATTATTAATTTTCTTATTAATTTTACACACCGACCGCTGATGCGCCTTTTTACGCTTTCGCATTTCTCGTGCTTTCCTGATGGAATACTGCCTTGAAATATGTTTCAGGTCGGATTTAACATCCTCCCACCAGTCTGTTATACATTCATACAAACTTCTCTTTTCATCCCAATGCCTACAACAACTTTCTACACATTTGCGATAGCAACTATCTCGTAACAACGCTACATTGAGTTTCCAAAATCAATCTCCTCGTTTGATCCAGTCACCATTGTCTAATGTGATGGAAAACATATTGTGATCAGAGAAAGTTACTGGTTTTAGGTTAGTTTTACACATGTAACCTTTCAATGATCGTTCTACATAGATCCTGTCCAATCTGGATGCTTTCTTTCCATCGGTTGAAAACCAAGTAACGTCCCTGCCCTCTGGATTTTCAATCCGCTAAGTGTCTAACAAGCTTTTATATTCACAGATGTGTTTCAAAATATTATGAGATGTGTCGTTAAAATTAGACCTAGGGTTTCTGTCTTTAACTTCATCTAATATTCAATTACAGTCACTGCCCATAATTATGTAAAATTATATTACGACGACGACGACGACGACTACTACTACTACTACTACTACTACTACTACTACTACTACTACTACTACTACTACTACTACTACTACTACTACTACTACTACTACTACTACTACTACTACTGCTACTACTACTGCTGCTGATGCTGTTGCTGCTGCTGCTGCTACTACTACTACTGCTACTACTACTACTACTACTACTACTACTACTACTACTACCACTACTACTACTACCACTACTACTGCTGCTGCTGCTGCTGCTACTACTACTACCACTACTACTGCTGCTGCTGCTTCTGCTGCTGCTGCTGCTGCTGCTGCTGCTGCTGCTGCTGCTGCTGCTGCTGCTGCTGCTGCTACTACTACTGCTACTACCACTACTACTGCTGCTGCTGCTTCTGCTGCTGCTGCTGCTGCTGCTACTACTACTACCACTACTACTGCTGCTGCTGCTGCTACTACTACTGCTGCTGATGCTGCTGCTGCTGCTGCTGCTGCTGCTGCTGCTGCTACTACTACTACTACTACTACTACTACTGCTACTAGCGCAATTATAATAACCATGGAAACAGTTACACCTTTAATGATCTTCTTTCTTGTATTTTCGCAGTTCATGGGTTACCTTATTAGACAGCAACCGCTCTTGGAGTATGCGTTAAATATAAGAGATTTTATATCGATAATCCGTAATAATTTGGTATTTAATATAAACCTCAAAGCTAATAAAGATTATTTAAATCGAATAAGAGTGATTGTGGATGGCCTACCGTTCGAATTAAAGATAAATGGTTCAGTTGGATATTTTCTGTATAATATAATTACTGGTGAGCGAAGATATTTTTACCCCAGTAGAAACACCAGAATATTGAAGAATTCAGATAATCCCAATATTAAGACAGGTTTAATAGATCGTTTCCAACGATCAGAGCTTATTTCCAAAACCACGTGCTGATCACCCAGATAGTTCGTGGGTGGTTACGGATATTTTAAATATTCGATTAGAAATAAATTTTATACCAGATATGTTGGCCGGATGTCCAGATATATAATTTAGATAAAAATGGGCCTATCGGGCTTTTACGGGAAACGAATTGTACACGAAGATAGCATTCACACTTCGCCATCTGCGTTGTAGTAGTATTAGGCATATTGCGTGACGCCTAGTGTTCTAAGACATCGGGATCGAATCCTACCTCTGCCTGATGAGTCCCAAAAAAGGGGGAAACTGCGTGGATCTATCATTAAAAGAAAAATATGGTCGTAGAGTGGAGGAGAAGTGTTGCTCGCTCGCTCTAAAATATGAATTCAAATAATAATGGATGCTGTGAACGTTGGGGTGGATTGACTCCTCTCTCTCTCTCTCTCTCTCTCTCTCTCTCTCTCTCTCTCTCTCTCTCTCTCTCTCTCTCTCTCTCTCTCTCTCTCTCTCTGTGTCATTGTATGTGTTTTGATTATGACGTCATATACTTGACTGACAGACTGGATTCCTCCGCCAATTCCTAGCTAAGTTCCACCCACTTCTTACCCGTTTTGAAATCGATTTGAAACCTCTATAGCAGCAACTGCTCCCAGTCAAATCAGATTCAAAAATATTCAGGGGAATGCTTAGTAAATTGTACATACAATTCGGACACTTTATTACCACCTCCGTGAAGGACTTAGGTAATTCGCGTTTCCAGCTCATCTCCCAATCATATGACGTCATAATTGCGTCATAATTAATACAACATACTTCATAATGATGTCATAATCAAAATACATCGTGATTAGCACTTCTGGACTGAGTATAGCGATGTTGTACGAATTGTATGTCTTTACTAGTTAATAAACATGCCGTTAAATATTTTGAAACTAATTTGACTGAGTGCTCTTGCTGTTTCTATGTGATGTCTTTGGAGTCAGAAATGGGAGCCGCTATGTTACCTTAGAGAGCGATATATATCGTTTATATTCTACTATTTTGATTGGCTGAATGCCATACTTAATTTGAAGTTCAGCAGCTATATATGAGGTATGCCAACTAGTAATCACACCAGTATCCTATTGGTATCTACAATAGTACTAGAGATACCACCGGGATATTGGGTTTGTTATTATAGATTTTGATCTCTCAGGTTGACGTATAAACTCGTCACCAAATAGCAGAATAGAGCCTATAAAGACTGTTTGTTCCGTTAATGGCGAATATTTAGCATTCCTTTATCTATATTTACGAATATTCAACACTGAAATACGGAAGAAGAAGAAGAATCCTGTACGCTAGTATCGTCATGACAACAACAAAAGCAGTAGTAGTAGCATAGCTTAACCTTTGAACCCTGAATTTCCGAAATATCAGTGTGTCTCTGGTTTTACATGGTATAGTGGCGTTCATCGTTATCTCATATAGATAGGAATATTAGCTCCGCTTCGGTCGTTTTATTCCACAAAGTAGAGAGAACATTCGTCTGTTGAATATTTTGAAAGTAATTTGACTGGGAGCGTTTAATAACTTACAGCTAAGAGAACATCCAGCTTTGTCCCCCTTATTAGCTCCGCGGGTCTAATTATATTTGATATTTCACCCGATTTTACATACACTATGCGGTAATGGTAGCGAGGAGAATATCATTAATCGTCTTAGGGCGGTTTTCTAACAAAACTTGAAATTAACCCTCATACGGCTAGTAGTACGTACTGTTGGTAGGCCAAAGGTCAAAGGTCAACAGTCAAACGTCAGAGGTCAAAGGTCGCGATGACGTCGTCAACCAATAATGCACCGTGCCGAAAGTGACGTGTACAGTGTCGCGCATGCGCGACCGGAAGCGCCGCCATCTTGATTGTCAGGCCTGGAGCCACATATAATACCACTATGGTTGCTTTTATACCATATTGTCAAACTATAGATGTTACTTGACTGACAGACTGGATTCCTCCTGTATTAATTAACGTTTTGTCCAATGTTGCTCCACAGTACAAATCATTTGAGTCATTCGAATTTGTCTTGACACATGCTAAGACATCCACTCACTTCCTGTGTGTTTATCGTCCACCTCCATCTAAGCGAAATAAATTGGGCACAGCTATGTTCCACAGTGAGTTTCCGTGTCTATTGGACTACATATGCATCAAAAGTAGTAGATTTGCTTTACTTGACGACATCAATATTCACTTCGACAAGAAGGATCAGAGTGATACAAAAAAAATGCTGGACATTCTGTCAAGTCATAATTGCTTTCAACATGTCAATGTACCAACACACCACAATGGCCACATTCTAGACTGGGTTATTACGGCCGAATCTACGATCAGCGTTAACGGCATCCTAGTAAACGATCTTGAAATGTCCGATCACTATTTGCTAACACTGTACCTAAATATCCGTCGACCGTCCACACCAGTTGAAACAATAATCTGCAGAAACTTGGCTAAAATCGATAAATTAGCGTTTCGTCACGATCTCCAGCAAACAAATCTGGTACGGTGTCCTCCACTAAACTGTGAAGACTTAGCATCTCTCTATAACAGCGAATTGTCTGCACTGATAGATAAACACGCTCCGGAGAAGGCTAAGAAAATACCATGCAGGAAGGAATCGACGTGGCTTTTTAATCCCGAGGTTACTAACGCTAAATCTGAACGGCGGAAAGCAGAGTGCAAATGCCGGAAATCATCGGCAAAAATATGTAGGCGCGAGAAAGCTGTATCTAAAATTATTTCAAGGTTCAAATGCACGTCATTGAGTTCCAGAATTCTTGAAACCACATCTAATCCCAAGGCATTGTTTAAACTAATGTTTTCAGTTATGGGCAAGAAAAAGGAGTGTGTGTTCCCAAACATCGGTGACTCGTCACAGATCGCACAATCGTTTTCTTATTTCTTTCACGACAAAATCGAGGTCATTCATAATCAGCTGCCATGTTCAAGCCCTTTCAGTGACTTTTCTCCAGATCCTACAACTTTCAGCGACGAATGCTTTGTAAGTTTTCAACCTTTTACCGAGAACGAAGTCTTGTTGCCCTTAAATGCGTCTAAGCCAACGTCTTACTCTCTCGACCCAATTCCTACAAAAATGATTTACGAGCACATTGACATTTTACTGCCAGTCATCACCTCAATAGTTAATTCGAGTTTGGAAGAAGGTATCATGCCGAAGATATTTAAGCGTGCTCTCATCACTCCTCTGCTGAAGAAAGCCGATCTTAACCAAGATACTCCTAAGAACTATAGACCAGTGTCTAATCTGCCCTTCTTATCCAACGTTGTTGACCGAACCGTGCTTAAGCGATTGTCAGTCCATGTGCTTATCCACAACCTTCTCGAACCATTCCAGTCAGCCTATCGTCAGGGCCATAGTACAGAGACTGCACTCCTCAGAGTTCTTAATGACATTCGCTGGGCTGTGGACAAGGGAAACGTAGCTCTCTTACTCTTGCTTGATCTTAGCGCCGCTTTTGACACAATCGACCACCAGAATCTACTGCCACACTTGAAAAACGAGTTCGGAGTTATAGGTCTTGCTTGGGACTGGTTTCAATCATATCTGTCTGATAGATTTCAATCGGTTTACGTAAACGGCGTATGTTCTCACCCAGTAGAGCTCGTATGCGGCGTGCCACAGGGATCCATACTCGGCCCAGTACCTTTTACACTTTACATGAAATCGTTGGGATCTGTTATTAAGAACCATAGCATTGATTACCATTTCTACGCGGACGACACTCAACTCATACATAGCTTCCAGCCATCAGTGCATGGATGTCATCAAACATACTTAAATTAAAGGATGATAAGACTGAACTATTTTAGTGGGCCCATTGGCTAGGCTGGCTAAAACGACCTCAATAATATCATAATAGGTTCTAGCCCCATTAAACTGTCTAGCAGCGTAAACGACCTTGGTATTGTGTTGGATAGTGAGCTAAGCATTGAGAAACAAGTTAGACATCTTTGCAGTACTTGTTTCTTTCAGTTGAGGAACATCAGCAATATCAGAAAATACTTGACGAAAGAAGCAACTACTACACTCGTTTGTTTGCTGTTGCTATCAAAACTGGACTACTGTAATAGTTTGCTCGTTGGCACTTTAAAGGCGCTCATTCATAAACTCCAGTCTGTACAGAATACCGCGGCTAGAATTATCTCACTCTCTGTTAAATATGAACACATCTCTCCAGTGCCTCGTGACTTGCATTGGCTGCCAATAGAGCAGAGAATCCATTCCAAGATTCTTTGCTTGACCTACCAATGTGTAAGCAACACGGCGTCGCCTTACCTGTCAGATCTCATACAGCCCTACGCTCCAGGTCGCGTTCTCCGATCACAAAACAACAGAAATCTTACGGTGCCGAAAGCAAAACTGGTAACATATGGACAGAAGACATTCTTCTTCACCGCTGCTTCTGAATGGAACAAGCTCCCTTTAGATATCAAAAAATCTCATGCTCTACAGTCTTTCAAATCAAGTCTCAAAACATTTCTATTCCGTAGATCTTCAAGCGCTTAGAACATGCTATTGCATGGAGTTTTTAGCTATATAAATGTACTTATTATTATTATTATTATTATTATTATTATTATTATTATTATTATTATTATTATTATTATTATTATTATTTCTATGATTGAGAGTATATACCGAGACACATACGCTAGGTTTCTCTGATTGGCTGGAAAGTAAATCATGACATCATAGGTGTAGACATGTACCTACATTTAGATACTAAACCCTGAATATCTTTCTTTAGCGGCAATTTACAATCTCATGCATAGTGTATGAGGTGCCTGTTTAATTGCCTGAACAGCTATTATCAGATGAGGTTAGTTCTCGTTTAATAGCGTGATGGCTATGATATGGCTTCAGTTCTCGTTTAATAGCATGATGGCTATGATATGGCTTCAGAGATGGATAATAACTAATGTGTTAACGCGTGAACATACAATCCAAATTTGCTTTGACAAAAGGTCAAGCTCACCGACATAGATGTGAAACAAAGAGATTCAAGTTCATGATTTAACGTCTTACAAGTTCAAGGTTGGGACTCGAATATGAATTGTTGATAGGCATATCATGTTGATAACAAAATAACTAAAATGAAAAGCATTAAAGGCATTTTGAAAGATTTATTCACATTATTTGAAACATATAATTCCAGAACCACACAAGACGAATATTTGTAAAGAGAGAATCTTAATGGAGAAATCAAGTTTTAACCATGCCATGCCCAACTCTTGCTAACCTCCACCACTCTTTGTCCATGTTGGGATCAATCAATCCCTGCATGTTATGAATTGGAATTTCTAGAAAACCATACATGTAAACTGTTGTATATTTTGAAACAAATTTGACTATGGCAGTAACAACGCCCAGTCAAATTAATTTCAAAGTATTCAACAGAATGTTTATTAAATAGTAAATACATACAATTCGTACAACAATACTTAGTCCATCATGAATTAAGCGTTCGTGAAGAACTTAGCCACGTCATTCACGACGTAGTTGATTATGAAGTTATCCACCATGTCACGAAGTTGATTATGACTTCATATGATTGATGGATAAACTGGAATTCTCTATTCCGTTGCCACTCCGTATCAAGTTTAACACACAAGAACATGAGATCAGCAGGATCTTATTTGGTATGAGCTTTACAGGATACTAACTATCCTGTGATAGAATTTGTGGACAGCAAGCCTAGTACTTTGATTATATAAATCTTTATAGTCAGTTGGCTGTTCCAGGTCAACTCGAACAGACAAACAAATATGTCTGTAATATGTTAGTATGCATTAGGGAACCACTTCAATCGGTTAGGTGTTAGTGAACCACTTAGAAAGTGGTTCAAACTAACAAATATACGACTGTACTCTCTATTCGTATATTTGTTGGTAGACGTCAGGGTTTCAAAAGGGGACACAATTTATTTAGTGTTTAGCTCTTTCCCCGACGTCTTGTTGTTATATTTGTGTATTATATATTGTAGTAGTATGGGTTTCCTCTTTATATAAAACACCATGGCAACCTATAAGCGTACCCTAAGCATTAAGATTTGCAGGGGCTTATCAATGTTTCTAAAACTGTATGGAATGTAACAGTGTCAAATGAGGGGGGGGGGGTCAAGGAAAAGCTTCTAGAAGATGTTCTTATTGTAAAAGGCGAAGTTTGTAATGTAGAGGAAATCGAGTCAGATAGGTTGCTAGTGAATATGAAAGTTCCCCTAGAAATTCCAGATGACAGAATCATGAATGAACTCAAGAAGTATGGAAAAGTGCAAAAGATTGAACGGGAAACGTATCCCTTTGACAGAACGCTAGAAAACGGTGTAAGACGCGTCTGGTTTGATAAAGTGGATAGCCCGTTACCAAGCAGATTGACGCTTGATGGCGGCTTTGTCCAGCCCTTATGGTATAGAGGGCAAATTAAAGAGTGCCGGATCTGCCTACGTACTGACCATTTGGCAACAGATTGCCCCAATCGAAACAAATGTTTGCTCTGTGGTTCAGTTGACCATTTTAAATGCCGCTGTACAAAAAAATCAAAACAAGCCCTCAGTATCAGGAGATAATCGCCCATTAAAGGATACAAGCTGTTGTTGTGGTTCATGTCACTGAAAATGACACAAACAAATCATCAAATCCTGTTAAAGTAACTACAGTTGATGAAATTCAAGTATTAATGGAGGGTATAACATTAAGTCAAGAAAATAATCAAAATGCAGTGGAGCCAAACATGGCTGTAAAAGACACGCAGGAAAATGATGATCTTACAGAAGAGCCAGTTTACAATTCCTTAGAAGATGAATTAAAATTAGGACAGGATAAGTTTAGAACTCAGAAGACGGAAAGTTCAGTCGATTTTCCGCTCAGCCCACTTGATTTAAGTCAGCTTGAAGATATGGTAAATGACGCCCCTGCCAAATGTAACTTAAGTAGCAATAAGCGTCATAAAGAAGACAATAGCTCAGAATCTGAGATTGAAGTAAATGATATGGATGATGATACAATGTCAGTAGCAGAATCAGATGTGTCCATTCAAACACAGAGTTCACAGATAAATGATGAAATGGTAATGTACCGATCAGAAGCGGGTGAAGTGTTAGTGCCATATGTAACGGCGAGAGGCGTGAAATATCGTCTACTGCGCCATGATTCAGATATTTCCAAATATGAATATTTGTCTGTGGTAGAACTAGGAAACATTGAATTCGCAGGAAAATTAGGTAAATGGTCCAAGAAACGAGCTAAAAAACAAATCAAGTTAGTCTAATGATGGCGGTTGTAAACATCATTTTACAAATTTTGATTATCTGCACCATCAATTGCAGAGGATTAAATACCGAATAGCGCCACTTGCTTGAAGAATTAGCAAATGAGAGAGTTAATATCGCTTTTCTACAAGAGACCAAAATTAAAAAAATTGATGTGTATGAATCTCTCAAAGACATTTCAAAAGGACAGATTTTTTATTCTTCATCACAAGATAATAGCGCGGGAGTGGACATTCGTATCCTGCCCTGCTGTCTCAACTATGTTGATGCTATATCGTCGTCATCAGATACAAATTGACGATGGATTTGTGTATCAATTGATATTACTAAACACAAGTTTAAATTTGATGTGCGTTTATGCGCCAACCTCTCATCAATTGCGTCGTGAATTTCTAAATGATGTTTCCACAATAATTCAAGACAGAACGCCTGAAAACCTAATTATGGGTCTGACTTTAATTGCATGTTAGATGAAATTAAAGACAGAAACGCTAGGTCTAATTTTAACGACACATCTCATAATATTTTGAAACACATCTGTGAATATAAAAGCTTGTTAGACACTTGTCGGATTGAAAATCCAGAGGGCAGGGACTTTACTTGGTTTTCAACCGATGGAAAGAAAGCATCCAGATTGGACAGGATCTATGTAGAACGATCATTGAACGGTTACATGTGTAAAACTAACATAAAACCAGTAACTTTCTCTGATCACAATGTTTTCCATCACATTAGACAATGCTGACTGGATCAAACGAGGAGATGGATTTTGGAAACTCAATGTAGCGTTGTTACGAGATAGTTTGTATGAATGTATAACAGACTGGTGGGAGGATGTTAAATCCGACCTGAAACATCTTTCAAGGCAGTCTTCCATCAGGAAAGCACGAGAAATGCGAAAGTGTAAAAAGGTGCTTCAACGGTCGGTGTGTAAAATTAATAAGAAAATTAATGATGGAAAATATAATTATTACAAACTATTAGTTAAATTAGGTAGACTAAATGAAATAGAGCAAGATCAGTTTGATGGAGCCAAAATAAGGGCAAGAGCACAAATGCACACCGAGGGTGAAAAGCCTACACGTTACTTTTGTAACTTGGAAAAAGCCAGAGGTATAGAGAAATTAATGCGCTCACTGAAGACTAACGATGGTGTATCAGTGTCCTCAAATGCAGAGATGATGGAAACAGTATCCAAATTTCACAAATCATTGTATAACTCTGAGGGAAGTGATGAAACTGCAACTAGAGATATTTTAGCTAATATAACGCAAAGACTTCCAGATGCATGTCGCGAAAGTTGTGATCAATCACTAACAATTGATGATTTGGCAAAATCCCGCAAAGGTATGAAGTTAGAAAAGGCTCCTGGCTGCGACGGACGTCCAGTCGAATTTTATCAATCATTCTGGCACATATTTGGTCCAGTATTAGAAGAAATAGCAGCTAGCATTTTTAAGCAAGGACATCTCCCTCCATCAATGGCCCAAGCATATGTTCGGCTTATATACAAGAGAGGTGACAGAAATAAAATACAGAATTATAGACCAATCGCTCTACTCTGTGTAGACTATGTCCTATGGGAAGTAATTGATGATGATCAAACGTGCTCTGTACCAGGAAGAACGATATTAGACAACACATTGCTTATACAAGACCTTATTCAAATAGTTGAACAGGATTGCATCCCAGCAGCAGTAATAGCACTTGATAACGAGAAGACGTTTGACAGACTTAAATGGGATTTCTTGTTTAAGTCTTTAGACCATATTGGCTTTGGTTCCAGATTTATTAAATGGGTCAATATTTTAGATACTGATATAACAAGTTGCTATTTAGTAAATAATCATCTATCTGAACCTGTAGTGTTGGAACGCGGTGTCAGACAGGGTTGCTCATTGTCTCCGCTTCTATTCGTCATAGCTATGGAATCATTGGGGGCCACATTGAGGCAATGTAAGGATTTTCAAGGAATATGTATACGTGGCGTAGAAAGGCCACTAAAGGCGTCTCAATATGCAGATGATACAGATGATATTTACGTGATTTAGTTAATCCAAAATCTCGCAAATGGATTGCGATGCAGGATGTAGCAAGAGCAACATCAATGAGGCATATTGATGCCCAATGCTTTTTTCTTAGAATAAAGAATGCAATACCTGGTGAATGGTTCAAATTGCCGAAAGCACGTGGCAACAGAGATATGTTGCAACCAACATTAGTATTTATGTCAGAACATATAAAATACAACATGGCATCTAGAGACTGGTATAGAATTCTAATGGTTAGGCATTGGAACAATTGAGGATGCACGTCAAAGACCTGGAAAATGCCGGGAAAGCAATACATCTACCTTGTATACTAGGAAATGCACGGGACGTGGCATGGCGATTACGCCATCGAAGGCTATGGGTCAGCCAGCTTACTTATATGTGTAAAATAACAACTACAGACCGGTGCTTATTATGTAATACTGAGGAGGAAACGATAGACCATCTCTTTACTCAGTGTCGCATAACTACAGGCTTTTGGGTATATATCAATATGCTCCTTGCTAAATTTGGAACCAAATATGTGAATTTAGTGGCTGAAACAATTTTGTTCAAAGATTGCTCAACTATCGGACGAATCATTAATAACAAGGAGAAAGAATTGTTAATAACCCTGTTATCTGTAGGAGTGTGGGGCATCAGGAAGCATCGGTGTTCAGAGGCCAGAGATAAAACCGGCAACAACCATCAAAGAGCCATACAAGCTATATTTCGATCATTGTTTATAAACTGCATTCATTGTGAATTTTCTTGCTCTGTAGGTGGGGCTTAGAATACACCTTCCGTAGCCTCTGCGTGTCGTAAGAGGCGACTAAAGGAGGCAAGGGTGAGGTAACCCTGACAGAAACCTCGAGTGCTGAAGACGGAGGTTCCAGGCCGCACGGCGCACTCTAATAAACCATGGATCCACGCACTTAATGCTTATGATCATGTCGATAGTCACCTACAGGACTGGCGGTATGATCAGCGAACGAAAAGAAGAAGAATTGTGAATTTTACAGGCTAGTAGAACATGGGAGAGAAAGTAGATTTAAAGACGTATCGTGAAAATCTGGCCTAGTACCAATTGAATACGGATATCTAAAAATATCAGAAGGGGAACTTGCATAAGCTAGCACATAGCACACTCGCAGCTTGCTGTATATTGATAAATGCTTTTTTAATTTAATTTAATTGCCTTTATTTTAAAATTGTAATGCCTTAGGAGACTCTAATCTTGACGAATATCCTAACCTTGGGAATCAGTATATTTAAATATCAAATAAGCATTATGTCAATATTCTGGAGGTGATCCGATTTTCAAGTTAACAGAGTGTGATATCTTACAATTAGCTTCCTGTTGTAAATGTTTACTGTAGGTGTATTTGTTCCAGGGTAATTAACAAAAACTTACAATGAAGTAAAATTAGAATGTGAACCCAAGGCGCCATCTATGTAGTCATAGTTTGTATACTTTTGCTTTGTGCATTATATTACATAAAGGCTACTACGTCAGCCGGGCATTTAAGAATCAGCTAACTGGCGTCAATGAATAACTTTTTGTTACTTATTAACGAGTCACCTCGCCACTTGTTGGCAAGCTGCACTTGCCATTTGGCCCTACTACCATACGGTGTGCTCCGTTAAATTACATATGATCTACTTAGCCTGCCGGTCATGAATCGGCTCAATGGCGTCAATGAGTAGCAGTAGCTTACTGCTAATTTTTTATGAGTCGCTTTACCATTTTTTGGCTAGCTATGCTCGCCATTTGGGCCTACTACTACACGGTGTGCAAATAGTAATGGCTTTGTTGATTTATGTTATGTTACCAGCTCTTTATTAATTATGTTTTCTATGTAGTTATGCCACGGTTGTGGTATATGATAATAGAGTATTTTAGCTTGCACTGTTTTGATATGTTAGGCTTGTATTGTTATTCTATTAATAAAGCCTGCTATTTCATCCGATATTTTATGGGGGTTTGCAAGCCTTTTCAAAGGAGTTCCTCCGTGAAGTGTATCCCACTGCGTCAGCGTCGGATTTTCAGAAAAAAAGAAGAAAAAAAGGTAGTAGTAGTAGTAGTAGTAGTAGTAGTAGTAGTAGTAGTAGTAGTAGTAGTAGTAGTAGTAGTCGTAGTGATGGTCTGACAAAACCGCAGCGCCTTGTAACGGTTACCCCAATCTCTTGATGGACCCGGTTATAGTGGGAGGTTGTAATAAATTGTGATCAGCAGTGCGTCAGTGATCATGGAGCTATAGGCTTTCCATGTTAGAGTTACATTTTCTGAATTTGAATTTTAATGTTTTTTATAAGAAACCAGATATAATCCTATATGCGGTAAATGTCTACATCAACTTTATCTGATTCAAATTCCGGATAATTAGGATTTGGAGGGTCAGGCTTCACACGTCATTGCTGGTTGGAATGGGTCATGTTTGAGTGACTGTGTATGATCGCATTCTATACCAAGCGTATCATGGATGACTGTTGTAGTCATTGTATGATATCCAATTCGCGCTGTGCCACGAAATTCTTTTTTCCCATCCGGAGTGCCATTCTTAAAGTCGCAATTGTCAATGGCGAAGTACAGGGGAACAACTTGCTGTATTGATGGTGGTATATAAACACCACTATTTTCACTCATCATCTTGATAACAGAATTTTGTTATTATCTGTTTCTATCTTAAGCACCATCTCATAATCAATAGATACATTCAATTTAGCTTTTAATCTTATAAAGACCAATGATTGCAGCGAATGACGAGTCTCTCCCTCCACCCATTTTAGATGGCATTATAACCCAAAAATAACTACATTCCTTCAGAACCCACAAGGGCAACATGTCATGCAACGTTGATCAATATCCCTGAAGCAGAACCTGAGCTATCGTGCCCTGACACACGCACATAAAGGGTTATTGCAATTGTATCGCGACACTTCGTGGGCGAGACTGAACACCAATGGTAAAAACTAGAGTAAAAATGCTATATTTTTGGAAGCTTTCGACTTGAATAACTCTCTCTTTTATCGAGTGGATTATTTTTCAAAAACATTTTCTTCTTAGCCTATTTGTGATTTTAGGACCTACGTAAGCGAACTCTAGTTAACATACCAGTACCGTACTTAGTGTCAGAGAATCAGAGAAATGTTATTTTTGTAACCGGATTTGACGATCAATGACTTATAATTCATGAATTTTAATTTCAGATTCCGAGACAGCACTCAAAAATTGTATATGGGATATTTGTTTCCCACAATTTGGAGACATTTGAGATTTTGACCATATTTAGGCATGCACAAAGTTTTAACATGGCCAAATATGGAAATAGACCTAGAAAAAAATACCAAATATATCTTTGGCATTATTTAAATACCAAATATGCAGAATCAAACAAGAAAACGCTTTAGACAGTTAATGCACACGTAATTACAATTGCCCCCTCACTAATAGGTAGCATTGATGTCTGGGAAACAGAATTCATTATAAATATAAGGTCTAAGATATCTCCAGACAAAATATAATGAAATAGTGTTGCAATAATTCATTTTTATCGATTTAACCTTTCACTGAGAAATATGTCCAAAACAACCTCAGCAGGGACCATAAGTCATGTCTTGTTGAATGATTGTTTAAGCATTCGCCGATGTGGTGCAGAATGGTAATGCATTCCCTGTGTAGTTTGGTGCAGTCTTCACTTTGACTACTTTGATAGATGCGCAGCCGTAATGCTTTTTGCTCTGCTGATAGTTTTACTACGACAAGGTCATCAGTATACCTAGTTGTCTTTGAGAATTTCTATGGTGCTGGTTCCATACATTTCAGTATTGTTTTACTTAGGGCTTCGTCTGGATTGGAGCAGACGTCGATGTTAGCTTTCCTTAATGAGCTTGGTTAGATTGTAGGTGACTCTACCCTCTTGTCTGGTATGACGTTTATCGACTGGGTAGAGGTAGTTCATCTGAAGCACTGTAGCGACCGCTTTATGGCCAGAATTGAGGGCTGCACCTGCATAGGAATGACCATCGTGAAGTCTGGGATTTGCCTCTGTTCTGTATAGCATGAAGTCTATTTGGCTGAAGACGGCTCTTGTAGCCTTTTGAGGATTCCTATGGTGCTGGTAGCTGATGGTTATATACATTTCAATATTTTTTTCTTATGTATTCGTCTGGATTGGAGCTGACGTCGATGTTAACTTTCGTTAATGAGCTTGGTTAGATTGTAGGTGACTCTACCCTCGTGTCTGGTATGGCATTTATTGATTGGGTAGAAGTGGTTCATCTGAAGCACTGTAGTGACCGATTTATGGTCAGCATTGAGGGCTGCACCTACATGGGAACGACCATCCCGAAGTCCCGGGTTTGCTTCTGTTTTGCATAGTATGAAGTATCTTTGGCTGCAGATGGCTCTTGTAGCCTTTTGGGGCTTTCCAATCAGCAATGTGTCCTGTTCATGTTGTCCGGTGACAACATGGGTGTTTGAAAGCTGTATTTGTAGCAAATAGGCCATTGCAACTAAGGAATGCCACCAGTGCACCAGCATTGCTGTTGTGCATGCCCTATCTATACGACCACGTGCATAAGCAAGGTTCTGCATTTTTGTCCGCATTGCCGAGTTTACCCAGCTTCGATTTGAAATCTCCACACATGGACAGTTGTCATCTGGCTGGTATTGCAATGACGGAGCTCAGTTCTGCATAAAAGAAATATAATATTGATGGATTCTCTTTGGCTTTTTCAATGGTTTGTCCATGTTAATGAAGTTCAATAAATTATGTTCTATTTATCATTAAGCATGTTCATTTGCAGGCCAACAGAAGATATTTTATCTATAACTTACTCCAGGGCTAATCATTCAAATATTGCTCGAACATGCTTTAAAAATCATGTTGGTATATTTTGCAACCTGTACTTATATACCATAACTGCTTTCTTGTCAAAAACTAGACACTATGTAGCGCAGGCTGCTTCTGCTGGATGCTTCGAAACTGGAACAGGAACCATTCATCTGTATGAAACCGTATGCCAAGGCTATGAGTCAAATCTAATGATTATCCACACAGTGATCTTCGTACACATAATTGTACTTATCTGGAGGATGTAGCTGTCATTTGTGGTGAGCGAATCTACGAAATGACACACATGCACGCACGTACGCATGCACTCATACAGGCACGCACGCACACACGCACGCTCACTCAATCACATATATTATATATACCGCAAGCCTAGATGCGCACATGCTTACGTGAGATACGCATGAGAGTGCGCATACAACAATGGATTGAATTGCAAAGAAATGACCATTATATCAACATTCACACAATCCACCTATTATTTCAAAGTTTTAACCGAGGATATTTCGTTTACAATCGCTGGATTTTCTGTTCTCACTTTTTCCCGTTTCTTGCGTATTTGATCACATGGATACTATCTAGATTTAATTTATTTTATTTGATATCTTTAACTATGATTTTCATCTCTTAATATTTTTATTCCATAATTATCACATGAGTTCATTTTATAGATTTAATTATACACACTGCCATCCACCCCTATCAAGGGTGCCCATCCCAGTCCCCCTATGGCATGGATGGCATCCAATCCTTCTCCCATTTAAATCCCACTTGGGAGATTTTGGGGGTGAGATCAGAAAATTTTGAATGAACTACAATCCTGAAGAGAGCATTTGGAGGGAAATGTGAGAAAGGGTATATGAGAGCTTGGTTCCTTGGTTAATACTCTGGAAAATCAGGCAGTCCTGGGATTCTCCCTTGGGAAAATGATGAAAATTCGACTCCGAGAGGCCATTTCAAGCAATATTTCTAATGAATTGTCCTAATAATGTGTGGGTGGGTGGGTAGAGGTGCGGGGGTAGGTGGAGGTTGGGGTGGGGGTGGCAGTGGTGTGGTGAGTGTATGTTTGGTTCCAGCACCCTTGTTTGGAGCCGCCGGTTTTTTTTATTTTTGGGCTGCTGGTGGTGGAATTCATTTTTCCCGTGATTTGATGAGGATGCAAACTTTATCTCTTACCCTACTGTGGAAGCCCCTGAGTCACCCATCATACGATCAAGTGAAATAAAGCAATCCTCCTCCCACCTCCTCTCACAATGCATCCAACACTTACACCCGCCCCCATCTTAATTTTTAATTATTTCAATTTTGACTTATTTACGCAACTCTTCGGGGAAGCAACCCAACCCTTCAGGAAAGCACCTCAAAGAATGCCATGACTCCAATACATCTAGGCGTGAGTGGCCAATAAAACAAAACCAACAACAAATATATCTCCTTATAGTAGGTGTTAGACTCAAATAATGTATTACAAATAGACAGGAAACTAGTACTAAGAGTTGATATTTTATGTTAAAAATAGTCTGTGATAACCCCCCCCCCCCTACAAATGATTCATAAACCACAGAGCCTGGATGTAGTATGCCCTTAGCTGAAGGGGCGTTGAATTCATAGTCTACAATACTAACAGGGGGGGGGGGGGGGGCGCAGAATAATAATATGGTAAGAGATGTATTGCTAAACTGTTAGTGCTTGTTAGTGGTGACAGTTCATTACACATATCTTCCCCAGAGGCATCGACTGTTGGATGCTGGCAAAGTGAGATGGTAGTCCCATGAAAACTGCCTTTAGCTGAACGTGAACTGGTGTTGTGATCAATATTGTCCAAAGCACCAGTAGTGAACAACCATGCTTTTATGGTTGGACGACACACAACGTTATGTTCATGGTAATACTTGCACACCATGTCGATAAGCTCCTTCGTCTATCATATGAAATACAAAGTCCGTATGAGGGAGGAGCCTTTTCCTTACTCTGTCTAATGTGTGATTTAGCTGCTCCGCCACCACCACAACCACCAACACCTGGAAGAGGGACTACTGCAGGTCAATCTAAATGGACCTCTCTCTGATACTTTAGAACAAGAAAATGGGACTCCAGAAGTACAATCAGCCCTATCCGATTCAATATAATGTTAAGTGATCTCTCTAGACACCTAGAATAAATGCAAATTAACGATAAAAGAATGTAAATTAAAGGATCAATCTATACAGACGATGCTAAAATTTGGATAAAACGTTCATATCCGCCTAGTGTAATAAAATATATGCAACGGGCATTAGATAGTGTAACTAAATGGATTAGAGAAGTGGGGCTTTTCTTTATCAACAGAAACTGCGATGCAGACGACATTCACTAGAAGAGGCAGACATAAAGTACACCAAAACTGTACTTGGAAGGAAAAGAGATTAGAAGAGCTAAACCCACTAAATTCCTAGGACTAATTCTAGACAACAAACTCACATGGGTACAGCACATGAATTACATATCAGGATTAGCACAGAGAACACTAAACCTACTTATGATACCGTCCTAAAGAGGGGAGCATATCTTACATATATGATGATGCTATAGAGGGGATTAATAAACTCTAAGCTTGATTATGGACATGAGGCATACATAGCAGCAAGTGATATGGTATTAGCTTAACTAAACACAATCCTAGAAAGATGATTACGTATATGCGCTGGAGCCACTAGATCTACGCCTCGTAACATACTTCAGGTAGAATGTGGTGAACTCCCATTAAATCTAAGGCAAATAGAAAGACCCGTAAAATGTTGGGTATACATGCAAACGCCAGACATTAGCCACCCAATTGGCGAAAGAGAGAGAGAGAGAGAGAGAAAGAGAGAGAGGGTGGGAGTTGGTGGGAGAGAGAGAGGGGGTGTGGGGTGGCGGGAGAGAGAGAGAGGGGGGGGGCGGGCGGGAAATTTTATGTTATCTTAAATATTGCCAATTTTCAACACTTTATGACGTCATTTTCAGAATGCACAACACAACGCCCTCGCGTGAGGAAAATACCAGATCATACATCACTGATCTTAACCAATCAAATAACAGCATCATTACTAAGAGGGATGCTACATACCTCCGGTACTGCCCTCGCGTGAGGAAAATACCAGATCATACATCACTGATCTTAACAAATCAAATAACAGCATGCCACATATACTGAGGGGTAATAAACTCTGATCTCTCAAACATCATTACTAAGAGGGATGCTACATACCGCCGTAAAGGGACATCATTAGACTATATTCAAACAGCATGGCCAGAACATCACACAGTGTTCTTAGATGCGCCAAAAGACCCAATTCTCCTGTCATATATATATATGTATAGCTAACATAACTAGTGATAATCCTACAAGCCAAAAGACCCAATGACAGGAGAATGTGGTGCAGAAATAGCGATAGACATATCGACCAATATTCTAGAATATGAACTATGCTTTAAGCTATATATAGCTAGCATAACTAGTGATAATCCTACAAGCCATACAAACACATAGTGACAAAGAAGTAGTCATGCTTACGGATTCAATATTCAATAGCTTGCCTGTATAGTTTTCTGGTAATTGATTGTCATAGAGTTCATCGATCGATCGATCCCAACACGAGCGAGGTGTGGGTGGACCTTAGCTGGAGATGGGCGGCCAGAACTAAAACAGGAAAAGTCCATGTAGAATGAATGAAAGCCCAAACACGTAACCTTCGTAAATTAACTATAATAGTCATGGCTTTTAGTGCACGATGGTAAATGGAAAGGGGGCAATACTGAAACATGGGGCCTTTTTCCACAACCTATATAACTATGTGCCTATATGACTATGTGCGCGTATGTATGCTGCACATGTTTTCAAATGCTACCCAACAACCCAACACCCTGTTACTGTTACTGTGTTGTAGTCCCCCTGTTCATCAGGGTAATGCTAAACGAGTTAGTCGCACCGTCACAGAGTTAGTAGTTATATGCAGGCTTTGTACAAAGTTCAACCCGCTGATTAATCCATGCACTAACTTCAGGAATCAACAGGAAACTATATACAATGTCATGAATGTACATTTCGCCCGGAAGTACTTGTCTCGACCGCATAGTTTGGATGTGATAGTTCCGTGTTTAGAGTTCTGCTTGCCGAATTTATGTAGGTAATTACGGTCTCTAACTCTGAAGTGATGTACTCTATAGCAGAGCCAGCGAGATGCAGATTCGATGGTTTCTAGTAGTGACCGCTTGGCAGCATTAGACAGCAATGAACATTTGTTTGGGTCAAGCGTTAGACTGAGCAGTGTATCATCATTGATATTGATAGATACTAGGCTTTCTATAAGCTTCCGGTAACAGACTGGGCTGGAGTGAGCATTGGTGCATCGGAATAGGAAGTGTGCTACATCTTCTGGTTCTTTGTGGCAGGTTGGGCAAGGTCAGACTCCCGTCCACCAGTAAATTTGCTTCTCGCACCTTGAAGAGTGTAGCTTCCAGTGAGAACCTTCGCTTTGATGACAGCACGCTGGACATCGCGAGTATTGGTGGATGTGGTCCAAATGCTGTGAGCTCTTCCAATCCCACAGCTATCGATACTAAGGTGTTTTAGTGTGCTCTTTGTGTGGGCTTCTTTTTGCAACTGAATTGTCCACACATAGCTGACATTGGAACGTATTCTCGAATTCCATGAGCTCTTATCTACAAGGTTCTTTATGAATTGCAGAGGGCTACCGAGATTGTATTTGTAGAATAATGTTGCGATCATGGAGAACCAGCTTTTGTCAGTTGGACGATTGACGATGAGTTGTCTGTAGGCTAATTTGGCAATTGTAGAGATTATATCGTTCCCTGTTGGCATAGCTCTCTACTTCTGACAAGTTGAGCTGCATGTCATTTAGGCAGTCAGTAAGGAGAACGAGGTTATCTGCGCAAGCAACTCTGTTTACGTCGATAGTGCCGATTTTCAGGCCTGAATTCATTTGACCGAGATTTAGCAGGAGATCATTGATGTATACTTTGTAGTCGTAGGTACTCGCGACCCCTGCTTGTCTCACGCCTTGCAGAATATCAAAATGCTCGCTGACCTGCCCATGGTGTTTAATTCTTGTTATCAGATTTTGATATGATAGCAGTTTCAAATGGAGTCAAATGCCATTGAGCCCGTAGTTATGGTATTTCCTGATCAGAGAGTCGTAACACCCATGACTACCGCACCAAATAGCCATAGCTACCCTACCCATACCTATCCATAGCAATACACACATATTTCTATCCCTAATAGCTAATCCCGACAAATACACCAATTACTACTCTAGCCATACACGCACCGGGACTATGCAATGCATCTGCGTATAGCCACACGCATGCATACCCTCCAATTATACACACATAGCTACCCAACCCACGCACTCATAGATATCATATAGCTATCACTACCGCTATTCCTATGCCCGTTGCACTTACCCATACACGAATAGCTACACTGCCATATTATAACATAGCCACCTCTACCCATACAGCAAGAACTAGACAATCCCATATACACATAAAAACTCAAATCATACCTACCCATACCAATACACGCACAAAAGCATTAACCATACAACCATCACTACCATGCCATACCTATGCACCACAACTACCCATAATAATACATCTACCACTACCTTAGGCTAGCCTACCAGCCTGGCCTAGCGGCATACTAAGCTAGACTGCTTGGCTATCCTACTAGTATAGCCTGCTAGCATAGACTATCCTACTAGACTAGCCTTACCTATCCAACTAGCATAACCTACTAACTGACTGACTTAGCCTACTATAGGTTACCACTTATCAACCTAGCCTGGATTCTGGCCTACCTACTAGCCTAGCTTGCTGGTCTAACATACAAGTCTGCTTTCCTCGAATAGTAAGTATCCCTGGCCTGGCATCCTGGCCTGACCTACAGGTTTAGCATACTAGCCTAATCTACTAGCCTACTTGCCAATATAGTGAACTAGCATATTCTACAAACTAAACATTATTAGGCTAAACCCTGTCGGTCTAGCTCATTCCGAGACCAGCCTATTGGACTAGTGTACTAGCATAGCCTGCTAGCATACCCGAAGCCATGACCACCAGCTATGTGATATGGAGATACGTGTATCAGTTGCTATATGCTTAACTACGTAGTAGAGGTATCTAGGAGACTAGCTGCTTTGTGGTGGTAGGGGTAGCTATGGGGTAGGGTAGTGGTAACTGTGGATTTGAGGTAATTATGATAGCTATTAGGAGAGGGGTAGCTGTGCAGTTTGGCATGTTTATCATTTGGGTAGAGGAGGAGTTGGGTAGTGTAAGTTATGCATATGGTTAGCTATGTGGGCATGAATATGATAGCTATGTGTTTTGGGTGGCTGTGGGTCAGGTAGTGATAGGGGTGTGGTAGCTATTGGGATATGAGTATTGATCGTAGTATAGCTACGACTAGAGTAGCTATGTTGGTATGTGTAGTAGCTGCGTGGATAGGGTATGGTAGCTATAGCTAACCATACCGCTACACACCAATAGCTACCCATAACACAAAAGCAACCATACCCTTGCGAGCCTATCTAACACTACCCAATAGCTACTCCTACCTTAAGAGCTGTCAGTTGTCCAATAGCTACCACTACCACCCCTCACACACATACATATACAGATACCCATGCCATACACCTGCAGTTAACCCTACCATACACCATAACTACCTACTCATGCACCCATAGCTAACACCATGAGAAAGCCTTTGCGAAAATTACTGGCATATGAATAGGTTACATATATTCACCGATGATGCGCATGTTCTCCTAATATATACCTACCCATATATCCACCAACACAAAATCTGAAACGCCCACATACCAACTCGAATCTGTAATACATCCAAGTACAAACCATTCCACCCAAGTATTCACCCATCCAGAGTATGCCAAGTTGCGTGCACACATACACGCACATAGTGCGGGCAGGTGTGGGACGGTATGTGGTGAGGCTGGGTAATACGATAAGCTAGTCCAGGCGTCTATACTAGATCAGTTGGAGTGTAGACTAAGACAGGCTAGTATACCAGACCTGGCTAATATGCTAGGCCAGTAGATTAGGCCAAACTACCAAAACATAGTTTGCTGGTCGGGTGGTTCGCTACTGTTTATCAAGCTTAGGCAGGCCGTACTGACATGGGGCAGACCACAAGTGAAGCCACAGTTGTAGCCCAACTAATGCATGACAAGAGCTGGATAGGTGGGCAGACTACTATGGACTGCCGGATTCACTTGGTTTTCAGAAAGTTATGTGTTTCACAGATCTCAACTCAATTCTAATGACAGGCGTGATATTTGATAAGTGGGTGGATCGTTCCCTTACTGATTTACAAAAATGGAGTAATTACTTGATAACACAGACAAGTTCTCTAAATATATTCAACTTTTACTTGCTCAGACTTATTTGTTAAAGATACACTTTAGTTAAACATTTAATATACTAGATAAATACGTTTCACTTGAGCAATGATAAACTGAACTTATAGCATAACATTCAACACTGACATTGATTATATAAATCAAATATTACGCTAAAATGCTTACTCCGTAACTCAACCTTTAAGTTTCGTGTTCTTGTGACCGAACCTCGCAAGCTGAGTGGTCTCGTGACCACATCTAAGTGATTGAATATGGTGACAAAGCTGGCAATTATACAGGTTTCTTGTTGACGTGTCCACGCTAAGCCGTGCGCACGTGCGTGCCTACGCGCCAGTTCGAGTAGTCATGGGGAGGCTGTGCGCTATTGTTCTCCTGTCAAAAATGATTAATGGGTTTTTAATGTGACATTTGACCCTAGTAAAGGGGAGGCTGCCTTCTGATTGGTTGTTTTGAATGAGTGGGTGGAGTCTATCGTTCTAAATGAATGGGTGGACGCTATTGTTCTAAATGAGTGGGTGGACGCTATTGTTCTAAATGAGTGGGTGGACGCTATTGTTCTAAATGAGCAGCTGTGCACTATTGTTCATGCAGGTGGCCGTCTAGACGCTATTGTTTAAATAACGTGTTAATGCATAGATTAATGTGTTTTTAAATAGGTATTGACATGCATATGTTGATCGTGTTCTTGCTGATCGCGTTTAACGTACTAATTAGGTGGGTGGCATCCCCCTCCTGGTTAAAAAGATATTTTGAAACTGCCCCCAGTCATTTAATTTTCAAAAAAATCAGAGTGAGTACATCGTTACACGGGTAATATATAGGTAAACTAAGCGATGTTGTATGTATAATGTTATATAGATAATAATCATGTATCTATCGTATTTAAGGAGTGGGCTTTAAAGTGGCAGTCATTTAGTTATTAAATTTTTTTTAAATGTTGTGCAATTTTATGCAGGCGGTCGCACATTTATACATGTGGCAACATGTGTATGTACATTCCCGGACACACATGCATGCCAAAATGCATGCATACATGTGCGGCCGTACAAGCATCCATTCCCTGCATACTTTCATTCCACTTAGTCATTGTTCTGTTGTGATATGAGCGTTAACCATTCAAGTATTAACCTAACAGGATTACTTTATCATTAGTACATTCTATTTCGACTCTACAACTAGTGGTTATGAGATGTCATGACGTATGCTTAGGCGATCTCTGACCTGTCATGTATATTCTGGGCAATTACTAGAAATATGCACACATCACGTATTTCACGGGATTTCCACGCAGTGCTGAATGATAGAACTGGGTCTGTATGCACCATCTCGGCTATCTGACCTGCTTCTACGAATCATGTAAATATCCATCTTAATAAACCATCTTGTAAGACCTTGTTGTATTAAGTACCCAGAAATCGTCTTAAGATCTATCTTGATCTTAATCCAACAGCGTTTTACCGTCAGAGTATATACAGCTTATATTAACATGACAGAACCAGTTTCCACCTTTCAAAGGGTTAAAGATTCAGTTTGATTCCTATAAATGATTATGACCGATTATGACTTTGCGTGGGTTGAATATTCTCTGAATTATACTATCTAAATCCTGATTATGAAAATGACAAAACTAGATTGATTGTAGCAACCAATCTTAGTCAAATGTAAATCAAACGTGGTTAAACTAATTTATCCATCACCAGGGGTCATAATCATCAATTTAGAACCCCTCTAAACATTAGCATACAATATATAATTTATACCTCCCTGAAGCAATAACAGTGGTGTAATCGGATATCCGGATGCGGATATAAATAAATACTACATAAAAGTTCTACACCACTTATCATGTCATAATAACCTAATAAGAATATACCTGTTCACTTACTATTAATAGCAACCTAAATAAGTGGCCCTATTGTCGATGACGTATTATAAATACTCACTATCTATAGCGACCGCAATAGTTGGTCCCATTGCCAGTGACATATCGTGATGACGATGTTATGAATATTCATGACTGAGGATGTGATGCAAAACATATCTGACGTACACGGTGTCAATAGGTCATCTGCAAATATTTACCTGGGCACCAAAAGGTAGCCAGTGGGGTTCGCAGGTAGCTAAATCCATAAATCTCATATTTACAAAATGACGTTTAGTGGCATAAGATCCGATTCCATAACAATGAAGATAGAACAAATCTAGACAGTGAAGAAATGACAGAGATGAAGAGTGAAGATGATGAGCCAATAGAGTCAGAGAGTGAAGCCAGTGATGACTCATCAGAGTCTGAGAGTGAAGATGAAGATGAAGATGAAAAAACGCCATAGGCAATCAGGAACTATTCACTGTATTCCAAAATATTAAGCAGGTCTTAGATGCTGAACAATCAGACCCAAATGGTGTAGGCAATCTGTCTATTTCCATATATGCTGATGCTTTAGTTGCAAACAGTAGAGACATGATGTTCTAGTGGAGAAGATTACAGAACTCTATGCTCATTAAAATACTTCGTCATGAAACCAAAGATTTTATCACTGAGGGGTATGCATACGATGAAGGAGTCTTCTCAGCGTTTAAAAAAAGAGAGTTTCTGATCAAGAAGTACATAAGGAAAAATCTAGATGCTGACGATAATGATGATGATTCTGGTGGTGATGGATTTGATCCATAAGGAGCCAGTCTACCCATCGATAAATGGATCCCCAGAACATTGACTATTTGTTTATGCTACAGAAACTATATGTTTTATCATATGTAATATTTTCTTCAATGTAGAAATATGGATACAAATAAAACATTGGTTCTTTATGTGCGTGTTGATTTGATGATTGTAGCTTTATATCCGGCCAGGTCCCCCACATTAATGGTTATGCTTGGTGGTGGGTCTTGGTGCTTAGTGGTTGGTGGTGGCTGTTGGTGGTGGTGGTGCTAGTGGCAGTTGTGGTGAAGGTGGTGGGTGGTAGTGGTGCTGTAGTGGTAGAGGGGTGGTGGTGGTGGTGATGGTGGTGGTGTTGGTGGTGGTGATGGTGGTGGAGGTGGTGGGTGTTGGTCGTAGGTGGTTGCGGCCACAATATCTAGACAATGTATAGCCAGCTATATTATTTTTGTTGGCAGGGCCTCATTGACTAGGTGCTCATAATGCATTCATGCTGAGCGAGACCTTTATTAAACCCTCATTGACATGCCCTCTCCAACCTACATGCCCTCTCCAACCTACATTCCCTCTCCAACCTACATGCCCTCTCCAACCTACATGCCCTCTCCAACCTACATGCCCCCTCCAACCTACATGCCCTCTCCAACCTACATGCCCTCTCCAACCTATATGCCCTCTCCAACCTACATGCCCTCTCCAACCTACATGCCCTCTCCAACCTATATGCCCTCTCCAACCTACATTCCCTCTCCAACCTACATGCCCTCTCCAACCTACATGCCCTCTCCAACCTATATGCCCTCTCCAACCTACATTCCCTCTCCAACCTACATGCCCTCTCCAACCTACATACCCTCTCCAACCTACATGCCCTCTCCAACCTATATGCCCTCTCCAACCTACATGCCCTCTCCAACCTATATGCCCTCTTCAACCTACATGCCCTCTTCAACCTACATGCCCTCTCCAACCTATATGCCCTCTCCAACCTACATGCCCTCTCCAACCTACATGCCCTCTCCAACCTACATGCCCCCTCCAACCTACATGCCCTCTCCAACCTATATGCCCTCTCCAACCTACATGCCCTCTCCAACCTATATGCCCTCTCCAACCTACATGCCCTCTCCAACCTATATGACATTTTTCACACACCACGCTCTCACAAATTCCGACCACAGAGTCCATCATTCCAATGATAAATTTTCAAAAATAGTATTCTCTAGGTCTGCAAGTATGAATATGAAGAAATTCGATAGGGGTTGGCGGGTGCGTGGGTGGGTGGGTGTTTGTGGTGGGTGGTGTTGATTTGATAGTGTGGTGGGGTAATGCATGGTGATGGGTGGTTGTGGTGGTGGTGGTGGTGGTGGTGGTGGTGGTGGTGGTGGTGGTGGTGGTGGTGGTGGTGTTGGTGGTGGTGGTGGTGGTGCTGCTGCTTAGTGGTTGGTGGTGGATGTTGGTACTGGTGGTATGGGTGGTAGTGCTACTGGTGGTGGTGGTGCTAGTGGTGGTGGTGGTGAAGGTGGTGGGTGGTGATGTTGATGCTGGTGGTGGTGATGATGATGATGATGATGATGGTGGTGGTGGTTGTGGTTGGTCGTGGGTGTTTGCTGGCACAATGTCTAGATAAATGGATAGCCAGCAGAGCCCGTCATTACAATGATAAATTTTCAAAAATAGTCTGCAAATGGACATTTTCTATGAGAAAATGAAATTCTCTTGAGGAAACTCAATGCTTAAAGGGTTAAAGGGCTAAGAAAGTCTATAGCGCCCATGTAATGGTGTAACAAAAGGATATAGTTATATTTGACTTGTAGTAAACGACCATCTATGATTATGCTATTATGCTCGCAATGTGGCTCTTAATTGTTGAAATGTAACATCATGAATGATAAGTCATTCAGTCTCCAACCAACTCCCCACAATGCACTTACTACTGTTAACGTACGAACACCGTGAATTAAAAATGTGTTAATCTTTAGTAGTAAACAACAATGGCCAGTGAGCGGGTGCACGCGTTATTATCGATTTAAAAAAAATTTACTCCCAGCGAGGACATTGTAGTATCTTGCCAAATATCAATCTCATGTCATTTGTTCACCAGAATGTGTTTTTATGTATGCCAGTGCACTAAAATAATCAAGTGCTAACACTCGACTCCATCGCGGCAAGCTGCACGCTCTCATGCAGTATAATTAATGTATTTTGTAGTCTGTGATATGAAAAGACGTATTTTATGAAAAACATTCAACAGCGATCAGCCGCGTGGTTTCCAAAAAGGGTAATAAAACTAGGAAAAAATTACTGTGTCCAGGCATTTACATAGACATGTTGCCACATGTATAAATGTGTAGCTGCATGGATAAAATTGTGGATGCAACATTTTTTTGAAAATTTAATAATTAAATGACTGCCATTTTAAAGACATATTTCTCCTTGAATACAATAGATACATGATTATTATCTATATAATATTATACATACAACATCGCTTAATTTACCTATATATTACTTGCGTAACGCTGACAATTAAATGACTGGGAACACATTTTGTTCATGCAGGTAACCGCTTGATGCTATTGTTCATGCAGGTCCCCGCTATTGTTCATAAGTGTTGGCTGTGCACTATTGTTCATAAGTGGGCACTGTATGCTATTGTTCATAAATGACTGCTGTGCGCTATTGTTCATGCAGGTGGACACTGGACGCTATTGTTCTATATCCTGATTGACGAGATAGGGTCAAATATTAATCATTTTGACAGGAAAACAATAGCGCACAGCTGGTCATCTGCAATTCATATGCGACCATTGTTCATGCCATTATTCAGAAGTCATGTTCGATTAGTGGCCACAAATCCGCAACATGCGGCCACAAACCCACGACATGAGGCCACAAATCCGCAACATACGGCTGCAAATCCGCAACATAAAATTGCACAACATTTTTTTGAAAATTTAATAGTTAAATGACTGCCACTTTAAAGACCACTCCTTAAATAAGATAGATACATGATTATTATCTATATAATATTATACATACAACATCGCTTAGTTTACCTATACATTACCCGTGTAACGATGTACTCACTCTGATATTTTTGAAAATTAAATGACTGGGGCAGTTTCAAAATATCTTTCAAACTATGAGTGGGGGTGGGGGTGGGCGCCACCACCCCACCTAATTAATACGTTAAACACGATCAGCAAGAACATGATCAGGGCACGCGTGTCAATACCTATTTAAAAACACATTAATCTATGCATTAACACATCATTTAAACACTAGCGTCTAGCCGGACATTTAGAACAATAGTGCACAGCGGCCACCTGCATGGACAATAGCGTCCACCAGGTCATTTAGAACAATAGTGCACAGTCGCTCCTATAGAACAATAGCGCACAGCGTACACCCACTCATTTAGAATGATAGACTCGACCCACTCATTCAAAACAACCAATCAGAACGCTACCTCCCCCCCCCCCCCCCTTTACTACGGTCAAATGTCACATTAAAAACCCATTAATCATTTTTGACAGGAGAACAATAGCGCACAGCCTCCCTTAGTCTACTAGTACGCATACTACATGAAAGGATTTATCTATAAAAACTCATTTTACAATCTAATATTTACATTGGGTGGGAATTACTAAACATTTAAAAATCGTTGAATAAATGTCAGAAACATATTTTTCACAGGTTCAGACCTTGCGATTATTATTATTAATTGTTCATTCTGAAAATGATTGTTGCTACAAGTTGTGCTGTCTAGGCACTAACATCTTCCACAATACTGTTATCAATATCCATAATAGATGTAAGAAATTATTAAAAATTAGGCGTCACCATTATAGTGATTACTTTGGCAAATCATTCGCGGGTCACTTAATAACTGCAATTTGCCTACGCTCTGGACTTATGGCTACACTTATAGATTCCGATAGGATATACCAGCTTATTATACATCATATTAGACATCAGAATACATCTAAAGCTGATGGAGCACCCATCCACCCTTTGGACCAATAAGATGATGGTTCCTTAAGACAGCGGTCACATGACCACGTGTAATAAAATCCCTATCTTCTGGCTCCAAACGAGACATCATATAGTAGCGTATTTATTTAGACGGCTCTGCCTAGATAGTGGGAAATTGTCTGTGCTCGATAGGGTGGTTCATCAAGACAGGTTATTATCTATGCAATATCCACTCTGTGATACTGGTATACTAGGTCAGTGTGTTATGCTATTAATATGAAAAGCCAGGAGCCCAGACCTGGCTTACCCCAAACCACTAGACCAGTAGGTTGCGCCATACCAAGGTAATAGCATATGCCAGTGGACCATTAGGCCAGTAGTTTAGAAGGTTATGCCAGTAAGCTTGTAGATTTGACTAATTGGCTGGACCACTAGACTAGGCTAGTACGTGGCGTAGGACTATCCAGTATGCTAGCAGGCGATACGATTAGGTTAGCTCAATAGGCTATGGGTGTATTGGTAGGGGTATATATTGGTATGGGTAGATATATGTGCATATGGCATTGGCTAGAAATGTTTGTTTGTGGTAGAGATAGCTATGTTGTATTATGGTAACAGTGGATATGGGTGTATAGGAAAGAACAGCGTGCGTGCGTGCGTGCGTGCGTGCGTGCGTGCGTGCGTGCGTGCGTGCGTGCGTGCGCGCGTACGGCCGTGACGTGACGTGACGTGACGTGACGTGTGTGTGTGCGTGCGTGCGTGCGTGCGTGCGTGCGTGCGTGCGTGCGTGCGTGCGTACGTGCGTGCGTGCGTGCGTGCGTACGTGCGTGCGTGCGTTCGTTCGTTCGTTCGTTCGTTCGTTCGTTCGTACGTGCGTGCGTGCGTGCGTGCGTGCGTGCGTGCGTGCGTGCGTGCGTGCGTGTGTATGCGTATGCGTGAGTGCGTGCGTGTTTGCGTGTTTGCGTGTATGTGCGCGCGCGCGCGCGTGTGTGTGTGTGTGTGTGCGCGCGCGCGTGTTTGTGCGCGCGCGCGTGTGTGTGTGTGTGCGCGCGCGCATGCTTTGGGATAGCTATTCGTGTCTCGGTGGCGACGAATTGGTGGTTAAGAGTATATATATATAGGATAGGGGTAGCAATTTTCAATATATAAGACTGTTTATAATAGACTGTTTAAGGATTTTAATTTCGAAGTCGAGTTTTGAATTTCGCAAACGAGTAATGAATTTTGAATTTCAAATTTCGAACGAGACTTCTGGGATTTCGTAAGAATCATCTCTGCCTACATTTATAATAAGGAAGGAGAAAAAAGGGGCGTAGGAAAGAAAAGTAACACTAAAAAAAGGGAACAGATCAGGAAAGAATACAAGGAAGAGGTTAACATCCACATAACTGAAAATAGGACGCACGCGCACAGGCACGGATACACGGAGTCACGTGCCTCTGCGCGTGCATCCTATTTTCAGTTATGTAGATGTTAATATCATATAAACTTCTAGCCCGTTCCATATTTTTCGATATGAGCTCATGTGCCATATTCAACGGACTATTGTCATTGGCTGTTGGGTGCGCAACCCTTTTAAATAGACCAATTAAAACATCGATTGATGTGAGCGTGACACGTAGGGATTACTACGCGGTACTGTTTTACTACGCTTTGTTTACTACGATTTGTCATTCATGATACGTCATCGCAAAATGTCATCGTTTTACAGTTTATCAGTCGGCAGCGAAGTAACAATTGATGGCCGTGGCCATAATTTTCAATGACCAGTTAAAATGTTAATTGTTACTATATTTTGCTGCGCATTCAGTTTCTGTTATCGAGTAGTGGTGCGTCACAGCGACGGTATTGATTTCACGAAAATCAACAATGAGAAATCAGATAAAGGTCACATCAGCAACTATTGGCAAATGTTTCAAAATTACAGTTTATATGATAAATAAATATATATTAGGGCTGGGCACGTGTACATGTGTAAACATTCAAGTGACGTGTACACGTGTAAACATTCAAGTGACGTGTACACGTGTAAACATTCAAGTGACGTGTACACGTGGAAACATTCAAGTGACGTGTACACGTGTAAACATTCAAGTGGCGTGTACACGTGTAAACATTCAAGTGACGTGTACACGTGTAAACATTCAAGTGACGTGCACACGTGTAAACATTCAAGTGACGTGTACACGTGTAAACATTCAAGTGACGTGTACACGTGTAAACATTCAAGTGACGTGTATACGTGTAAACATTCACGTGACGTGTACACGTGTAAACATTCAAGTGATGTGTACACGTGTAAACATTCAAGTGACGAGTACACCGTTGCAAATGCAAAAAAACGTAAATGTGTATACGGGGAAAATTGATCAAATATACATATTTATGTGAAATATGTAAGATAACCCTCAAAGAAAATGTATAAAAATTTGTATAGATTAATTCTCTGAATTTACCGCCACGTTCTCTATATGTCAATGCTGTCCGATTTCCGAATTAACCATTTCATGCTTAAAAAGCACGTGGGTATTCCTGCGAACAACCAACACCCCTTTCCAGAACACATAGGTGTGAATTGCTATTCAAGTGTGATCTTATCAACACAGATTATCACTATGAATGTCGTGGCATGTGGCACGTATCTGTTATCCAAAACAGTCTCTATAGTGGGCTTGAGGAATATATCATTATTGAAAGTATATTTACATTTCGAGAGAAGACTCTTTCTCTACGACTGCAACAAATACTATCACGTAAAGACAAAATATATGCCACAGTATTATATCACATGCACAAATGCAGAAAAAACAAAGGAACTTCTAAGAAGATGCAATGGACATATCCTCAGAAATGTATGTAAATTGCTTAAATGTGCTAAGAAACCCATCGTTCCACAAAATAAATATAGCCTGGCTAATATAAATACAATAGATTAAGTATATCATAGAACTCGAATATGGTAATGAACGCAAGTAATGATCTGTATTTAAAATGTATTGTGTTCGGTACCGCCACCATTATTTGGTAAATATTTATCCTCACATGCCCTTGAGGGGCCTGCGTGTAATGAAGTGAACTTGAACCGAACTTGAGCTTTTAAGTTTATCAATGCAATGACTAGTTAATCGAGCGATCCAGTCATTCCAGTGGTAAAATCTGAAAAACTTGTCTTGCCCTTGCCAGCAAATTGGCATTCATTAATACGAGATTTTGATTGTCTTACACAGTCTTGAGCCTCACAGGATGAAACATGTCACTTGAGCCTCTCAGGGTGAAACATGTCACTTGAGTCTCACAGGGTGAAACATGTCACTTGAGCCTCACAGGGTGAAACATGTCGCTTGAGCCTCACAGGGTGAAACATGTCGCTTGAGCCTCACAGGGTGAAACATGTTGCTTGAGCCTCACAGGGTGAAACATGTCGCTTGAGCCTCACAGCGTAAAACATGTCACTTGAGCCTCACAGGGTGAAACATGTCACTTGAGACTCACAGGGTCAAACATGTTGCTTGGGCCTCACAGGGTCAAACATGTCACTTGAGCCTCACAGGGTGAAACATGTCGCTTGAGCCTCACAGGGTGAAACATGTCACTTGAGCCTCACAGGGTGAAACATGTCGCTTGAGCCTCACAGGCTCAAACGTGTCGCTTGGGCTTCACAGGGTCAAACATGTCACTTGAGCCTCACCGGGTGAAACATGTCACTTGAGCCTCAAGGGTGAAACATGTCGCTTGAGCCTCACAGGGTGAAACATGTCACTTGAGCCTCACAGGGTGAAATATGTCACTTGAGCCTTACAGGGTGAAACATGTCACTTGAGCCCCACAGGGTAAAACATGTCGCTTGAGCCTCACAGGGTGAAACATGTCGCTTGAGCCTCACAGGGTGAAACATGTCACTTGAACCTCACAGGGTGAAACATGTTACTTTCCAACTCTTGTGTCAACTTATCCATCTAATGGTTAGGCCGGTCAAAGCGGCCTCTGCAATGTTCTCTATGAATTCCCATTTGCAGGAAAAGAGACAATTTTGTAAATTTGCCACTGGAATCAGTGGCTCTGTAACCGATTCAGCCGTTTCAGTGGTTTCATGTGCCAATATTTCATAAAATACACACCGATTTGCTTGTAACTTTCTCTGTAAATAACAAAAACAACTTTTGTCCAATATCTGACAGCCTGCCAGCAACGCGCTAAACTATTCTCACCTCAAAATGTATCACCAGTATGGGACGTAATCACGCTAATTTATTTGCTCAGACGGTTCTTTTAAGACGACATTTCTCTCCAGTTCACCATAATTTCAATGAAAATCAGCAAGATTTGTGGGATTTTCTAACGCAAATTGGATAATAAATTTAGAGGAAATCAGTCCGTTTAATAAATCAAAAAAACCAACGTCTACGAGCGTATTCAGCAGGAAAAACTGTACTAGAACAGATTACAAATATTGCGTGCACTAAAGCTAATTTCGCGACAGTGCTTTCAGTTTTCGTCAGTTTCAGTTTTCTTTATTCTCTCAGGCCGTTTTTACAACACATATGAGGTAGTTTCGATAATTTACAATGTGACGGTAGGGATAGAGTAGTTATACAGCATATGATGTTTGTTATCTAACAAATTATTATTATTATTATTTTTATTATTATTATTATTATTATTATTATTATTATTATTATTATTATTATTATTTTTATTATTATTATTATTATTATTATTATTATTATTATTATTGGCCTGGTTGTTATGGTGGGTGGTCGTAATAGTAGCAGAATTAACATTGTCAATTCTACATTCTGTTGAATTGATAATATCAATATTCGCACAATCTTCTGCATTATTTATGCAAGCACTTGTAGCAGCGCAGGGAATTGTGCGCGGATTAGCGGTTGTTACATAACTTGATTGCGCTAGAAGCTTTGACAGTCTGGTAAGGAGTGGCTTATTACACTTTGCAAACAATCCTCTGATTTTCTCTATATTGTTATTTTATACAAAGTATGCAGGTATGTATTTCTGTCTTGGATTATTATATTTCGGGCAGGTAAAAAGGAAATGAATTTCATCATCTAGACAGTTACAGAGGGTGCATAGTCGTTCAGAGCGGGCAATGCCGAGCCATCTCTTTGATTCTATGTACAATTTGCGGTTTAATGGCCTAATGGGGCATATATACTCAGTGCTTCGCGATATGGTAAGATTCTCATCCATGTATTGTTCGTTTAAAATATTTCTAGTTTTATTAACTACCTGCCACGTGTTGATACTTTCATTGGCGAATAGATCTTCTTGACCGGTTGCTTCTAGAATTGATTTAATCGTTTCAATCCACTTGATGTTTATAATATTCTGGTCTCTGGAGAGCTCTAGACACTTACATAATATAATGCTCAAGACTGTTTTCCGTATCCTGCATTTACTAGCTCGGCCCAGAATCTTATCATATTACATTGTATGGTTATCTTGAGTGGATATTTCCCCAATTCACCGTATATCATTACATTTGGTGTACTTCTCTTTAAGTGTAGACATTTCTTAAACAGCAGAATTTGAGACGGTGCTTAAAGCCCTGAAAATGGACGTGCATCTGGACCTGATGGCATGAGCAATGAACCATTCAAATAAGCAAGTGACATTATCTCAAAACCGATCACGCACCTAATCAATTCAGCTTTTATGCACCACCTTCCCATCGACGCTGTGGGCCAAGGCACCCTTATCACACTGCCCAAGCCCAAGAAGCCACCTGGGCCCCTAGCCAATCTGCGGCCAATTGTGCTCCTCAACATCATACGGAAAATCCTATCTAATGATACTCTATACCGCATCCGAGACAAGATCAATTACTTCACCGGATCATGTCAAAGTGGCTTCAAACGTGGACGCAGCTGCGCAGACATTGTATGGGCTCAACGCATGCTTGTGTCGGTAATCATGTCCAAACACTTGGACTTCCACAAAATGTGCATTGACATATCACGAGCCTTCGACACCATTAAACATCCAAGATCCTAGATGTACTACGCCAGGCCAGTTGCAATGAAGATGAGCTACGACTAGTGAGACTACTGCTTGCAGACACCAAGCTGAGAGTACGAGTCAAGTCAGTGAAGTCTGTAGAATTTAAAACATCAATCGGCTCCCCACAGGGAGATGGTCTGTCGCCGGTGCGTTTCACCTGCTACCTTGCTGCCACAGTGAAATCTGTGCGGGAAAGTTCCACAAGACCAACCAACCCCCCCCCCAATCCCGCCAACCCCCCCCCCCCAATGTCAATACTGGGCATGCCGCTAGAGATGGAATATGCCGACGATGTGAACTTCATAGACGAGGAAAAGAAACCCCTCGACGAACTTCTCCCAATAGCTTCAAGCAAACTATAAATTGAGAATCTCTTTATGAATGAATCCAAAACAGAGTTCACCCACATATACAAATCGACAAAGCATGAAACTATAGAAAATGACGACCCACTTCGTGGCGGGGAACCATGGAGGAAAAGTAAAATCCTCGGCTCACTGCTTTGCAGTACTGCTGACATTTCTGCACGCTGCGTCATGGGAACATAGCTTTCCAGTCTTTCTGGAAGCTATGGATTAATAACTCAAAGATGCCCTTGATAAAGAGGCTACGTTTATACAATGCAACCTGCGTATCCTTGATGCTGTGTAACTGTAACAGCTGGGCAGCTCCAAAGGCAGCTCTAGACAAACTCGATGCCTGCCACCGCAAACACATACGCACCATCACTGGACACCGATTGCCAGACAGTATAATTTCCAACGATGCACTATACAAGATGTGTAATACGTCGCCGCTGCCTGTAAAAGTCGTCCAGCAAAAATGGTCCATGTTTGCCTATGTGCTAAGGATGCCAGAAGAGACATGAGCACAGAGAGCCTTGGAATTCGCCCTACTCGGAGCCAGCAAATACAGAGGCACTCAAGTCAAAACCTGAGGAAGCTAAGGATTTCGGCTGAGGACAAGACACAGTGGGCAAAAACGAAGAAGGACTGATTGCAGCTGTAGGATGTTTCTACCACTACAGCCGCAGAATACAGTAATTATACATCATACATGGCTGACTAATTTGAAGGGCGATATATAATTTTGTTAACTTTCAACGTGATTGGTTACAATCAATAATAATAATAATAATAATAATAATAATAATAATAATAATAATAATAATAATAATAATAATAATCTTTATTTAAGGAGGGTACATCGTCAGCGGCCTGATCTACCCGAGGCCCTCACAGAGCAGCTATATTTACATTATGCACTCTCACGATATGATAATTACACTATATACAGACATGAGAAGCTAATAACACTATGGACAAATTAATAGCACTAAACAATCAATTTAATTATTATTATTAATATTAATGTTAGTATCATTATTGCCATGGCCATTATAATATTATTACTAATGCGCGGCGATCGTAGGTGGGAGTACTGTGGGTGGTTCAATCTGTTTTGTTATTAGTCTATCTGTTTATCAGATCGATATCTCTAGAGACGAGGAAGTTAGGATCAACAAATGTGGTACAGAGATTCACATTTTAGATAGCTACGAATACTAAGTGAGTTTGAGGTCAAACGGTCAAATATCTTGATCAAGGGGTCACCAAGTGCGAATTATCTAGGTACAAATTTAGAAATTCAAGTAGGTAGAACCACCATACTGGGCACATCCGTTATTATTATAGTTATATAAGTTTCTGGGTACATAGTCAATATCATGGTCACGGGGGTCAAGAGATGTGAATATGCGGAATAGGCGGAATATACATTTTTGGCCCTAACTCTGGACCACAAGTAGGTAGAATCAATAAATTTAGCACACGCGTGACAGCTTTTCCCTCCTCCTCCTCCTCCTCATCTCCCCTCCCCCAATGCGGAATAGGCGGAATATACATTTTTGGCCCTAACTCTGGACCACAAGTAGGTAGAATCAATCAATTTAGCACACGCGTGACAGCTTTTCCCTTCTTCCCTCCCCTCTCTCTCTCTCCCTCCCTCCCCTCTTCACCCCCCCCCTGTTTGTCGGTCCCTTGTGACTCAAAATTCATGAAGAGAATCAAGATTAGAGGCGAGCCGTGGTTAAGCCCCATTCCGGTATGCTAATCATCTGACAACCCAATAATAACAAAATGGCATGATAGACTTAGATAGCTTTAGCACCACTTAAATGCAGGCAGAAACTGACTGACAAGCGAGCAAACGAATAGACAGGCGGATAGGTGGATAGATGGGTGCGTTTTGTAATTGTGTACATGATTGTTGAAATAATGTTGTTAATTATTCCGTTCTGATCTAAGCACACTATGCTGCATATACGTCAGTCACGCCAATCAAGTGAGTCTGAGGACGGAAATAACTCTCTTTACTGAATAGTTTATAATTGATTTCTCAATAAATCTATAGCCATAAATGATTGGTGCTCTGGTATCAAAGGAAACAAATCATTTCAACATATCTCTTTGTCTCAATTCTGACGCATGTTTTGTTCCTGCGGTGTCAGAGCTCCAGATTTATTAACGCGCGAGGACCGAGCTTCCATAGTGACGGGAATGCGGCTTCGATTCAATGGTCGTTCATGCTTCGCTGATATCGATCTGATAGAATATGAGAGATTCCTTGAACAAATTTAGCATATTTCTTCCTCTACGTGGACAGATTGACACAAAGCGAAGATGCGTGAGCCTGCATATATGTAATACACCTTATAGATATTGAGCCACGATCCATTCATGTTTATTCTGCCAGAGATTGATGCAAATCCACCAAAAGTACTAGCACCGGTAGTAGTAGTAGTAGTAGTAGTAGTAGTAGTAGTAGTAGTAGTAGTAGTAGTAGTAGTAGTAGTAGTAGTAGTAGTAGTAGTAGTAGTAGTAGTAGTCGTCGTCGTCGTCGTCGTCATTATTATTGTTGCCGTCGTTGTTGTTGTTGTTGTTGTTGTTGCTGTCGTCGTCGTCGTCGTCGTCGCCGCCGCCGTCGTCGTCGTTGTTGTTGTTGTTGTTGTTGTTGATGATGTTGTTGCTGTTGTTGTTGTTGTTGTTGTTGTTGTTTTTGTAGTAGTAGAAAGCAGTCATATATCTGGAAGTGCCACTATTTTCTTGGTCACCATGATTGCGGATGTTGATGCCTACTTATTCTGTTCCTCACATCTTCTAAGATCGATTCTGTCGATTGTTTGGAAAGGCGAGGAAGAATAGCTTAATGCGCATCCTATTTCCGTGAGATCCAATGAATACACGAGACGGAATAACGGTATCTCTCGATCTGGTAATGTTATTTCACTGTGTACACAAGTGTGAAAGAAGCACACAGCGTGTATGCTGCCCAGTCAATATTGAACTCGTGGGTGGGTTTCTACCAATGTTTACATGAGTGTACACGAGTTTCAAGCGAGGTATGCATTTAAGACATGATATGTAGGCCTACTATGGAAACAGTTTCACTTAAAGTCGTTGCAACAATGACTTTCAAACACATGGCTTTCTAGTCAATCATTAGAATCTTACCAATACGCCTAACAATGAACTGTTTTAGCGAGTCTCCAGTGCAATATTTACATTACAGAACTTTTGTTGGCTCACTGTTGTTGTGTTAGCTTCGTTCGTCAGCGCACTCCTCATGGTAATATTTACTTTGAATCGGTGGCTCCTAGAATCATGTCCATGTGGGCCTATATTTCCAGGATTTATCTTTGTTTGATCACGCGACCCCCGTATATATTCTGTCCAGATTTGCACGACTAAGCCGATATGGAAGTGTTACAACGGACCATCCTTATTTATACTTTGACCCTGAACAACGGCACGGTTCTTCCTCGATTACTGAAAGCGTTCATCTTCTAAATGTTGCTTATTAGAATACAAAATGTTACACTGTCTTTAGGGAATGATGCACCCAATGTTAAAGCACGGGTGGTGGGAAATGAACCTAAAGTGGGTGGTCATTGGTGATAACAAAGGACAAAGGCGACCTCAGATCAGGTAGTAACGTAGCAACAACAAGAGTTCCGCATGCGTTGCGTAATACCCCACCCTGGTGAGGAGACAAGAGAATACTATCAGTAAGATACATAACTTATTCGGACCAACGGCGGATATGGGTATTTCAAGGCTTTTCGTCCTCACATTGCGGTGCCACAGGGAGTGTGCCACAAGACTAGTTTGAAGAGCGGTTGTAAACGGCTCCTATGCAATGCGCAGCAATTTACAGCTGCCTCCTCAGTAAACCTACTGTTGACAGTGTGGATGGTCATATATCGTCACCGTATAGCTGCCTAGAAGACCTTGATAGTTTGTTCCAATACATGATGGTGTCAAGGTCACATCGTCACTATACGGCCGCCTAGACAACCTTGATGGTCCCCTGATAACGCAGCTTACAGGGTCGAAGCTGGCCCGATACCGTGTCGATATGTTCTGTATCGGCACTGTATCGGCCCAGCATCAGACCAGTAAGCTGCGTTCTCTCTGTTTGTTCCAACCTCTCATGGTGTCAAAGTCACATCGTCACCATACAGCTGCCCATAAGATCTCGATACTGTGTAGTTTCTACCAATCAATAATGGTGTCACGATCACATCGTCATCATAGAGCTGCTTAAAAGATCTTGATAGTCTGTTCCAATCTCTGATGGTGTCAAGGCCACATCGTCACCATACAGCTGTCTAGGAGACCTTGATAGTCTGTTCCATCTCTGATGGTGCCAAGATCACATCGTCACCATACAGCTGCCTACAAGATCTTGATAGTCTGTTCCTATCCCTGATGGTGTCAAGGTCGCATCGTCACCGTACAGCTGCCTAGAATACCTTGTCATGGTCAAATACTCACCACACAGCTGTCTAGGAGACCTGGATAGTTTGTTTCAATCACTGATGGTGTCAAAGTCAAATACTCACCACACAGCTGTCTAGGAGACCTGGATAGTTTGTTTCAATCCCTGACGGTGTCAAGGTCAAATAATCACCACACAGCTGTCTAGAAGACCTGGATAGTTTGTTCCAATCCCTTACGGTGTCAAGGTCAAATACTCACCACACAGCTGTCTAGGAGACCTGGATACTTTGTTTCAATCCCTGATGGTGTCACGGTAAAATACTCACCACACAGCTGTCTAGGAGACCTGGATAGTGTGTTCCAATCCATGATGGTGTCAAGGTCAAATACTCACCATACAGCTGTCTATGAGACATGGATAGTTTGTTCCAATCCCTGATGGGATCGAAAACAAAGGTGAATTTAAAGATGGCTGTTCTAGCATAAACTTGGTTGAAGTTGTTATTGATTTTTTTTTAAGTTTTCCGAATGTGTTATAAAGTGTGTAGTGGTAGTCCTAGTTCTTGCTGTAACCATTTGTAGAAGATAATTCGGCGATTTGCTTTCCTTCTGGCCATCAATGATGCGAGTTTTTGCCACGCAAAATTCTAACGTTACATGTGTTTGCATTGTATTTGGCCAATTCACTGAAGCGTGAGAAGCCAGTTACTTATTTGCTTTTTCGCCAGCTCTTTATTCAGATGACCTATTTCTAGGACCTCGTGACTAAAATTGTTTAATGTGGGTCAATGCGCAGTTGAATTCTAACAACATAACACGTCTTTGCATTGGATTTGGTCAATTCACTGAAGCCTGAGAAGCCAGGTACTTATTTGTTTTTTCGCAGCTACATTTTCAGATGCCCTATTTCGACGTCGCGTGACCTACAAAGATCTTATGTAGGTCAATGCGCAGTTGAACTCTAAACCTCATACCACATATATGCGTATTCCTGAATAATGCACTGGAAACTAGGATTAACGATCCAACTTCACGTCCGAATAAGGAACTGGGAACTGGGAATAAGGAGCCAACTTCACGTTCGAATAAAGGAACTGGGAACTGGGAATAAGGAGCCAACGTCACGTCCGAATAAGGAACTGGGAACTGGGAATAAGGAGCCCACTTCACGTCCCAATAAAGAACTGGGAATAAGGAGCCAACGTCACGTCCGAATAAGGAACTGGGAACTGGGAATAAGGAGCCAACTCCACGTCCGAATAAGGAACTGGGAACTGGGAATTACGAGCCAACTTCACGTCCCAATAAGGAACTGGGAACCGGGAATAAGGAGCCAACTTCACGTTCGAATAAGGAACTGGGAAGCGGGAATACGGAGCCAACTTCACGTCCCAATAAGGAACTGGGAATAAGGAGCCAACTTCACGTTCGAATAAGGAACTGGGAACCGGGAATAAGGAGCCAACTTCACGTCCCAATAAGGAACTGGGAATAAGGAGCCAACTTCACGTCCGAATAAGGAACTGGGAACTGGGAATAAGGAGCCAACTTCACGTCCCAATAAGGAACTGGGAATAAGGAGCCAACTTCACGTCCGAATAAGGAACTGGGAACTGGGAATAATGAGCCAACTTCACGTCCGAATAAGGAATTGGGAACTGGGAATAAGGAGCCAACTTCACATCTGAATGAGGAACTAGCAACTCGGAATAGGGAGCCAACTTCACGGACGTGGTCAAACTGATTAAACAAAATATCCTCTCTCGACTGTCACGTTATGGGCCAGTGTTATTGCGTAATACATACTAATAAATCCAAAAAGCAGTCAGTCACTCATCCTCATTAACACTATTATGTCTCAGGTATTTGTGTATTTTGTTCAGGCCACTGTTTTACACACAACTGTGCATTCAAGGTTTCTGTTAGTGGCAAATGTGCAATGTCAAATTCACTCTGTGAAGCAGTTAGCCTGGTTTCTTTATGCGCTATTCAGTGTTCATACATTTAGGGAAAGACTCATTGAAGACAAGTATGTTGTAGCCTTCACCAGTGAACTGCTCAACCCTGGCACCTTCCTGTAGCCCGAACAGTAATGTGTACGCACATATAGATCGATTATACACAAAGTGCGATATTCAGCAGATTTAGACTTGCCAAACAAAGCGCTAGTAGTGTTACCGCCTCTTAGAGCATGTGCAAACAAGATAACCGTATATCATTCTACTCCTATATTGATTCTTGCATGGCTTTAATCCCGCATACCTTTGCAGTAGAGATGGTAGATTGCATCCAAATATTTTTGTCAGCATAATGCATGAGTAGGAGCGATGATCATTTGCAATTGTTGGTGCATGTCGCTCTGATGCTAAAGGCCATTTCCAGTTTTAGCTATGACCCGCCCATTTCCAGCTAAGCTCCATGAAAATAAGCAATAAAAGCATAAGGACAGAAGTAGATTGCGCAATTGAAGGTCAGGTGTTAAAAGTAGCTAAACACCACCTAGATCTAGCTAACTGATAAGCTGAAATTCAACCATCATATAAACACCATCATAAACAAAGCACCAGGTGTTTTTTATTTTACAGGAGAAATTTGAAGCGATGCCAAATGAAGAACAAATGCGAGCATATACCAGCCTAGTGCTGCCGAATCTTGAATATGCCTCAGCAATATGGAACCCACAGCAGATAGCTCAGATCAAGCAAATAGAGCATGAATCCAAAGAAACACGATATCAACATGGAAGAGTTCAATGCATATTAAACATCAATAAATGCGTATAAACATTCATTACTCTCAAGAACAGCACCTTCGTGGAACTGGCCACCACAAACGGCAGTAATAGCGCCGAGTCTGGACGCATTCAAATTTGCCGTCCACAAATAGCCGTCTAGACAGACCCTGTATAGTGTTTTTAATTTTCACAGCGCCATTGCGCATAGCATGCACGCTACTCGACATATGATGTCTGCATTGAAATTTCCTCAAATGCAACTAACTGTCAATGAAGAATGCGTTTCTCTCCTCGTGTCTTCCACATCATTGGTGCTGGAAGTTATGTAACGGTCAAAGATAGCTGTAACTGTAACTATTCGGCATTGTCGGTTCATATAATGTCAAAGACAGCTGTAACTGTAACTTTTCGGCATTGTCTGTTCATGTAATGTCAAAGATAGCTGTAACTGTAACTATTCGGTATTGTCGGTTCATAAATGTCAAAGATAGCTGTAACTGTAACTATTCGGTATTGTCGGTTCATATAGTGTCAAAGATAGCTGTAACTGTAACTATTCGGTACTGTTGGCTCATATAGTGTCAAAGATAGCTGTAACTATAACTTTTGGTATTGTCGGTTCATATAGTGTCAAAGATAGCTGTAACTGTAACTATTCGGTATTGTCGGTTCATATAATGTCAAAGACAGCTGTAACTGTAACTATTCGGCATTGTCTGTTCATATAATGTCAAAGATAGCTGTAACTGTAACTATTCGGTATTGTCGGTTCATATAATGTCAAAGATAGCTGTAACTGTAACTATTCGGTATTGTCGGTTCATATAGTGTCAAAGATAGCTGTAACTGTAACTATCGGTACTGTTGGCTCACATAGTGTCAAAGATAGCTGTAACTGCAACTACTCGGTATTGTCTGTTCATATGGTGTAAAAGATAGCTGTAACTGTAACTATTCAGTATTGTCGGTTCATATAATGTCAAAGATAGCTGTAACTGTAACTATTCGGTATTGTCGGTTCATATTATGTCAAAGATAACCGTAACTGTAACTATTCGGTATTATCGGCTCATATAATGTCAACGACAGCTGTAACTGTAACTATTCGGTATTGTCGGTTCACATAGTGTCAAAGATAGCTGTAACTGTAACTATTCGGTATTGTCGGTTCATATAATGTCAAAGATAGCTGTAACTGTAACTATTCGGTATTCTCGGCTCATATAGTGTCAAAGATAGCTGTAACTGTAACTATTCGGTATTGTCGGTTCATATAGTGTGAAAGATAGCTGTAACTGTAACTATTCGGTATTGTCAGTTCATATAATGTCAAAGATAGCTGTAACTGTAACTATTCGGTATTCTCGGCTCATATAGTGTCAAAGATAGCTGTAACTGTAACTTTTCGGTATTGTCGGTTCATATAATGTCAAAGATAGCTGTAACTGTAACTATTCAGTATTGTCAGTTCATATAATGTCAAAGATAGCTGTAACTGTAACTATTCGGTACTGTCGGTTCATATAACGTCAAATACCTTATGGGACTGCCAAATATGTGTCTTAACATCCGTCAAATCATCGTTTTATGCTGCCATGCATTCAACAATGAGAAAAAATAATTGAATTATAATAAATAAAATTGCTGGACTACAGTCTACAATTGCGGAATAGCATTATTATTGTGAAAGTTAGAATTCCGTTTGCTTAAGTGGATTTTAAATGAGGTTTTACATGTTATTCAACACGACATATATTTTTCATGAGCTCACACAAGATAAATTCTAGTCCACGGTTTCCATGACTACCACCATACGACAATGACGTTTGACACAACTTAAATACATTTTAGGGACGCTTGCCAGAGAGGAAAACAATTAACCAGAGATGGAATCGAAATAGTAGTTAGCTTTCGGAGTATCCTTTTTGATCACTTTATCTGATATGGAGCATGCTGTACTTTTGCATGATGGAGCAGTGATGGTATACTTTGGCAAGATGTAGCACTGATGGTATACTTTGGCATGATTTAGCAGTGATGGTATACTTTGACATGATGTTGCAGTGATGGTATACTTTGGCAAGATGTAGCAGTGATGGTATACTTTGGCATGATGTAGCAGGGATGGTAGACTTTGGAATGATGTAGCAGCGATGGTATACTTTGACATGATGTAGCAGTGATGGTATACTTTGGCATGATGTAGCAGTGATTGTATACTTTGACATGATGTAGCAGTGATGGTATACTTTGGCATGATGTAGGAGTGATGGTATACTTTGGCAAGATATAGCAGTGATGGTATACATTGGCATGATGTAGGAGTGATGGTATACTTTGGCAAGATATAGCAGTGATGGTATACTTTGGCATGATGTTGCAGTGATGGTATACTTTGGCATGAGGTAGCAGTGATGGTATACTTTGGCATGATCACTTCATCTGATATGGAGCATGCTGTACTTTTGCATGATGTAGCAGCGATGGTATACTTTGACATGATGTAGCAGTGATGGTATACTTTGGCATGATGTAGCAGTGATGGTATACTTTGGAATGATCACTATCTGATATGGAGCAACTGTACTTTTGCATGATGTAGCAGCGATGGTATACCTTGACATGATGTAGCAGTGATGGTATACTTTAGCATGATGTAGCAGCGATGGTATACTTTGACATGATGTAGCAGTGATGGTATACTTTGTCATGATGTAGCAGTGATGGTATACTTTGACATGATGTAGCAGTGATTGTATACTTTGGCATGATGTAGAAGTGATGGTATACTTTGGCAAGATATAGCAGTGATGGTATACTTTGGCATGATGTAGGAGTGATGGCATACTTTGGCATGATGTAGCAGTGCTGGTATACTTTGGCATGATGTAGCAGTGATGGTATACTTTGGCATGATGTAGCAGTGATGGTATACTTTGGCATGATGTAGCAGTGATGGTATACTTTGGCATGCTGTAGCAGTGATGGTATACCTTGACATGATGTAGCAGTGATGGTATACTGTGGCATGATGTAGCAGTGATGGTATACTTTGGCATGATCACTTCATCTGATATGGAGCATGCTGTACTTTTGCATGATGTAGCAGCGATGGTATACTTTGACATGATGTAGCAGTGATGGTATACTTTGGCATGATGTAGCAGTGATGGTATACTTTGGAATGATCACTATCTGATATGGAGCAACTGTACTTTTGCATGATGTAGCAGCGATGGTATACTTTGACATGATGTAGCAGTGATGGTATACTTTGGCATGATGTAGCAGCGATGGTATACTTTGACATGATGTAGCAGTGATGATATACTGTGTCATGATGTAGCAGTGATGGTATACTTTGACATGATGTAGCAGTGATTGTATACTTTGGCATGATGTAGGAGTGATGGTATACTTTGGCATGATGTAGCAGTGCTGGTATACTTTGGCATGATGTAGCAGTGATGGTATACTTTGGCATGATGTAGCAGTGATGGTATACTTTGGCATGATGTAGCAGTGATGGTATACTTTGGCATGATGTAGCAGTGATGGTATACCTTGACATGATGTAGCAGTGATGGTATACTGTGGCATGATGTAGCAGTGATGGTATACTTTGGCATGATGTAGCAGTGATGGTATACTTTGGCAAGATATAGCAGTGATGGTATACTTTTGCATGATGTAGCAGTGATGGTATACTTTGGCATGATGTAGCAGTGATGGTATACTTTTGCATGATGTAGCAGTGATGGTATACTTTGGAATGATCACTATCTGATATGGAGCAACTGTACTTTTGCATGATGTAGCAGCGATGGTATACTTTGACATGATGTAGCAGTGATGGTATACTTTGGCATGATGTAGCAGCGATGGTATACTTTGACATGATGTAGCAGTGATGATATACTGTGTCATGATGTAGCAGTGATGGTATACTTTGACATGATGTAGCAGTGATTGTATACTTTGGCATGATGTAAGAGTGATGGTATACTTTGGCATGATGTAGCAGTGCTGGTATACTTTGGCATGATGTAGCAGTGATGGTATACTTTGGCATGATGTAGCAGTGATGGTATACTTTGGCATGATGTAGCAGTGATGGTATACTTTGGCATGATGTAGCAGTGATGGTATACCTTGACATGATGTAGCAGTGATGGTATACTGTGGCATGATGTAGCAGTGATGGTATACTTTGGCATGATGTAGCAGTGATGGTATACTTTGGCAAGATATAGCAGTGATGGTATACTTTTGCATGATGTAGCAGTGATGGTATACTTTGGCATGATGTAGCAGTGATGGTATACCTTGACATGATGTAGCAGTGATGGTATACTTTGGCATGATGCATCAGTGATGGTATACTTTGCCATGATGTAGCAGTGATGGTATACTTTGGCATGATGTAGCAGTGATGGAATATCTTGGCGATTTACACACTGGAATCTACATTTAACATTAGCCCTTTCACAACGAAGCCGGCAAAAACAGGCCTCTGTAGTGGTCTTGAGGAATGTCCATTTGCTGGCCAAAAGAATACCTTTTTGAATGTTCACCACTGGAATGACTGGCTCGATAACCGAGCCAGTCATTTAAGTGTAGGTAATTTTTCAAAAATAGGAGTCTCTTGGCCTGCAATTGGACATTCAATGAGTAAATATTTTAATTTTTTGAACAAATTTAGTCATTAAAGGGTTAAATATATTGACCAATTGAAGATGAAATCAGATTTAAATGATTTTTCTGACAGTGCATATCAATAAGTTTTAATTAGACATGCAACATGCCATTGTTTTGTTGGTAATTTAAAAACTTATAGCCAATGTGATTTGACTTTTAGTGAATTCAAAAGATTGCTATAGAGCCTCTTATTGAAGCGTAAAGGAGAAGGTTAATAATTAGTAGTGTTGAAAATACAGCCTGGAAAACAAGTCATCTGATCCTCATTGAACTGAAAAGCGATTCACCAATCTAGCAACATTGCTTACTGTGTATGGAAATCTCGTGAAACTAGTCTGGGGTAAGAATTTTCTATGCTATTCAGTAAACCGTGAACGGTTGATCACAATGACATACCTTTAATATGCGGCACACCTTTAGCCTACAATGCAGCCATGCACCAAAATGAACCGTGAAAAGTGGATACCGCTGACATACTTTCTATATATGACAGAACTTTCGTTTGGAATAGATAATTTACCAAGTCTGGTGACTATCTCGAATAGTCTTGAACCTATTGTTCGGACTATGCCCATGGATTTAGCTATGAAGTTATATAAGATAGTCAGTGGATCTTGAAACGTATGTCTTGTTGACCTACTTTTGATATGCTTCACGGCTATATCCTACAATGCACCCAGACGCGGCGGGTAGTAGTAGTAGTAGTAGTAGTAGTAGTAGTAGTAGCACCGGCGGCGGCGGTAGTAGTAGTAGTAGTAGTAGTAGCAGTAGTAGTAGTAGCACCGGCGGCGGGGGTAGTAGTAGTAGTAGTAGTAGTAGTAGTAGTAGTAGTAGTAGTAGTAGTAGTAGTGATGGGGTGGTTGAGTGGGTTGAGTTAGAGCAGACTCGGGCTAACTTAACGGTATACCCAACTTTGGAAATCAATAAAGGGATCCGATCTGTCATTCAACTGTGTGCTATGTACCTTAGATTGGTCCAGATGTGGAGCCTCATAATCTTAGATTGGTCCAGTTGTGGAGAGTAGTTATAAATTGACAGCCATAACTAAAACAGCCATATAATAATTTACGTACATAAAGAATTGACAATTCTCTATGTACATAAAGATGCTTTGGCATATAAAAGAAATCATAGATACTCCAGATGCCCGGCCCGACCCCAGCCAGCCATCCGACTCATATTAGGTCCTGAGCCTGCTGCCACAGGGATTATTCCCCACATGTCCGGGAAATTCCCCACAGGATAGGAAATCCCCCACAGGATCCAACTCTGCCTCAGTCCCCATACAGAGAGCCGGAGAAGTTCATTTCGAATCCACACAGAGCCGAAGAGGCAGGCTCCACATAGAGCCCAGGAGGCCCATTCCAGCTCCACATGGAAAGACCGCCTCAGCTGAGAAGCCGAAAATGGTCCCCCATGGAGTCCGGCTTGGACAAAAAGCTCAGCCATGCCCCACAAAACAAGCATAAGAAGCCCAGGCCCCAGGGCTGTGGAGAAGACAATGGCGGACTTTGTGAGGACTAAATATGCGATCCAGAACTACCTGCGCAGCTGGGCTCTCCCTGGACATTAAGAAGGCCTCTAGTTTTCCTAGCAAACAACCAGTACAAAATCGAGAGATAGAAATCCTTGAACAGTTGGGAGTGAAGTTCTGTCTTTCCCTCAGGATGACCCTACAGAAGGAGTACGATGGGGTAGAGGGTAACACAGATTCCCTATTCTGATAGAATCAGCTGGCCCACCTGAAGGCAAGCCACATGGGCAACAGTGTGAAGGAGGTCAAAGCCAAGGTGCTCCAAGCACTTGAGAACTTTACTCGTGATGGGTCTGGCAGGGTAGTAAATCAGGTTGAGGCAAACTACCTCAACATTGCCAGATATAGACCACTGCAGGGGCGATCCTACATTGCGGCTCCCACCCCCTCCATCAGTGGAAAGCGTGCAGTGGTAAATGTAAAAAACAAGGATGACCACTGTCGGTGCTTGTCCCTCCTATCTGCAAGATTTCCTGTGAATGTTAACACATGCTGTCAGGCAAAATACGCAAAGCACTGGGACAGTCTCGATTTCAGCGGTGGTGACTCACATACCTCCCCCAGATAAGGTGTGTCGAGCGGCAGAATGTTCTGGCCATTAACATGTTCAGGCATGATAAGTGGGTCTACCCTCAACATCTTAGTGCGGTGGATCCCATTATATTGAGGACAAATCTACTGCTCATCAAGAAGGATACAAGCGACATTACACCTGGACGAAGAACTTGAATCGTCTGATCCATGATCATACTCAACATGATGCAAGAAAGCACTTATGTGAGGTGGTGCCTGTGGTGCTATTTCCATGAGTACCTTCTAGCTCGGCATAAGCCTGAGTGTAAAGGTGTCAGTGACCACCCCATGTGCGTAGAGGACAAGAAGATGCTGCAGTTCACCAAACACCACAAGCAGCTTAAGGCGCCATTTGTCATTTATGCCAACTTCAAAGCCCTAACAACCAAGTGTGCGTGCGTGCGTGAGTGCGTGCGTGCATGAGTGTGTGTGTCTGCGTGCGTGTGTGTGTTAATAGCATGTGTGTGTTGACAGCACAATAATTCAGGTTCTGTTGGAGGGATCTTTAATCTGGGGTTGGACATTGTCCTTTTGCAATAAATCTTGAGTTTCGAAAGCAAATTCTCACAGATGACAGATCAACAATAACTCATAACTCGAGGTATACTGGATTCATCGTGACCAACCATGGGTGAGGTGAGAGTATGGGATCATGTCCTATAGAACTCTGTTGATCGGGGTGGGGGCCACCTGCCTAAAACATCGGAAAGAATGAGTTGGTGAGACTTCTCTGGAAAACGTGTTAAAAACATTGAAATAAATCTGATGGGTGCTGTATGCGCAAGCCAAGATTGGTATGAATGGCAAATCAAAAATGGCTGCCTATGAGGATACATATAAGCCCTTGGATGAACGCAATGTCCATTGAAAACCTAGAATATGGTGGTCAGCTTGACCATTAGGCGGGAAGACATCTTTAACACATACCTAATTCTTAATGAATGTTTTATTACCGTGCTGGAGTCAGAGTACAATAGGCGTAAAAGCCTAGGATTGAATTGTGGCAGGTGCATCCACAGATAGTCCCATATGAATCGTCAGTGTGTCAGTATATCAGACATGTGAAAGCTGGTCGGCCAATCCTTGACTTATAGTCTTGGTGCGGTGGTCCAGTGGAAAGATGCCTGGTTGCTGATGCTATGCGGAGTTGCAGAATGGCGGTTCGATCCCCCGACCGGGACATGGTGATCAACAAATTAAACTAATGGGTGCATGACGGTCGGCTAAGTTAGCACATGGAAATTGAAGCCGCACGTTGCCAGTGCGTCAATAAAAAAATAATTTAAAAAAACCATACATACATACATTTCCGTCAGCAACAGCTATATCTCTGCCATTTCTGTCACCAACACACAACATAAATACAAGTGTGTGCGAATCACAATAAAGCACTATAATTTTATTATTGTAAAAATATTTATTTTATTAGATAATGTCAAAATTTATCAATCAATAAATAATTTATAATAAGCATTATTTTTTACAATGATATAAGAAACTTAAAATATAAATATCACAGGCAGATAGACAGTAGTTTTTAGCTACATTGTAACCCTTTCACCGACAAAGCCCTGAAAATGTTAATTAATTCTTTCTGGTGCATAGCATATTCTGTTGGGTATTTTGAAATTAAGATGATGGGAAGCTGTTGCTCCCTAAGGCAGCAGCGGCTTTCAGTCATATTATTTTCAAAATATTCAACAGCTTTCTTGCATTATTATTTTGAAATTGAGATATGGGGAATTGATCGATGAACGGGTTAACGCATCAAGCTAACTGAGTAACACAGTCATCTAATAGCAAGCTTGATGAACGGGTTAAAGCATCAAGCTAACTGAGTAACATAGTCATCTAATAGCAAGCTTGATGAACGGGTTAAAGCATCAAGCTAACTGAGTAACATTGTCACCTAATAGCAAGCTTGATGAACGGGTTAAAGCATCAAGCTAACTGAGTAACATAGTCACCTAATAGCAAGCTTGATGAACGGGTTAAAGCATCAAGCTAACTGAGTAACATAGTCATCTAATAGCAAGCTTGATGAATGGGTTAAAGCATCAAGCTAACTGAGTAAGTCATCTAATAGCAAGCTTGATGAACGGGTTAAAGAATCAAGCTAACAGAGTAACATAGTCATCTAATAGCAAGCTTGATGAACGGGTTAAAGCATCAAGCTAACTGAGTAACATAGTCATCTAATAGCAAGCTTGATGAACGGGTTAAAGCATCAAGCTAACTGAGTAACATAGTCATCTAATAGCAAGCTTGATGAACGGGTTAAAGCATCAAGCTAAGTGAGTAACATAGTCATCTAATAGCAAGCTTGATGAACGGGTTAAAGCATCAAGCTAACTGAGTAACATAGTCATCTAATAGCAAGCTTGATGAATGGGTTAAAGCATCAAGCTAACTGAGAAAGTCATCTAATAGCAAGCTTGATGAACGGGTTAAAGAATCAAGCTAACAGAGTAACATAGTCATCTAATAGCAAGCTTGATGAACGGGTTAAAGCATCAAGCTAACTGAGTAACATAGTCATCTAATAGCAAGCTTGATGAATGGGTTAAAGCATCAAGCTAACTGAGAAAGTCATCTAATAGCAAGCTTGATGAACGGGTTAAAGAATCAAGCTAACAGAGTAACATAGTCATCTAATAGCAAGTTTGATGAACGAGTTAAAGCATCAAGCTAACTGAGTAACATAGTCACCTAATAGCAAGCTTGATGAACGGGTTAAAGCATCAAGCTAACTGAGTAACATAGTCATCTAATAGCAAGCTTGATGAACGAGTTAAAGCATCAAGCTAACTGAGTAACATAGTCACCTAATAGCAAGCTTGATGAACGGGTTAAAGCATCAAGCTAACTGAGTAACATAGTCATCTAATAGCAAGCTTGATGAACGAGTTAAAGCATCAAGCTAACTGAGTAACATAGTCACCTAATAGCAAGCTTGATGAACGGGTTAAAGCATCAAGCTAACTGAGTAACATAGTCACCTAATAGCAAGCTTGATGAAAGCTGCCATTCACCTCCTATGTCACGTCAGTCAAACCTGTTTATAACAAAAACACACAATGGCTAAGCCACCAACAACTTCCAGTCAAATTGCTTTCAAAATGTTCATTATGTCCAGAGTTATTGCCCACTGAAATTATTGTCTGGTGGCTTGCAGCAGTCTCAAAAAAGCATCCGCTTTTTTTTCTACGAGAATTCTTAATACTTACCAGATGTACTATTATGATAATGTCTATTATCTAGTCTAGCTCAAAATAAACAATTAAAACTCCGCACTCTCCTGGTCCTGCCCATACTGTGTCCGGGAATTACCATAGCCGCAGGTACCGAGTCAATTCCCAATCACAGTCAGATTTGTCTTATATTTGTCTTAACAAACAGCCAAAGCAGCTCAGCCTCACCTCAGCGGGGCGGCTGAGGGAGGGCCATAGTACATCTGTTAAGTATTAAGAATTCTCGTAGAAACAAAAGCGGATGCTTTTTTTATTCTACTTCGAATAATACTTACCAGATGTACTATTATGATAAACTCTGGATTTCGACAGCCAGGAAATGCCGGTGGAAGGAGGTGAGGCTCGAACCAGCACTCATCTACCATCCAACAAAGAAGGTTGTGAAGAGACTAGAAACCCTGGCATACGCTTGGGTTCTGCCATCTGACTCATAGAGTGTTAAACTTCCATGGTCTAGACCGCGCTCCCCCCCCCCTCTTTTGTCCGCACAAAATCAGAGGGCTGTCAATGGGGATGCAACACCCACCAGACCAGTGTCAGCCCCAAGTCTCAGCTAGGGCAGTCCAGTAGAGTGCAAAGAAGCTACTACAACTTCTAATTTTGAAAAAAACATCAGTATATCGATTAGATTTTTAAATTGGAATGAGTCTAATGTCTGTCTGAGAGGATAAGTATACTCTTGTACCAGACTATTTACCTAAGCAGTCTGGTATTTCGACTGTAAGTAAACATATTTATAGTCACTTAATTAATGTAAACACTCACTATTTTGAGTGCTTGATCTTTTCTTGATCATCACAGGAGCTCGGCCCAATCCACGGTCATACTCAGTCATGTGCATAGCGATTGTTCAGTGTAAGTGGAAGACTTTGTGATGTGTGCGAAGTAGTGGTCGGAAGTAGCTTAGTTTAGATTCGACAAACTGGCGACGGCTACCGGATTAAGTGCGCTGGAGATGTCGCGAAGGTAGAAATCAGTGAATGACGACTCGGCATGCCATTGTGCTACAGACATCACCTCCTCTAATGAGACACCCTTATAAAGGGCCGATGATGCTGCTAGTGCTCGGACCTGATGGGCATTCGCACGATCAATCTGCTTTCCTGTAGCGATTTTGTGCGACATCTGAATAGCGTCGACTATCCAATGAGAAATAGTATCTTTCGAGGCGCGCAAATGAGGAGCTTTGAGACATAACCACAGAGATTTCGGGTCATCTCTCCACTCCTCAGTACGTTTCTTATACATTTTCAGACATCTGACAGGACACCAAGCAGAAGAGTTTGGGTCATGTCTAGTTAAACTTGGCAAATTGATCGGCTGTCCTGGATATTTAAGTGACTGATTCTTTGCCAGGAAACAAAGACGTGGAAGTAGTCTTAAACCTTCACCCGTGACGACAAAACGGTCTTGTTCGGCAGAAAGCGCATGTATTTCACTTCTCCTTCTCGCCGACGCTGCTGCAACCAAGAAAACTGATTTAATAGTTAACAGTTTAATGTAAATAGATCTAATCGGTTCAAAAGGAGCATGCCCTAAAACCTGTAGAACAAGAGATAGATTCGATGCTGGGATAGGAATTGGCTGTCTAGGTCGCAGATTGCTCATTCCTTTAATAACTTCATTCAAGGTATCATTCTCCACTCCTTCAATGGCCAGACTGGGAATGACTGAAGCTAATGCAGACTTATATGCTGCTAGGGTTGAAGGTACAAGTTTGTCAACTTCGTATAAATGACAGATAAAATCTGCTACGTGTTGAACAGATGCAGAAAAGGGATTAATATCTCTTCCCTCACACCACTCTGCAAATTTGTTGATTCTATAATTATATGTCTTCGTGGTTGAAGCTCTTCTGGCTGAAGCAACAAACTTCGCTGCTTACTCAGAAAAGCCACCCTCAATTGCACGCTGCTTGATAACATCCATGCAGTCAATTTGAACATTTCTGGTCTGTCGTGAAGGTACAGACCCTTGTTCTGAGAGATTAGATCTCTTCTGTCTGGAAGAGGGATTGGATTGCAGACCAGAAGGTCCAGCAGATCCGTAAACCATGATCGTCCTGGCCAATAAGGGGCGATCAGCAGTACTTGGCACATCCCCTCTCTTATCTTTGCCAGAACTTTTGGGATGAGAATTGTTGGAGGATACGCATACACGTACATTCCCTCCCAACTTATCAACAGTGCGTTTACCGCTAGAGCTAGCGGGCCCGGGATCGGTGACACGTAAGTGACCATCTTTGCGTTTTGATTCATCGCAAACAGGTCGACATTTGGCTTGCCCCATTGTTTGAATAGAACCTCCGCTACCGACTGGTTGAGCTGCCATTCCGTCAGACGACAAACCGTCCTTCGACTGAGAGCATCCGCTAAGATGTTCAATCTCCCTGGAATGTGTGCTGCCCGAAGAATAACGTTCCTCTCTTGGCACCACAGCAGAAGGTTCCAAACCATCATACACAACTCTGGTGATCTCATCCCGCCATGGCGGTTCAAATAAGACACCACTGTTGAGTTGTCTGTCCTTATTAGGACAATTTTGTCTTGAATTAGACTCTCGAACTTTTGACGTGCCAATACCACCGCTAATAGTTCAAGCACATTGCTATGTTTCTGCGCATTGGTCCGATCCCATTCCCCTGACACTGACTGATCGTCCAATACTGCTCCCCAACCCGTCAACGATGCATCTGTGAAGATGGACATCTGAGGTTGAGGAGGTTGTAGAGGAACACCTCGCAGGAGATTCTGTTCTGATAACCACCACTGAAGGTGGAATATCAATGGTTCTTTTACTGGTATCCTCAGAGATAACGGATCTGTTCTCCGAGACCAGAATGACATTAGATACATCTGAATTGGCCTGCGCCTGAGTGCCGCATATGGAACCACCTTCTCCAGAGATACTAGTAAACCCAGTACCCTGAGAAATTGGCACGCCGTCAGATAGGCTCCTAGCGAAACCGACTCCAAAACTGCAATCAGGCTCTTGACTCTGCTCTCCGCCGGAAAAGCTACACCGTCCCTGAGATTGAAAAATATTCCCAGATAAACAAACTCCTGGGATGGAGTCAGTTCTGATTTCCCTAGATTCCCAATCCATCCTAGATCCTTTAATAAGGCTAGGACTACCTGAAGATTGCTGCGCAGAGTGACTGGATTCCCAGCCTTTAGCAGCCAGTCGTCTATGTAAGTGTGAACAGCTATGTTTCTACTGCGAAGTAAAGAAGTCATGGTGAGAACCACTTTGGTGAAGACCCTCGGAGCTGTGGTCAGGCCGAATGGAAGCGCATTGAATTCCCAAACATTGTCTTGGAATGCAAAGCGAAGGTATTTCTGAAAAGGAATTCACATTGGAATATGAAAATATGCATTCTTCAGATCTATCGACACTGCCCACATGCCTTTTCTCAGCCCTGTCATTACCGCTGCTACAGTCTCCATCTGAAACTTGGGAGAAAGAATAAATTTGTTCAACGGTTTGAGATTGAGAATTGGTCTCCATCCTCCGGTATGCTTCGGAACGAGGAACATCATCGAATAGAAGCCCAGAGAAGACTGATTACGGACTAGATGAATCGCATTCTTCTGACGAAGAGATTCTATTTCTAAGCAAATGGCGTCTAGACGATCTGAGTCCATATTGGAGTCGATGTTAACGGAACTAACGATTGATGGATGAGCCAGTCCGGATCGTAGCCGTTTCTTATCCATTGACAGACTAAACAATCGCACACGACCTCTTCCCATTGGCTTAGGAACAGTTGAAGCCTGCCTCCGACGGAAGGAATCTGCACACAGCTGTCGGTCAAGATTGCACGAGAAGACGCTAAATTGCTTGGGTGAAGATTCTCGACTCCATTCGTTCCTAACGTTACCGGATCTGGTTCCGCCGGAAACCCATCAGGAACGACCTCCACGGCCGCCCCGCGGCTTCTTGTAATACGATGGTTCGGAGCCGCCGCCACGGCTGTCCTTACGGTAGCCGCCGTGGCCCGAACCGCCACCCTTCTTGTCATCCTCATACGGCCTCTTATTAGAGGACTTGTATGAGGACGAACGGCCAGGTCCTTGTGATCCGGATGGCCTATGGGCATCACGACCAGAAGGACAGAAGGGCGATCTTGGATGCTGCCTCTGCTGCTCCTGTCGACGTTGCCGGTAGGACTGCTGCGGCTGTGTCCTTTTAATCGACTTCCACGATTTGCCGACCACTTCTTGCTCCGCAACCATTGACGCAACCGAGCCGCCGAACAAGCCTGGACCGATGAAAGGCGCAGAAGACAATGCAGCCCTCATCTCCGGTCCTGGTTCTACACAATCGAGAACCATTATCCGTCGCTCTGCCAATGTCCTTGTGATCATCCTGGCCAGGCAATCTTGAGACAGGCGCATGGTGTCCCGAATAACTCCGGGAGCAGCCTCTGGCACCTGTCCACCCTCCGCCGCGCAGGCCAGCATACCCTGCAGGACGGTACATCCGTGCGAGAGTGCAGCCATGGCGGCCCTCGCCGCATCTTCAATGAGCGTCAGCTCATTGAACGGATCTTTATTGGTCTGCGAAACGAAAGGACGAGACCGCCCCTTAGCCTTCCCAGCCAACGGCCTATTCAGTGCCTCTCGTTCCCCGATGGAAAGCTGTGGGACCTGGGCATACTGATGGTAGGCCAGCTCCGGAAAACGGACCCTACTCCTTATCCCCTTCAGGGCCTTGGGCAATGCATACTCCGGCTGAACCAGACGGTATGCCGCAACTTCCAGCATGTCGGAAGTCTGCGTATCCAACGGGAGTGTTGGCATGGCAGAAGAGCCACTTGACAGAGCGCTAGCCGCCCGCTCTGACATCCGCTCCATCGCCGGATCGCGCTGAGATCCAAGATCAGATGCCAACCCGAGACGGTCGGACATCCATCCAAGGACCTGCACCCATTCAGCTTCGGTGCAGAAAACGGACTCGTCCATTAAAGAACTTCCGTTTTCATCCTCCCTCTCTCCCTTGGATGAGAGGGTCACCGACGATCCATGCTGAGAGCTATGAGACACCACTCTACCAAGACAGAGCGCATCCATAGCCCGACTACCAGCGGCACCGGTGTCCAACGAATCGCCGGACCCGGATTCTCCGCAGTCCATCGGCTCCAGCACGGGAGTCGGGACCACGACTGCTTTACTTACGGCAGGTGATGGCACTCCGATAGGAGCCACACCAAAAGCCGCCGGGATACCGGCAGGAACCGCAAAACACGGCTCCGCCGACACGTCGATATCACCATCTGCCTGGCAAACCCGTACAAATCCCGAGGGAGACCCCTGGGAAGTACTAGGCATTGCCGTCATCGAAATATCCGGCATGCCGGAATCTTCCATAAGAAGATCTTCCTCCTCTATCGTCGGCTCTTGAGCCAAGGACAGAGAAGGGGCAGGTGCTTGACCCTCCGCAGAACTAGCCGGACCACCTAAGGGTTGTCCTGCACTAGCTTGCATCGACGGGACCGTGGAATGAAGACTCAAACATAGCCTTAAACTGGCCCGCCCATACGCCCAGAGCTGAATCCATGCGGTCATTCAGACGACCTTCCAGTCCCTTCAGACGCCTGGTCCAGCTTCGCCGCCTTGTCCCTAGCGATCCTCTCCAGACGCGCATGTCGATCCCGATCAAACTCTGCCACCATTGCCGACGACCACTTGGCGCACACATCACATGGGCTTCCCACCTTACACTTCGCGCACGCTACACAGTGATGTCCTGAGTACTTGTGCTTCATGAACCTGTTGCATTTCTGGCACAACGAGTCCTGGTTCTTTGGTTTCTGCGAACACAGAGAAGAATTAAAACGCTGCACATGACAAACGATGACGAGCAATACGCACAATCGACTTGATAGTAAAAGAATTTCTTAGAACACATTAACTTTCTCTTAAATTAATGATAATCAAGCCTTTAGGCAGGAAATATTTGAAACTTTTTTGAGTGAAAATCAAAAAACACAACTTAGCAGTTAACTAACGTTAAACAACCAAGAATACAACGCCGATCGCTACAAACACCCTCGACAATGAAGCGAGAGCTAAAAATCGGCGAAAACAGAGTGCCTAGACACGCCAAGCCAAGCAAGACATAATTCATGGGCGCCGCCATCTTGGCTAAGGACGCATCCATCTTTAGAGGAACCGAGTCGCAAGAGAAATTAACCGAGTACCCGAATTAAAACTAAAAGTTAACGGGTACAGAAATGACTCCAACAATGGCTATCATTTTAAAACAATGTGCCAATTTAATGAAATTTCAAACAGTCATTATGGCACGAATGTATAAATTCTAGATTGATACAACCTGCCCCTGTGATGATTTTCCTAGTTCCTCCATGAAGCCACCGATAGTATTCCCACAACAAACGCTAAACCGCTTAAATTATTGAAAATTTGAGCACTCTACAAATGCGACTTTACAAAAGCGCAAAATAGACGAATCTGACTGTGATTGGGAATTGACTCGGTACCTGCGGCTATGGTAATTCCCGGACACAGTATGGGCAGGACCAGGAGAGTGCGGAGTTTTAATTGTTTATTTTGAGCTAGACTAGTTAATAGACATTATCATAATAGTACATCTGGTAAGTATTATTCGAAGTAGAAAGACAGTTCAGTCACTATCTATCATTATATTTCACTTGTTAGTACTCTCTAACGTGCTCACTTAAAGGCACACATTCACACCAGAATGCTATAGATTGATATAGACTTAAATTGTGTACCTCAATGTAATGAATCTAAATAAGTCTTAAAATATGATGGTTTCATTATGTATAAATTAATAAACAAGGTGGATAGAATCTCAGTAGCTACTGGTGACGTCTGAAAAGTAGGTCACATTGAGGTCACACTGACACACTTTTGCTGCACAACATACGCTAAGCCTACAATGCATGCCTCCACCAAGTTTGATTGCTGGATACGAAAAACTCTTGAAATGACAGCCCGGAATAAGCTTTTAAGACTGACTGATCAAATAACTGACAAAGGAAGGGCATCACAGTTTATTGAGTTGTTATCTAGGTGACCAGTCAAACAGCTGTCTAATGTGTCCAGCAACTGCTCTACATGTGTAAACCAGTTCAGAATTTGTGCACTACTTGCATCATTCTCATTTGGAAGAATTTTTAATTATGCTAATGTGACCTTGATCTTTGACGTTTTACCCCAAATTTATCACACTTCTTCGGGACCTTACTGGTAACATTCCACCCAAGGTTGGTCAAGATAACTCCAATAGCACCAGAGTTATTGACAAATTAGTTTTCAAAATAATGATTTTTTAATCTGGCTAGCTCTCAAATTATCAAACACGGACAAAATTTCCCTCAAGTCTGATTACCGTATATGAAAAACTCTTAAAACTACAGCCTGGAATAAGATTTTGTGACTGACTAACTGACTGATGGACCGACTGACTAAGAGACATTTTTACTGAGCTGCTATCAGTGGCTAAAATTTTTAGTTGTGAAGTTGAATTAGGGATACGTGTCTCTAATTTAATTTTAGAACAAAAAAGGTATATTAATTTGAATGAAATTAAAAGATTTATTTTATTTCATTACATTGAGGTACATAGTTTAAGTCTCTAGACGTTTCCAATTTTAATACTTTTTCTTTCAAGCATTTAGGGTTTAAAATTTCTTACACAGTATAATACAAGTAATGATTAAGTGAAGTGGAATGGAGTTTCCATGATAGCGTTGTCCTTCACACTACTACATAGATATGATGTGCTACATGATAATAATAATAATAATAATAATAATAATAATAATAATAATAATAATGTTTTGATTTTAGCTACTGCATTGTTGATATACAAGTCTATACACAGACTGAGATACAATTTTGATTTTTGCCACTGAGCTTATATACAGGTCTATAGTAGTCTAGTTGTTATGTATGCCAAATAATTCAAGCATATAAAATAGATAACATGAATTCTTGATGCCATAGAAGTGATATTATCTTGAATAGTTTGAAAATAATTTAATTTTTAAAATGATTATCAAGTTTTGTAACTTGCAATTTTATCTGTAATTAATAACTTTGAAAATTATTATCTATTCATACATGCATCCGACATTATATAACATTCTCATGTAACATCCTCGCCAATAAATACATTAAATCTGCCTTAGTGTTGATGCGATTGGATGAAGATGGCATGAACCAATGCATATTTTCATGACCGACCAAAGAATCTACACAAACTGGTTCCCGGTATCCTTACAAACACACTATACACAATACTATGTATTGAAGTATTGAAGACTAATAGTATGATAGACTGGTGCCTGGAGGCCTTACAAATACAGGAACCAATGTCATCTGCACTCGATATTGAAGTATTGAAGATTTCTACTATGATAGACTGGTGCCTGGAGGCCTTACAAATTCAGGAACCAATGTCATCTACACTCGATATTGAAGTATTGAAGATTTCTACTATGATAGACTGGTGCCTGGAGGCCTTACAAATTCAGGAACCAATGTCATCCACACTCGATATTGAAGTATTGAAGATTTCTACTATGATAGACTGGTGCCTGGAGGCCTTACAAATACAGGAAACAATGTCATCTACACTCGATATTGAAGTATTGAGGATTTCTACTATGATAGACTGGTGCCTGGTGGCCTTACAAATTCAGGAACCAATGTCATCTACACTCGATATTGAAGTATTGAAGATTTCTACTATGATAGACTGGTGCCTGGAGGCCTTACAAATTCAGGAACCAATGTCATCTACACTCGATATTGAAGTATTGAAGATTTCTACTATGATAGACTGGTGCCTGGAGGCCTTACAAATTCAGGAACCAATGTCATCTACACTCGATATTGAAGTATTGAAGATTTCTACTATGATAGACTGGTGCCTGGAGGCCTTACAAATACAGGAAACAATGTCATCTACACTCGATATTGAAGTATTGAAGATTTCTAGTATGATAGACTGGTGCCTGGAGGCCTTACAAATTCAGGAACCAATGTCATCTACACTCGATATTGAAGTATTGAAGATTTCTACTATGATAGACTGGTGCCTGGAGGCCTTACAAATACAGGAACCAATGTCATCTGCACTCAATATTGAAGTATTGAAGATTTCTAGTATGATAGACTGGTGCCTGGTGGCCTTACAAATACAGGAACCAATGTCATCTACACCCGCGCGTGCGCGCACTCAGACACACACGCATGCACACACACACATATGCATGAATGCATGTGCTCACACAAACATATGTACGCACATGCACATATAGACACACTCATAAAATGCATACACATGCACAATGAGGAATGTTTACATGAGTACCTATGTTTGTTAAAAATGAGTGAATGCGCAGACATGCAATCAGTACCGGTATGTGTTCAGTACATATAAAAATAAATATTAGATTTCCATAATAAAGAAGCATGATTAACACAATTTCACTAAATTATGGTCACATGTCATTACGTAAATAGAATTAACTAAAGGATATTCTCAAAATATGTATATATATGGACGGAATTGTCATGTTACTTTGGCATGACAGAGTAAATATTCTCAATGACACTATCTATTACTGAGATACAGTTGCTTAAGCTTCACCCAAATAGCTGATGCCTTATAAAGTAATGTAGCACATTAACCCACTCTGACAATTGGCAATGAAGGTGAACCTGGAGAAATGTCATGTGTAATACAGACTTTATTATTGTTAAAAACAAGCAGTTGTTGAAATACGACTTGAATACGACTACTGGTTTTTTAGATCGATTTTGAAGATACGTGAATAGTCAAATGTGCTGAAGAGACCAACTGTCTTTTGGAGACAAAAGGCAGTGGCTGTTTAACATGCATGGGTATAACTTGAAAACATTTACTACAGCACTATACTATATTTGAATAAATTAACATGATTAAGATAAGACACATTCATGTGTGTGCATGCGTGCATGCGTGCGTGCATGCGTATGTGTGTGTTCTTGCTCACAAACATGTGCATTTTCGGTGGGTGGGTGGGTAACTATGTGGGTGCATGCATGCATTCATGTGTATAGGTGTACATGTGTGTGTTTGTACACATGCTCTTGTATAAGCACATGTGTATGAATGTGTGTGTATGCAAACAAGAGAATCTTTTATAATCTTTTATGGCCTCAATCTAACAAACACAAAATATTTGTCAATGTCAGTAACTAATCTGGGACAGGATAAGTATGTATAACTTGACATTGCTAGCAGGGTCCTTGTCCTTTGCTATAAGCAGAGTCCTTGTCCTTTGCTATCAAATGCTCTAAAATGTGTTTCCAAAACATCTTGTTGCTTCCATAAGCCTTTGTAAAACAATCTGCTGACGCCCCCCCCCCATACAAGAAAACTCTGCTGAACCCCCTATACAAGAAAACTCTGCTGAACCCCCTATACAAGAAAGCTCTGCTCAAACCCCTATACAAGAAAACTTTGCTTAACCCCCTACACAAGAACTCTGCGGAACCCTCTATACAAGAAAACTCTGCTGAACCCCCTATACAAATGTACTGTTAACCCTTAAATTTGTTCAAGAAAATTTAAATTTTCTCATAGAAAATATCCATTTGCAGAAAAAGAGAAGACTATTTTCTTTAATTGAGACAGTCATTGCAGTGTAATTAAAATGGCTATATTTAGCCTGGTCATATCTAGTCAATCTTATGCTAGTATCTTGAAGTTTCTTTGTGGTGCATTAAACAAAAACACAACTGATGAGTAGCATAGCCAGGTGAAATACCGGGAGCAGTCGCCCTACCAACAACCTAACCAATAATCCCAAATGTGCCTCCTAAATCACTTTGGTAACAAGTAAAATTTGAAACTAACATAAATTTTGTGTCTAAAACAATGTTTAACATGACATCTGAATTTTTGGGGGGTTGGGGGTGCCCCATGGGAGACCCTACTGCCCCTAATATCTACAGGTCCAAATCTAATATTTGGGGGTCCCGACTCCCGACCAATCTTTACCAAGTTAATGGTCACTGGAAAATAGAACTAATGGAATTTGCAACGTTGTTCATGTTTTTGGTTTCAATTTATACTTTTTGAAGCCAAAGTATATTAGAATATATGCTAGTTTTCTAGTAGAACAATGTAAGTGGTAATGCTGAGTGGCTATTTTCACGTGATTAAATAAAGTTATGCAAATTTCAAATACCATTTGCTCTAAAAACCCACAAGTAGTCAATTATTTATCTACTATTGTGAATTGGGGTGTAGGGTGCTGCTATTTTTAGCATTCGTACCTCCTGATATTAAAACCTGGCTACATGGCAATACATCTGATAATAATTTTGCAAAATAATCTAGCGTTTCTCTACCTATCTATAGTCTTCATGGTCCGACTCTACATAGAACCAATTCTCTGATGCCTGATTGGCAGAGATGGTATCATACTGGGTGTACAGATTCCCGCTCTGGGCCTGTAAAACATCAAGGTCAAGCGAGTCACCATATGTTGGCTGAGTGGGCAAATACGCTCCAGGATCCATCAAGGAGCTCCTTATATGTGGCTGTTCATGAGATGAAAGCCCAGGCTTAGGATCTTCTGTTGGGTGCTTCCCTTGCAAGGCGCCTCTCCAATAAGCAAAGCTGGTAGTAGAAGCACGACCCGCATCTCCATTGCTCAGTGTGACTGGGTTCGGGATGGGAGGTAGCGCTCTGGGAGACATGCTGTTTTGAGCGATGTATAGCTGATCATGTGTGTCAATGGTAGAGATAGGAGGTATACTTCCTTGTACAGGCTCCTGTGTGTCCATCACTTCCCCAGTATCTGGCCCATCTGTGTAGTCATTCACCTTTCTTTTCTTGCGGTGTTTCTTCTTCTTCTTTTTCTTTGTCACATCACTGAAAATATGAAGTTTGAAAGTAAATTATAACACAATAAATTCCACTAGTACCTTTTTCATCTTACAGTATAATCCTAGACACCAATGGCTAGTAATATTCATCGGTCACAGCAGATAAATATATCAAACAAAGAGTAAATCAATCATCACAGGTCACAAAGCAGACTAATACTAAAACATTAACACCTCTGACCATATTATCAGCAACCCACCCTTTATGCACACACACACACACACACACACACACACACACACTCCCTCCCTCCCACCCACCCACCCACCCACCACACTCAGACACACACGCATGCGTGCACACACACACACACACACACACACACACACACACACACACACACACACACACACACACACACATGCTCTGACAGATATTTTAAAACTTTGTGTATCTCTCACCCGGAAACTAAGGTTTTAATGAAAATTGCAACAAAAACAAAGACGCATACTACCAAATTTGGTTGAAATCAGTCCAGTGAAATTTTAAGGATATTTTAAATTTCCTAGTACTTTAATATTAGAGTTTTTGGCGGGTGAAAAAATAGCCGCCAACTTGGAACCCGTTTATCAGACTGTTTAAACGAAACACTAACACTATGATATTTCCTAAATATCGACCTTCACTCAATAACCCCAGATTAAAAAAGATAGGTGCCCTTATTGGGCAGGTAGACAGGTGACAGTCAGCCGGATGCCGGCCCCAACCTTGCACATGCGCACTGTCACTGCCTCAGCTTAACCATTGGCCGACACATGCAACTTAAAAGCCTGAAGACCGAACCCCTGTGGGGCGAAGAGGCCGGGTCCATGTTAGGGAGGTAAGTATAACTAACTACTCTCTCATGAAAAAAGAAATCCGTGCTTTAATTTATTTCACTTCAAGAGATATACTTACCTCCCTTACACTCTATGTTATTGCCAGAATTCGTAAGAGAATTTGGTGGGAGGGAGGCGAGGTCAAAAGACCAGCTCATCCCTTGCGCGTTTTTGCGCATGAAGCACTAACATCTGAAATTGTGTGACGCACACAATCAGGCAATGATTTGAACATCGGATAACACAACCGGTGGTGAGAGTAATGACTGTATGTTAAATGCGCTCCCCACCCCATCCTTTTGGGAAAGGAGAAGCTATGACCTCAATGTCCCATATGCTCTCTAAGTACTGATGCTAAGTACTACAGGACACGAGACGAAAGACTTCATTTCATATATTCTCAATAAATGAACCACATAATACACAGGTACCGTTACATTCTTATTAAGCAAGGGTAATACATCGTGACAACAAATTATGTAACAACAAAAGGCAGAACTGACCTTATGCATGTAAGCTGTATCCATCCAGTCCACATCAGTGAAGGAAAAATGATACACGATTATGCGGTTGTTTCCACAATTAAAATGTGCTGTCTGGACAGCAAGTGCAACTTATCTACAATATATACACCTGATCATCCTTTGAACACTGATAAGGCAAGGGGATTAGTGGTGTCACGGACGTAATGGTCGGTAAAAGTTAACTCACAGTGCCGCTGAGCTACCGACATTATGTCATCCACCAGTACCCTGTTAAACAGGGTGGTGGACGCCACTATGCCATGGACACTGTGAGCTTTGGCTACGTCAACTTGTTTACCAGTGGCGGATTTGTGGCAAAATTAAATACATTCCACAATCCACCTAGATGTAGTGTCTTTTGACGCCCTGCCATGTGGTTTAATATAAGACAACCATAACGAGGATGGGTTCGTCCACCATTCATGTATATGTTGTTTGTACCTCTTTAATGCGTGGACTGGAGACCATGAATTTGAATTAGGATCAAACCTACTCAAAGCTAGTAAAATAATTCGTTGACCAGGATATTTCAAAGACTGGTTCTTAGCCATGAAATTTATCCTAGTACGTAGAAGCCTAAAGCCTTCCCCTCTAACCACATAACGGTCTGCATCGGCGGATAAAGCATGAATCTCGCTTCTCCGTCTTGCAGAGGACACAGCAATTAGAAATAGTTTTAAGTGTCAACATTTTCAAAGAAATGGAACGTAGTGGTTCAAAGGCTTTATCAGCTAGTACATGTACCACTCGAGATAAACTCCAAGATGGAATCGCTGGAGGATTTCTCGGTCTTAGATTACCCATGCCTTTTATTAAAGTGTTCAATGAACAGACTTCGTCACTTCCCCTATCAGCCAAGCAAGGGATAACTCACAGTAAAGCTGACTTGTAGAGTTAGGATTGAGGCTATAGGCATCATACAGGTGACAGAGGAAATCGGCTACTACCTGAATAGATGCATACATTGGATTAACATCTCTGTTTGAGCACCATTCTGCAAATCTATTGATTTTATAGTTATATGCTCTGGAGGTTGACCCCCTTCTGGCTTTTGCCATAAACATGGCTGCTTGCTTAGAAAGGCCTTCCTTAACTTTTGATTCCTTGACAACATCCACGCAGTCAATTGGAACATTGACAGGTTGTTGTGAAGGGACTTGTCCTGGAAAATAATATTGTCCATCAGAGGCAGAGGAACTGGATTGCAGACCAGAAGGTCCACCATATCCGTATACCATGATCAGCTTGGCCAATTTGGGGCAATCAGAAGCACTTGGCACTCCTCCTGCTTGATTTTATGAAGAACTTTTGGAATCAGGATTGCTGGTGGGAATGCGTATGCATACATTCCCTCCCAACTGATAGCTAACGTATCTGTTGCGTAAATACTTGGATCTGGAATCGGAGACACACACGTCGTCATCTACACATTCTTGTTCGTTGCGAATAAATATATGTTGGATTTCCCCCAGTGGTCGAACAGATGATTCGCCACACATTGATTTAAGTTGCCATTCCGTAGGCAAAACGCTCATCCTTCGGCTCAATGAGTCTGCTAACAGATTTAGCCTTTCCGGAATGTGAACTGCCTTCATGGTGATCATAAGATCTAGATACCAGCAAAGCAGTTTCCAAGTCATCATACAGAGACTGGGCGACTTCATTCCGTTCTGGTGGTTTATGTAAGTCACTACTGTTGAGTTGTCTGATTGAACTAAAACAATCTTGCCCTGAATTTTCTTTAAGAAATGTTCGAGGCCCATAACTACCACTCGTAATTCCAGTAGATTTATATGTTCCTGTAACTGATCCAGATTCCAAAGCCCTCATACTGTGGCTTCTTCCAAGAAACCCACCTCCATCCCTCCATTGATGCATCTGTGTACATCGTTATTTGAGGGTGGGGAGGGGTGAGCATCACACCCGCCAGGAGATTCTCTCTTCATCCACCATTGAAGATGGTGAATAAGAGGTTTGATACCTCTGATTCTGGTGAACCACTGTCATGAGAAATAACTGGATAGGCAACCTGCGCAAGACCGCCTGTGGAATGACTGGTTCCAGAGACAATATCAACCTCAGCATTCTCAAGTAAACCTGTGCCAGTACATGACGACTGTTGCACACTGACTGTATTACTGAGATGAGTATTTCTACTCTCTCCTGAGTAGGATAACCATATCCTATCTCTAGATTGAAGAACATTCCCAGGTAAACAAACTTCTGGGATGGAGTCAGCTCTGATTTCTGAAAGTTTATTATCCAGCCTAAGTCTGTGAGAGTTTTCAAAACTATCTCCAGATTTGCCGCAAGACTCCTGATTGTGTGCCTTTAACAGCCAATGTAAGTGTGGACAGCTATGCTTCTTCTGCGGAGGTATGCTGTTATTGCAAAAACCACCCTGGTGAAGACCCAAGGAGCCATGGAAATTCCAAATGGTAAAACTTTGAATTCCCACTGTCGGCCTTGGAATGTGAATCTCAGGTATCGATGAAAACTCTTCGCAATTGGAATTTGGAAATGAGCATCCTTCCGATCTATTGACGCAGCCCACATTCCTTTCTCCAACCCTGCCAACACTGTTTTGACTGTTTCCATCTTGAAACTCGGTTTGTCTATGAACTTGTTCAATGGCTTGAGGTTGAGAATTGGTCTCCACCCTCCAGTGCTCTTTGTCACTAGAAACATGGTTGAATAGAAGTCCGGGCAGTTTTGTGCCGGTTGAATTGCTCCTTTTTGTATGAGGGAATTTATCTCTTCCTCTATACACAACCGTTGATCGGAATCTCTTGGAATTTGAGTCCAGATCGGAACCAGAGACAGGTGCGATGGTGGGCCTATCGCCCAGTCGGGCTGGTACCTGGCTGAAAGCCATCGCAAGACTAAGTGGTCCTGGGTTACCCACTCCCACTCCTGCTTGTGGAAGGTCAATCGACATCCCACGGGTCCACCTAGGGAGAGAGGTGGACATAAGCAGTGCAAGAGTGGGAATATCTCTTGTTCTAGCATTGGTTTGGTTCTTGTGGAAATCGGCCCATCAGGCATGATTACCACGACCAGATCCTCGAGCGCCGCCTGCACATGGCCCGCGCATGCGCGGGCGGCTGCGTGGCTAGCTGCGCTCAGAGCCTGCAGCCCCTCCCCCACTGCAGGCCGGTGCTGGCGTGGCCGTGGCCTACGCTGCGCCGGTGGCTGGCCTCTGACCTGACCAGCGTCACCTCGGGCCTGCTGTGGACGGTACGCATGGGCCGCTGCGCAAACGTGCTCCCACCAAAGCAACTCAAATTGTTCACGTAGCGCCCTCTGATTGTTGACTACATCCCTCACCTCCAAAGTGACCAGGACCTGACATAGGCGTCCATAGCAGCGTCTAGAGCAAATGTGCGTCTCACCCTGACACTTCTAGTCATGCAGTCCAGAGCCAGGTTAACACCATCCTGGATGGCTCTTTGAACTGAGACAGGGCTTGCTTGATGTGATGCAGACACCATTACTACACCCTGTAACAGCTGTGAGACATGTGAGAATGGCGCTATGGACGCTCTCGAGCTCTCCTCTGCATCGAGCAACACAGTGTTTGCTGAGCACAGAGCGCTCGAGCACAGCGCTCCCGTGCCAGAACGGGAGCCTGGCCGTGTGTCCTCGACAAGCGCTGCGCGATCATCAGCATTCAGCATTGGCACTGTACCGTATGACTGGTATTGGCCAGCAACGATACAACACCGCCTCCCACCTCGCCAGGGGGGGGGGGGGGGGGGGGCTTCGCAAGCTATCCATTAGGCTTAATGGATATCTTTGCCAGAGTGAACATATCAACTATATGTTCTGCTAATGGCAGAGATGACATGGTGGTAACTGCCGGCTTTCCAGCCAACCACGGACGCTGGTCCCACTGGCTTATGGACTGTTCCACACAGAACTCTGGCCTAATGATTACCAGCGTCAGATCAGTCCTCTGTGGCCACGTGTCAGTGCTTGACAGGGCCTTTATCATCCTCTACAGCAATCGCAGGTGTAAACCTGGCTGGAGCCATGGATACCCCTGGCAGGCCATGGAAAGCATGCAGGCCTGAGAGAGCAGGCACATCTTGCGGCACAGCCGAAAAGCCAGGAGCCGGCGCTATGGAAGCGTGCGGGGTGTAATTCGCACCATGGCCTGGACAAGCCACCACCATATCCTCAGCAAGCTGAGGTATATGGAAATGGCGGTCATCCGCTCAAACCTGGCCACCCTTAGAGCCGTGAAGACTACCCCCTGCTGGAGTAGTTCCATGGAAAAAATCGGCCGTGCTCCCCGCAAGGAGTGCACGATCATCCGTTTTCATGTCCACGCCTTCAACGGGTGAACCCAGCAGAAAATCCTCTTCTTCCTGGCCATCATAAACTGCCTCTGGGCTAGCAAAGAGCACTAACCCGGGCTGGCCAGGGAAGGTACCGTAAGAGGAGGCAGTACCTTTAGGGCGCTGACTCACCAGGCGTGAACCTGGCTCCAGCGGCCCCGGCCCAAGATCAACCGTCGAGGCAAGCCTCCAGCTAGGATCATTTAGGCCTACTCCAGGATACATTGGCAAGGTGGCAGACCTTCCAAGATCTACTGAAGCCACCACTGATTCTGAAACATTTTCAGACCACGGACCACGACGGTCACCAGAATCAGCGGCGGGGATTTTCTGCTCGGGGGCAGATGAAGAAGACAATAAAGTACTCGGCCCGGGGAGCATGCTGCGAAGCAGTTCTGGTACCAAATCTTTTATTGTCTTTTTCATCTCCCCCCCCCCCATCATTTCCAACCGGAAAGACTCCATTTCCGAAGAAACGGAGGCCTTTCTCTTATGCTTGCCACTTACACTCTTCTTCGCACACTTCTCCTCCTCCAATGCCTTATCCTTTGCCTGTAACGACAAGAATTCAGAGAATAAGTCGCCACCCCACTGTTTACAGACATCACATTTTAATAATAGAATGAAAGCTGACCATTTCATATACAAGTGAGGAGAAAACTTGGGCTTGATAGAGCGGTTACAACTGACACAAGACGGCTTCTGAAAAAAGGGACAAGATAATAATAATAATAATAATAATAATAATAATAATAATCTTTATTTAATGAGGGTAAACAACGTCAGTAAAATCTGATCTTCCCGAGGCCCTCAGAAAGAATGCACACACATGCATACACACGCACGCACACAGACAAACTGACAGAGAAAAACACTGCAAGTACACTTACACACAAATCATACTATGTACAAATATATACAACATATTACAAGTAGAAATAGTCAGTTATTAGTCAATAGTTTACATACATGTATTATATCCTGTGTACAAATGATATACAATTATTAGAATGCTAGCTATTTATTTATTTATTTTTATTTATTTATTTTTTAATTTTATTTTAGCTGGCTTTATACCTATGCCCTTGGAATTCAGCGTGTAATGGCTCTGAGTTTATTACTTTATTATTACATTTGATTTATATATTCCTGAAGATTGGACTTGAAGGACATTAAAGTGGTAGACTGTGTAACAGTTGAGGGTAGAGAATTCCACAGTTGTGGGGCTGCATGTGTAAAGCTTTTCTTTCCATAATCTGTTTTAATCTTGGGAACTTGTAGATGATTAAATGTCTTTGTGTGCAAATTCCTAGTGTGTGCATCCTCGATTGAAATGAACATGTCTTTTATGTAGCTGGGAGCAAGCCCATTTCTCGCCTTGTGTGTCATAATGCCTGTTTTAATCATCATTCCTTTAGTTAAAGTTGTCCAATTTAGTGTTTTATATAATGGCGCTGATGGTGTTCTATAAGGCATATCTAATAATACTCTAGCAGCCCGCTTTTGTAACTTTTCTAACCTATCCAACCGTGTAGGTGAAGATTGACAAAATACAAGACTGCAGTAATCTATATGTGAAAGAATATAAGATTTATAAAACAGATTTCTTTGTTCTGTGTTAAGATAATTCTTATTTTTCTTTAGCATATAGATCAACGAAGAAATCTTTTTACACAATTTGCCTATATGTTCATTCCATGTAAGTGCATTATCTATATTTAAGCCTAAAAGTTTGTCAGATTTAACAACATTTAGGTTTCCATTGCTTGTAGGTATTATAACATCATGTGTGTTTATATGTTTTAATTTATACCTACTTCCCAACATCATCAATTTAGTTTTATCTGTATTCAGCAACATTTTATTATCTACGCACCAGTTTTCTACAGACTGCATACCGTTAGTTACGTTTTTTCGTATTTCAAAGCTATTGGAGCTAGCAGTATGCATAGTCATATCATCTGCATACATATCCATAAGGTTAATGACACACATAGGGAGATCATTGATGTATAAAATGAACAGGAGCGGTCCTAATACAGAGCCCTGCAGTACTCCGATATCAATTGGCAAATGGTTAGAAACCTTTCCAGAAATTGAAACGTATTGTTGTCTGTCCTTTAAATATGAACAAAACCAGTTTAAAGCATCTTCTCCAAATTTGTATATTCTTAGTTTTCTCAGTAAAATATCATGATTGACAAGATCGAATGCCTTCTTAAAGTCAATCATTACTGAGCCAACAAGATCTCCATTGTCTAATGAAGACCTCCATCATTCTACTAGTTTTAGCAATGCCGTTTCGCAAGAATGCTTGGGTCTGAAGCCAGATTGTGATTCTATTAATAAATCATGCTTAGTTATAAACTTATAAATATGATCATGTATATGTCGTTCAATAACCTTAGAGATAGTAGGTAATATAGAAATGGGTCTATAGTTGCTGATATTATTTTTGGAATCAGATTTATATAGTGGTTTTACTTTAGCACATTTCCACATTTTTGGGAATTCACCCCTAGCTATGCTTTGGTTTGTTATACTTGTTATTGAGGGTGCGATGATTGAGGCTGCAGTTCTTAGAAAGTATGCATTTAATTCATCATATCCTGCCGACTTGTTTGTTTTTAAATTAATAATCTCGTTGTAAACATAATCTACAGATATGTATGGAATTCGAAATTCTACATCTTTTGGAACTCTACTCTCAACATGATCTAAACGAAATCAAGGATTTCTTTTTTCACGAGAGAGTTGATACTTACCTCCCTAATACTTTTGATATTGCTAAATATTGGCTTTCACTCAATAAAACACTCAGATTAAAAACAGTTAGGTGCCCCTACTGGGCAGGTAGTCAGAGGTAGTCCGGCGGATGCCAGCCCCACCACCACGCATGCGCCGACTACTACTTCCTCTGACTAATTTATTGGCTAACACATGCAACTACCAAGAGCCTGAAGACCGAGCCTCTGTGGGGTGGAGAGGCCGGGTCTGTATCTAGGGAGGTAAGTATCAACTCTCTCGTGAAAAAAGAAATCCTTGATTTCGTTTATTTCACATCAAGAGTATACTTACCTCCCTAATACTTTTGATATTGCCAGAATTCGAAAGTGAATCTGGCGGGAGGGAGGCGAGGTCAAAAGACCAGCTCTTCCCTATACGCTTTCACGCGTCTAAGGCCCTTATGACGTCTGAAATGTGTGAGAACACAGTCAGGATTTGACAAACCATCGGATAACACAACCGATGCATGAGAGATGACCGAATGTCATATGCGCTCCCCCAGCCCCCCCCCCCACCCCTCCTGGGGGAAGACTAGATGACCTCAATGTCCTATACGCTCTCTACGTACTAGTGCCAAGTACTATAGGACAGAGACGAAAAGGCTCCATTTTCGTATACTCTCTATGATGAACCACCTCCCACATAAACCATCACCATATTAATAATAATGGGTAACGTGACAATACAAGTAACAATGAACAACACATGAACAAGACTGACCTTGTTGAACTTGGAAGCTGTCATCATGATCCCAGTAGAGAAGCCTGATGCAGTCCCGACAAGTGGTTGTTACCATCGCTAAATTGCGAAGTATATAAGCAATGCGGAAGCACTCCTCACAAAATGTAAAAGCGATTAATGTTTCAAAATATAAAGGCGAGAGGGTTAGAGGTGTCACGGAGGTAATGGTCTGTAAAACTTGACTCACAGTGCCACTGAGCCACGGACATAATGTCATCCACAGGGACCCCACTAAACAGGGCAGTGGATGCCACGACACCGCGGACACTGTGAGCCTTGGCCACATCAACCTGTCTCCCGGTGGCGGATTTGTGACAAAACTGAACACACTCCACAATCCACCTAGAAATGGTGTCCTTAGACGCCCTGCCATGGGGTTCAATATATGACAACCATAACGCTGATAGGTCGGTACGCCACTCCGAAGTACGCTGTTTGTACCGGCGCAGCGCCCGGACGGAGCACCATGCTTTAGAATTAGGATCATATCTAGTTAAAGATGGCAAAAAAATAGGCTGACCTGGATATTTCAATGACTGATTCTTAGCCAAGAAATTAATCCTAGGTAGAAGCTTAAGGCCTTCCCCTGTAACCACAAAACGGTCATCCTCGGCTGATAAGGCGTGAATCTCACTCCTACGCCTTGCCGAGGCCGCAGCAATTAAAAATACAGTTTTAAGCGTTAACATTTTCATAGAAATGGAACTAAGTGGTTCAAAAGGCTTATCTCCTAGTACCTGAAGCACCAGAGATAAACTCCAAGACGGAATCAGTGGAGGATTCCTTGGTCTTAGATTGCCCATGCCTTTAATTAATACATTTAATGTACTTACTTCATCACTCCCCCTATTAGCCAAGCAAGGGATAACAGTCATTAATGCTGATTTGTAACCAGCAATAGTTAGGCTTGAGGCTATAGGCATCATATAGGTGACAGAAGAAATCAGCCACTACCTGAATAGATGAGTCCATTGGATCAATCCATCTTTTTGAGCACCACTCTGCAAATCTGTTGATTTTATAATTATATGCTCTGGAGGTTGACCCCCTCCTGGCTTTGGCCATAAACATGGCTGCTTGCTCAGAAAAGCCCTCCTTAATTCTAGATTCCTTGACAACATCCACGCAGTCAATCTGAACATTGACGGATTGTCGTGAAGGGCCTTGCCCCGGAAGATAAGGTCGTCCAACAGAGGCAGAGGAACCGGACTGCAGACCAGAAGGTCCAGCAGATCCGTATACCACGATCGGCTTGGCCAATCCGGGGCGATAAGAAGCACTTGGCACTCCTGCTGCCTGATTTTCTGTAGCACCTTTGGAATCAGGATTGCTGGAGGGAATGCGTATGCATACATTCCCCCCCCCAGCTGATAGCTAACGCATCTGTTGCGAAAGCGCTTGGGTCTGGAATCGGAGAGATGTACGTCGTCATCTTCGCATTCTTCTTCGTTGCGAACAAATCGATGTTGGGTTTCCCCCAATGGTCGAACAGACGATCCGCCACACATTGATTTAGTTGCCATTCCGTGGGTAAAACACTCATCCTTCGGCTCAATGAGTCTGCTAGCAGATTTAGCCTTCCCGGAATATGAACTGCCTTCAAGGTGATCCCATGATCTAGGCACCAACAAAGCAGTTTCCATGTCATCATACAGAGACTGGGCGACTTCGTTCCGCCCTGGCGGTTTATGTAAGTCACTACTGTTGAGTTGTCTGAATGAATTAGAACAATCTTGCCCTGAACCTTCTGTAAGAAATGTTCCAGGCCCAGGACTACTGCTCTTAGCTCTAGTAGATTGATATGTTCCTTGGACTGATCCAGATCCCAAAGCCCTGATATTGTGGACTCTTCCAGACAAGCTCCCGACCCCTCCATCGATGCATCTGTATACACAGTCACCTGAGGGTGGGGAGGGGTTAGCAAAACCCCCGGCAAGAGATTCTCTGTATTCAACCACCATTGCAGGTGGTGAATCAGAGGCGCCAACACTGACACGTTCGAGTCCAGCGAACCTGAACTCTGGGTCCACTGTGTCATGAGAAACAACTGGATCGGGCGCCTGCGCAAGGCGGCCTGCGGAATGACTGGTTCCAATGAAACCATCAACCCCAGCATTCTCAAGTAAACCCGTGCCAGGACATGACGACTGTCGCACACCGACTGTATTACTGAGATGAGTCTTTGAACCCTCTCCTGAATGGGATAAACATATCCCCTCTCCAGATCGAAGAACATGCCCAGGTAAACAAACTTCTGGGATGGAGTTAGCTCTGATTTTTGGAAATTGACTATCCAGCCCATGTCCGTGAGAGTTTTCAAAACAATCTCCAGATTGGCCGATAACGTTTCCCGGGTGTGTGCTTTCACAGCCAGTCGTCTATGTACGTGTGGACTGCTATGCTTCTCCTGCGGAGGTATGCAGTGATCGCGAGAACCACACGGGTGAAGACCCGAGGAGCCATGGAAATTCCGAAGGGTAATACCCTGAATTCCCACTGTCTGCCCTGGAATGCAAATCTCAGGAAGCGACGGAAACTCCTTTCTATGGGAATGTGGAAATAAGCATCCTTCAAATCTATTGACGCTGTCCACATTCCTCGCTCTAACCCCGCCAACACCGAGCGCACAGTCTCCATCTTGAAACTGGGCGTCTCTATGAACTTGTTCAATGGCTTGAGGTTGAGAATCGGCCTCCACCCTCCGGTGTTTTTCGTTACTAAGAACATGGTTGAATAGAAGCCCGGGCACCTCTGCGCCGGCTGAATGGCTTCCTTTTGTATGAGGGAATTTATTTCGTCCTCTATACACAACCTTTGATCTGGATCCCTCGGAATTGGAGTCCAGATCGGCACGAGAGACAGTCGCGATGGCGGGCCTGTCATCCACTCGGGACGATACCCGACTGAAAGCCATCGCAAGACTAAACGGTCCTGAGTCAACCGCTTCCACTCTGGCAAGTGGCCGGCCAAACGGCCGCCCACCAGTCCACCTAGGGAGAGAGGTGGACATAAGGAGTGCGTGAGTGGCACTGTCTTCTCGGCCTGAAACACCAGAGTGGTTCCCACCGCGGTAACCGGACCATCAGGCCCGATTACCGCGACCAGATCCCCGCGCGCCACGCCCAGCACCGCGCGCACCACGGTGCGCGGGTGGCTGCCTGGCTGGCTGCACCTGGGGAGCCTGCGCCCCCCCCGCTGCTGGCCGAATCGCACGCGGCCTAGACCGACGCTGCGCTGGTGGCTGGCCTCTGACCTGGCCAGCGCCACCTCGAGCCTGCAGGGGACGATACGCAGGGGGTGCTGCGCGAACACGCTCCCGCCGGAGCACATCAAACTGCTCACGCAGCGCCCTCTGGTTGTTGACCAGAGTCACCGTCTCCTGGAGGTGCCTACATCCCTCACCTCCAAAGAGACCAAGACCTGTCATAGGAGTTCGCAGCAGCCTATTATACAGGTCCTGGGACGGGCACAGATTGTCAAGGGCAAACGTGCGCCTCGCCCGGACACTCCTGGTCACCGCCCGCGTCAAACAGTCCAGAGCCAGGTTGATACCATCCTGGATGGCTCTCTGGACTGTGACCGGGCTTGGCTGGCGTGAAGCGGATGCTGTTACCACCCCCTGTAACAGCTGGGAGACGTGGGACAGAGCAGCAATCGACGCTCTCCCACTCTCCTCCGCATCACGCAGCGCGGTATTAGCAGAACGCAACGCGTTCGAGCACAGGACACCCGTGTCAGAACGGGAGCCTGGCCGCGCATCTTCGCCCAAAGCCGCGCGATCATCTACGCTAGGCTTAGGCACCACACCGTACCGCTGGTAATCCAGGGGCACGATGCGGCAACGCCTAGCCACCTCGCGAGGGGCCTTCGCGAGACGCCCACTCGTCTTAATGGACGTCTCTGCCGCCTCGAACTTGTCCACGACATGCTCAGCCAGCGGCAGAGATGGCATAGCGGTGGCAGTCGGCCTACCAGCTAACCACGGCCTATGGTCACGCTGGATTGCCGACTGCTCCACGGGCAGATCTGGCCGAACGCTTACCAGCCACTGGCAAGCGTCCGACCAATCCTCCTCCGTGGCTCACTGCGAGCGCTCTACTAGACGAGGGCCTTCGTCTTCCTCCTGAGCGCACGCAGTTGTGCTAGACGGCGGATATGCTGATACCCCTGGCAAGGCAGGGAAAGCATGCGGGCCTGAAAGAACAGGCATGCTAAACTCCCTGGCTTGACCAGGAGCAGGCGCCGTGGTAGAGCGCAGGGCAGACCCCGCCCCACCCCGGCCCTGGCCAGCACCAGCGATACTCTCGGCAAGCCGAGGTATGCGGTAACCGTGGCCATCAGCACCGCCCAGGGTAACCCTCTGGACCGTGGATTCTACTCCTGCGTGAGTAGAACCATGGAACACGTCGCCTGTATTCCCCGCGAGGGGTGCACAGACGTCGTACTCCATGGCCACGTCCCCAGACGGCGACCCTAGCAGGTAATCCTCTTCCTCCTGGCCAGAAAGGTTAGGCTCCGGGTCAACAAAGAGAGCTAACCCGGACTGGCCAGGGAAGGTGCCATAGGAGGCTTTGACACCCGCGGCACGCGGATACCCAGGGTCTGATGAGCAGACCGTGGGTCCCAGCAACAACCGTTGTCCACGGCCCCTCGGCGCGGCACCAAGCCTGCTGCCAGGGTCGTGGACCGCCCCCATCAACGGGGCCACCTCTGAATCCACCTCGAACAACGGACCGGACCTATGGAACTCGGATTCAGAGGCGGGGATCACCTGCTCCGAAGCAGATGCTGAGGACAACAAAGGACCTGGCCCAGGCAGCATGCTGCGAAGCAACTCTGGGACCAAATCCTTTATTGTCCTCTGCATCTCTCCCAACATTTCGGACCGGAAGGCCTCCATATCCACCGTGGATGAGGCCTTCCTCTTACCCTTCTTAACACCCTCTTTCTTCGCCTTCCTCTCCTCTTCCATCACCTTCTCCCTTGCCTGTAATGATAAAAAATCAGCCATTAGCTCGCCCCCCCACTGCTTACAGACATCGCATTTTAGCAACAGTCCACAGGGACTGCAGCCAAAACACAAATGTGGAGCAAATCGGTCTTTTAAAAATCGATCACAGGACGGGCAACCAGGTCTCTGAAACAGGACAAAGGACGAGGACAATGAGCAAGCTAGTTACGGTTAGAAAACTCAAAAACCAAACTAAAAGAGAGGGACAGGATCATAAAGATCACTAATCAAGAAGAAACCAGCGTTGGACAAAACTTTAAATGTTAATAAAGCGCAAGGCCGATTATGACGTCATCAATCCCTTAACAGAAATTAATCGGTCCGCAACAAGCATCCCAGTGCAAGGACGAATTGTATTCATAACTAGAAGATCCTCCAAAGGATATTCAGACTACACATCATCAGATACAGAATGATAACAATGGTAAAAATCAGTCATTATTTTTTCAAATAATTCATATTACCTCATATCATTAATTAGATACCTGACACCTTGTATAGACAAACCATCCACCGTGATGCACTGGAGCACTCCACCAAGACTACGCCTCTTCACCTTTCTCCACCTTGGGGGAAGGAATTGGATCAAGAGGGCAAAGTGAGAAGACCTTTATAGAAAGCCTCCAACTCACTGAACATAGACTTTTTGGTTAGATAACCTAACAGTATTAGTAGGAAATGGAACCGTGGTGGAGAAAAACAAACCCTCCTGTGCTGAGATGTCCACTAATAATGCAAATCCATACCTGTGGACATAAACACAAAGAGAAATTAGTCTTATAAAGCACCATGTTGGAAAAATCCAACTCAAACAGGCGCTAATCACGGTAAGCGCGAGTCCCGGAAACACATTACACTGGGGAAAAAACTCGCTAGAATGTCATTGAAATCACCTGATAAAGAGATCCAGTTCCCTCCTCTGGTGAATTTGTCCTCTCAGACATCTCTCTTCACTAGTACTCGAACACAACAGACGTGAAATAGGCTTAAAACGCGTGAAACTTGAAGATAACTGCAAGCACATGTGTTCTCCTTGCCAATAAATTAGCAAAGAGGAAGTAGTAGTCGGCGCATGCGCGGTGGTGGGGCTGGCATCCGCCGGACTACCTCTGACTACCTGCCCAGTAGGGGCACCTAACTGTTTTTAATCTGAGTGTTTTATTGAGTGAAAGCCAATATTTAGCAATATCAAAAGTATTAGGGAGGTAAGTATACTCTTGATGTGAAAATCATCATCATCATAATTATCATCATCATTGACATCATCGTCATTGACGACCACAACATTGGTTTGTATGACACCATCAGTTAAATCAGTAGTGGAAGTCATCATATAAGCACCTTCATCTGATTCAGATATCATCAGTGTATCAGATTGTATATTAGCATGGCAGGTATCATCAATACTAAGTACCTCATATCTGTTACTGTTGAAATATTCATATACTTATTATTATAATTAGTATTAGTAGTAAGTATACATGCATGGAAATTAGAAATAATATCAATCTTACCAGAGTGGCCATTGGGAGGATATGCATACTTTGACAGCATACATGAATCAATAATCTTCATATTTACATTTAAATCACAATCATTATTGTTTATACCACTAGTGTCCTTAGAAATAGGCACTCCATGGCCAGTGCATTAGGATACAGGGCACCGGCTTGACTTATGTCCAACACCTTTACACCTCCAGCACTGCACAGGTTTCCCATGACGACACTGAGAATACCTGTGATTTGCTTCACCACAGTACTTACATGACGGCTTCTTCACAATCGGCACATGATAATCAATAGCTTTAACTAGTACAGAGGATCCAGTTTTATTAAGGTGAAGTTTGTCAGAAAAGTACAGTGAATTGTCTATTTTACCTGGTTTACTTGCAGAATAAAAGTGCTCAGCTGACTCAATTACAGTGAAATTGAGAAAGGGTTGACGCGCCTCCAGGTTCCTATTGAATTTGAAGATGAAAGCCTGCCGTCTGCTAACATCTTCACAGGGGCACAGATGACAAATGTGCAGTTTTGTAGCTGGAGCTAGTTTGTGCACATCTTTGATAAGATGCTCTATGGCTATTAAAGCATCTGCTACTGGTCCATCAGAATTATTGGTTCCGGCCATTACAATTATGTCCCTATACATGTGTGGTTTGCTTGATTTTAATGCAGCATGAGCATGTTCAATTTTACCACCTCCGAGACATATCAGCTCTACGTCGTCCTTCAGTCCTTTAGAGTTAATACCTTTAATTATTGAACTGCCAATAATAAGTGTATGCTTAGGTACATTGACAGCCTCATTACGTGTTATTTCTCTGTTAGCGCTTACATTGTCAGAAGCTTTACTTGCTGTTTTCTCACTATATTTAGATAGCCTTGGTGTTGGAATAGGCTTTCTGGCATTGGACTGGTTCACTTTTGTTTCCTGCTTAACCTCAGCCACAAGTTCATTCCCATTATCATTTCTATCAGTGTTAACCCTTTCAGTCACATGAACATCAATATTGTGCTCCTTTTTCTGCTCTTGACCACACCATTCAGGATTAAGTGTCATTGTGCCATTATCTATTGTGGACACTTTAGCAGATTTAAGCATTAAGTCTGATACTAGTTGTTTGTTTGCATCCTGTAGTTCCTTAATGAGCATCTCTTTGCTAATTAACAGTTCATTTAGCATGAAGATTTGTCTCATCAGATCCAGCTGACTGGGCTGGCTAAGGCTATGCCTGGCTGTAATGCAGACAACAGGTGTGCTGGCATGCTCTGGACTGAATAACTCCTTGGGTATTGTCTCTGCACAAGACAGTACACTGGTATGAAAATTAACAATAGGACTGGTTTCACTTTCAAGTTTATCTTTATCACATGCTTCATGTTTAGCTTCATTATCACAATTTTCATTTTTGTTATCGTCATTATCATCATTATCATCACAATTTTCATCTTTGTAATCCAATTTCACATCTTTAATCTCATCAACCCACTTTTCTGAGTAAAGCAGTTTTGAGAAATAATTTAAATCTCTTCCTACCCATTCACATGTACTCGGGTAGAGGGTAATAGTTACATTAATCGCATCTTTATCTGCAGCACAATTATTAACCGTTTTGAAAATAAATCCATTATGTCCATTATCCGTACTTGGTCCATATTCCAAAGTCACTAGTTTCATCCATGAATGTATTGAATCGCATTCTCTGAGTTGAATGGTGATAGAATATGTATTGTACTTGATATTAAAATGCTCATTTTGTTTAGCTATAGCAGTCTTTAAATCATAAGAGGTATATCCTTCAAAGTCACTGGAATCAAGCAAGTCTAATAAAAGCTGATCTGACTTTCCTAACAATGTTATCTCATTATCACAGTTAAGTTGACCAGATGAGGGCTTGCTCTGCACAGGTGTGCAGGCTGCCATGTTGACTTAGTGTCTGGCACTCAACAGGGGTAAATTGCTAGCTAGCTCCATGCTTGACCACTTAGCCATGAAGATTAACACAGATTTTGAACAATGAACTCTTAAATTCTACATTAATATTCCTGAATAACTTTTTGCAAAATTAATATTTCCAATAATAAATTACACCACTGTGAAATTTTTTACCTTAGCTACGTCTACATATTAAATTTAACTAGGTAAATGTCCTTTAATCCATATTAATTAACTTAAATCTCAGAGCAAAAATTGTGTGTCACTAAATCTAAACTTCTTTCATGGCAAAGTGACGACAATGAGTTAAAGATTCTTTTATAATTAAATAAATTAAATAACTCATAAAAGAGAAAGAATTCACCTATAGGCCTAAACAGGACGGTGAGAAAGATGACAAACAAGCCTCAAAGAGGATATTAATAACAAGAGGCCCAAGGGGCCTGTATCGCTCACCTGGACCATAGGCATTTCAACTAAAATGGTCAATAACAATAAGTAGAGCTATAATGAGCTGAGCAGACTTGTAACAAGAACACACAGGCCATGTTTCTTCATGCATCAACCTCTCTTGAACAAACTTTACAATGTCATCAATATCATCTCCCAAATTTCAGGCTGATCACTTCAGTAGTTCTGGAGAGGTCCTTTTCTCAAAAACTAGATTATCCAAGATGACTAATTCGGCCAATCAGGTTCACCAAATGAACAAATTTGGTTCAGCGCTTGCAGTAGATGATATTTCTTGAGTTCTGAATCGATCCCTCAAATGGTTTTGGAGATTTTTAAAATTTCAAAAAATTGGCCACAATCCAAGATGACCACTGGCCCAATTGGCCGATCAGCTTCGTTTGAACAAACTTGAATCTCGATGCCCTAAGGATGCTTTCTGCCAAATATAATTGAAATTGTTCCAGTAGTTATCAAGAAGACATTTTAAATTTCCCATTGCTTTAGTATGGGAGCGTTTGGCAAGAAAATGATCCAAGGTGGCCACCAAACCATTTATCCAATCATTTTGAAAATTGCAAATTTGATATCAGAATACTCAAAAACACATATAAAACCAATTTCGGCCTCAAAATCCATCAAATAAAAAAATCCAATATGGCCACTGAATATGCTATATTTTGAATGCCCCACGGCGGCCATGTTTTTTGGTGGTTCCACTTCCCTTGAACAAACTTTAATGGCCCTTAGTCCCAAATCATATCTGCCAAATTTTGACTTGATCCGTTCAGTGGTTCTGGAGAAGTCATTTTCGCTAAAACTAGGTCAACCAAGATGGGTGCCGAACCATTTGACCAATCAAGCTCCCTTGAACAAAGTTGGTTCAGCTCTTGCCCTAGATCATATTTCATGGGGTTTGCATCAATCCCACAAGCGGTTTCGGAAGATTTTTAAAGACGTTTCTAAAAATCGGCAGAAATCCAAGATGGCTGCCGGCCCAATTGCCCGATCGGCTTCGTTTGAACAAACTTGAATATCTATGCTGTAAGGATACTTCCTGCCAAATATAATTGAAATTGTCCCAGTAGTTCTCGAGAAGAAGTTCTCCCATTGCTTTAGTATGGGACCTTATGGCGGGGGAAATGATCCAAGATGGCCGCCAAACCGTTTGTCTGACAGTTTCGAACAGGGAAGATTTGAGATCAGAATGCCCAAAAACATATATAAACCTAATTTTGGCTTCAAAATCCATCAAATAAAAAAATTCAAAATGGCCGCCAAAACGTGCTACATTTTGATTAGTCCAGGGCAGCTATGTTTTTCGACGGATTAACTTCTCTTGAACAAACTTTAATATCCCTTAGTCCCTAATCATATCTGCCAAATTTCGGCCTTATCCATTCCGCGGTTCTGGAGAAGTCATTTTCGGGAGAGCTAAGTCATCCAAGATGGCCGCCAAACTATTTGACCAATTAATTTCTCTTGAACAAACTTGGTTCAGCTCTTGCGCTAGATGATATTTTATCAGTTTTGAAACGATACACCAAGTGGTTCCGAAGAAGATTTTTAAATACATTTGTCAAACTCGGCCAAAATTCAAGATGGCCACTGGCCAGATTGGCCAATCGTCTTCGTTTGAGCAAACTTAGATCCCCATGCCCTAAGGATGCTTCCTGCCATATATAATTGAAATCGGCCAAGTGGTTCTTGAGAAGAAGTCGTTTAAAGAAAAAGTTGAAGGACGCCGGACGGTCGCCACGGCATAAGCTCACTTGGCCATTCTGGCCAGGTGAGCTAATAATAATAAGGTTCATTATAACGTCATAATATCCAGAAATAGAAACAGATGAACAACATCCAGGTGTAAGATGAACTGTATAAATACAAGAGCATACTAAACAGTAAATAAACACAGTAATAGCTCATGATAATGATACAGATAAACAGTATGACTGAAAAAATATTGGCAGCAAATAATCAAATATTTTCAAATATTTTACAGGGCCATAAAACATAACTAGAGTACCTGCGTCTTTAGCAAAAGTATACCACCACATCCTTCTCTTGGAAGCTCCACAAGACAACCACTCCACATCACCACTCACTTATAAAGGGAGGGGTGGGACCAAAGGGCAGAAAGACAAGCTCTCTCCCTCTTATGGGAGCCTATATCACTCTGGGCATAGTCTTTTTTCCTAACATTTATAGGGAAATAGTGGAGACAAACCACTTTAGATGTGTACAAACCTTACAAAAACCTGTGGACACAAGCATAAAGAGAGATTAGCATTTTATGGCACCAGATGATAAAGCGCTTATAATACATCTATACCATGTCACGGAAATATGCGACACCAAGTAAATAAGACGTAATTAAAACATAATTGTAGTAGAGATCACCTGATAACTCGGTCCTGAAGTGGCCTCAGATGGAATATGATGATCAGACATGATAATCAAAACTCTACAACAACTTTAGATAGAAAATTGAGCAAAAACTAAGCAAGTAGTAAAAAACACAAGCATGTGATTCAGGCCAATAGTCAAGACAGAGGCAGTGACAGTCTGCACGTGCGCGAGGGTGGGGCCGGCATCCGACTGACTGTCACCTGTCTACCTGCCCAGTAAGGGCACCTATCTTTTTTAATCTGGGGTTATTGAGTGAAGGGCGATATTGAGGAAATATCATAAGAGTGTTAGGGAGGTAAGTATATCTCATGAAGTGAAATCGAAAGTTGACTAAATGATGTTTAATAAATTTTGATTTGATCCCTCAAGTGGTTTCGAAGATTTTGAAAGAAATTTTTAAAAATCGGCCAAAATCAAAGATGGCCACTGGTCAAATTGCCCGATCGGCTTCGTTTGAACAAACTTGGATCTTTATACCTTCAGGATGCTTCTTATTTCTACATATATACGATACAAACCTTTCCACGGGTCCTTGTGCATTTTGCAGTGGTGGAGCAGCTTCGGATTCAAGAGGTCCAGCTAGGGTCACCGGCCCATTCTGCGAGACCCTATCACCATCGAGCTGAGCAACCAGTGCTGTCTTATCATCATACGTGTCATAATATGCTTTGTGGGGTGAAGTAATCACAGGGCCTTTCTTGTCCAGGATCTCGCCCAGTTTATAATTGACATATTTCTCATTCGTGTCACCATACCTGTTCACAGATATCATAATGTTAGAATAGATGCAACTCTCCGGATAGAGGATCCATTTCTAGCTATGTCCAGCCCATTTCTAGCTAAGCTACATCCATTTTTTTCTGTATGCTGGAATTGATCTATGTATTTAATTTGAATCCTGAATTCCCATATTCTCAATTTTAAAGCTTACAGGTGAGTAGAATATTTTGAAACTAACTTGACTGGGTACTGATGCTGCCTATGGCAGCAACAGCACCCAGTCAAATTACCTTCAAAAGAGTCAAAAGCCTGTTTATTGGCAAAGACATCCAATTCGTACACTTGACATACTAATCAATATTCATACCAGAGCTATATACATCATTCATTCATTATGCATTTTGATTGTGACTTCAGCCTACATGTGATATAATTGATTATGACATCATATACTTGAGTGACAGATCAGATTCATCGATTTCCATATCCCTCTATTACAGTACAGTGGAACAGTCTAAGTCAGTAAGAGTCAAACTGACAAAACATGACTTTAGTAGTCATCCTGAAGACTGACCCTTTGCAGATCAGGAGAAGAATATGTTAGAAGATTTACAACTGGCTATAACTGGTGTGACTGGCATGGTAACTGATTATAACTGATGTGACTGGCTTGATATCCTTATCCATTCCAGTGGTAAATTTTCAAAAATTGTCTTCTCTTGTTCTGTAAATGGACATTTCTCAAGACAGCGGCAGAAGCCGTCTTTGCTCATCTCCAGTGTTAATGACATAAATGGTTACCCCTTGAGATTTCACTGTGTCAGTTACAAGAATCGCATACAGGAAAGCTTTTGAATATTTTGAAATTAATTTGACTGGAACTTGGAACAGCTTCCAGTGAAATTTTTTTCAAAATACTCAACAGAATATACTTTACATCATAAAGAATTTAATAATTTTTGGTCTGTAATGTTATATTTGGTCTCTCATGTCATGTTTGTTCTGTAAGGTTCAAAGGGATAAAGTAGAACATGTGAAGATCAATGAAGAATCCTAAACCATAGCACCTAGAATCATGCTTCTTATCAGAGCATGTAACGATCAATGAAGAATTATAAACCATAGCGACAACAATCACGCTTCTTGTCACACCACACGAAGATCAATGAAGAATCATAAACCATAGAAGCAACAATCACGCTTCTTATCATGTGAAGATCAATAAAGAATCATAAACTATAGAAGCAACAATCACGCTTCTTATCAGAACATGTGAAGATCAATAAAGAATCATAAACCATAGAAGCAACAATCACGCTTCTTTTCAGAACATGTGAAGATCAATAAAGAATCATAAACTATAGAAGCAACAATCACGCTTCTTATCAGAACATGTGAAGATCAATAAAGAATCATAAACCATAGAAGCAACAATCACACTTCTTATCAGAACATGTGAAGATCAATAAAGAATCATAAACCATAGAAGCGACAATCACGCTTCTTATCAGAACATGTGAAGATCAATAAAGAATCATAAACCATGGAACCAACAATCACGCTTCTTATCAGAACATGTGAAGATCAATAAAGAATCATAAACTATAGAAGCAACAATCACGCTTCTTATCAGAACATGTGAAGATCAATAAAGAATCATAAACCATAGAAGCAACAATCACGCTTCTTATCAGAACATGTGAAGATCAATAAAGAATCATAAACTATAGAAGCGACAATCACGCTTCTTATCAGAACATGTGAAGATCATTAAAGAATCATAAACTATAGAAGCGACAATTACGCTTCTTATCAGAACATGTGAAGATCAATAAAGAATCATAAACTATAGAAGCGACAATCACGCTTCTTATCAGAACATGTGAAGATCAATAAAGAATCATAAACCATAGAAGCAACAATTACGCTTCTTATCAGAACATGTGAAGATCAATAAAGAATCATAAACCATAGAAGTGACAATCACGCTTCTTATCATGTGAAGATCAATAAAGAATCATAAACCATAGAAGCAACAATCATGCTTCTTGTCAGAACATGTGAAGATCAATAAAGAATCATAAACTATAGAAGCAACAATCACGCTTCTTATCAGAACATGTGAAGATCAATAAAGAATCATAAACCATAGAAGCAACAATCACGCTTCTTATCAGAACATGTGAAGATCAATAAAGAATCATAAACCATAGAAGCGACAATCACGCTTCTTATCAGAACATGTGAAGATCAATAAAGAATCATAAACCATGGAACCAACAATCACGCTTCTTATCAGAACATGTGAAGATCAATGAAGAATCACAAACTATAGAAGCGACAATCACACTTCTTATCAGAACATGTGAAGATCATTAAAGAATCATAAACCATAGAAACAACAATCACGCTTCTTATCAGAACATGTGAAGATCAATAAAGAATCATAAACCATAGAAGCAACAATCACGCTTCTTATCAGAACATGTGAAGATCAATAAAGAATCATAAACTATAGAAGCGACAATCACGCTTCTTATCAGAACATGTGAAGATCAATAAAGAATCATAAACTATAGAAGCAACAATTACGCTTCTTATCAGAACATGTGAAGATCAATAAAGAATCATAAACTATAGAAGCGACAATCACGCTTCTTATCAGAACATGTGAAGATCAATAAAGAATCATAAACCATAGAAGCAACAATTACGCTTCTTATCAGAACATGTGAAGATCAATAAAGAATCATAAACCATAGAAGCAACAATCACGCTTCTTATCAGAACATGTGAAGATCAATAAAGAATCATAAACCATAGAAGCAACAATCATGCTTCTTATCAGAACATGTGAAGATCAATAAAGAATCATAAACCATAGAAGCAACAATCACGCTTCTTATCATGTGAAGATCAATGAAGACCCATAAACCATGGAACCAACAATCACGCTTCTTATCAGAACATGTGAAGATCAATAAAGAATCATAAACCATAGAAGCAACAATCATGCTTCTTATCAGAACATGTGAAGATCAATAAAGAATCATAAACCATAGAAGCAACAATCATGCTTCTTATCAGAACATGTGAAGATCAATAAAGAATCATAAACCATAGAAGCAACAATCACGCTTCTTATCATGTGAAGATCAATGAAGACCCATAAACCATGGAACCAACAATCACGCTTCTTATCAGAACATGTGAAGATCAATAAAGAATCATAAACCATAGAAGCAACAATCACGCTTCTTATCATGTGAAGATCAATGAAGACCCATAAACCATGGAACCAACAATCACGCTTCTTATCAGAACATGTGAAGATCAATAAAGAATCATAAACTATAGAAGCAACAATCACGCTTCTTATCAGAACATGTGAAGATCAATAAAGAATCATAAACCATAGAAGCAACAATCACGCTTCTTTTCAGAACATGTGAAGATCAATAAAGAATCATAAACCATAGAAGCAACAATCATGCTTCTTGTCAGAACATGTGAAGATCAATAAAGAATCATAAACCATAGAAGCGACAATCACGCTTCTTAGCAGAACATGTGAAGATCAATAAAGAATCATAAACCATAGAAGCAAAAATCATGCTTCTTATCAGAACATGTGAAGATCAATAAAGAATCATAAACTATAGAAGCGACAATCACGCTTCTTATCAGAACATGTGAAGATCAATAAAGAATCATAAACCATAGAAGCAACAATCATGCTTCTTATCAGAACATGTGAAGATCAATAAAGAATCATAAACCATAGAAGCAACAATCACGCTTCTTATCAGAACATGTGAAGATCAATAAAGAATCATAAACCATAGAAGCGACAATCACGCTTCTTATCAGAACATGTGAAGATCAATAAAGAATCATAAACCATGGAACCAACAATCACGCTTCTTATCAGAACATGTGAAGATCAATAAAGAATCATAAACTATAGAAGCAACAATCACGCTTCTTATCAGAACATGTGAAGATCAATAAAGAATCATAAACCATAGAAGCAACAATCACGCTTCTTATCAGAACATGTGAAGATCAATAAAGAATCATAAACCATAGAAGCGACAATCACGCTTCTTATCAGAACATGTGAAGATCAATAAAGAATCATAAACTATAGAAGCGACAATCACGCTTCTTATCAGAACATGTGAAGATCAATAAAGAATCATAAACCATAGAAGCAACAATTACGCTTCTTATCAGAACATGTGAAGATCAATAAAGAATCATAAACCATAGAAGTGACAATCACGCTTCTTATCATGTGAAGATCAATAAAGAATCATAAACCATAGAAGCAACAATCATGCTTCTTGTCAGAACATGTGAAGATCAATAAAGAATCATAAACTATAGAAGCAACAATCACGCTTCTTATCAGAACATGTGAAGATCAATAAAGAATCATAAACCATAGAAGCAACAATCACGCTTCTTATCAGAACATGTGAAGATCAATAAAGAATCATAAACCATAGAAGCGACAATCACGCTTCTTATCAGAACATGTGAAGATCAATAAAGAATCATAAACCATGGAACCAACAATCACGCTTCTTATCAGAACATGTGAAGATCAATGAAGAATCACAAACTATAGAAGCGACAATCACACTTCTTATCAGAACATGTGAAGATCATTAAAGAATCATAAACCATAGAAACAACAATCACGCTTCTTATCAGAACATGTGAAGATCAATAAAGAATCATAAACCATAGAAACAACAATCACGCTTCTTATCAGAACATGTGAAGATCAATAAAGAATCATAAACTATAGAAGCAACAATTACGCTTCTTATCAGAACATGTGAAGATCAATAAAGAATCATAAACTATAGAAGCGACAATCACGCTTCTTATCAGAACATGTGAAGATCAATAAAGAATCATAAACCATAGAAGCAACAATTACGCTTCTTATCAGAACATGTGAAGATCAATAAAGAATCATAAACCATAGAAGCAACAATCACGCTTCTTATCAGAACATGTGAAGATCAATAAAGAATCATAAACCATAGAAGCAACAATCATGCTTCTTATCAGAACATGTGAAGATCAATAAAGAATCATAAACCATAGAAGCAACAATCACGCTTCTTATCATGTGAAGATCAATGAAGACCCATAAACCATGGAACCAACAATCACGCTTCTTATCAGAACATGTGAAGATCAATAAAGAATCATAAACCATAGAAGCAACAATCATGCTTCTTATCAGAACATGTGAAGATCAATAAAGAATCATAAACCATAGAAGCAACAATCATGCTTCTTATCAGAACATGTGAAGATCAATAAAGAATCATAAACCATAGAAGCAACAATCACGCTTCTTATCATGTGAAGATCAATGAAGACCCATAAACCATGGAACCAACAATCACGCTTCTTATCAGAACATGTGAAGATCAATAAAGAATCATAAACCATAGAAGCAACAATCACGCTTCTTATCATGTGAAGATCAATGAAGACCCATAAACCATGGAACCAACAATCACGCTTCTTATCAGAACATGTGAAGATCAATAAAGAATCATAAACTATAGAAGCAACAATCACGCTTCTTATCAGAACATGTGAAGATCAATAAAGAATCATAAACCATAGAAGCAACAATCACGCTTCTTTTCAGAACATGTGAAGATCAATAAAGAATCATAAACCATAGAAGCAACAATCATGCTTCTTGTCAGAACATGTGAAGATCAATAAAGAATCATAAACCATAGAAGCGACAATCACGCTTCTTAGCAGAACATGTGAAGATCAATAAAGAATCATAAACCATAGAAGCAACAATCATGCTTCTTATCAGAACATGTGAAGATCAATAAAGAATCATAAACTATAGAAGCGACAATCACGCTTCTTATCAGAACATGTGAAGATCAATAAAGAATCATAAACCATAGAAGCAACAATCATGCTTCTTATCAGAACATGTGAAGATCAATAAAGAATCATAAACCATAGAAGCAACAATCACGCTTCTTATCAGAACATGTGAAGATCAATAAAGAATCATAAACCATAGAAGCGACAATCACGCTTCTTATCAGAACATGTGAAGATCAATAAAGAATCATAAACTATAGAAGCAACAATCATGCTTCTTGTCAGAACATGTGAAGATCAATAAAGAATCATAAACCATAGAAGCGACAATCACGCTTCTTATCAGAACATGTGAAGATCAATAAAGAATCATAAACTATAGAAGCAACAATCACGCTTCTTATCAGAACATGTGAAGATCAATAAAGAATCATAAACCATAGAAGCAACAATCACGCTTCTTATCAGAACATGTGAAGATCAATAAAGAATCATAAACTATAGAAGCGACAATCACGCTTCTTATCAGAACATGTGAAGATCAATAAAGAATCATAAACTATAGAAGCGACAATTACGCTTCTTATCAGAACATGTGAAGATCAATAAAGAATCATAAACCATAGAAGCAACAATCACGCTTCTTATCAGAACATGTGAAGATCAATAAAGAATCATAAACCGTAGAAGCAACAATCATGCTTCTTATCAGAACATGTGAAGATCAATAAAGAATCATAAACCATAGAAGCAACAATCACGCTTCTTATCATGTGAAGATCAATGAAGACCCATAAACCATGGAACCAACAATCACGCTTCTTATCAGAACATGTGAAGATCAATAAAGAATCATAAACCATAGAAGCAACAATCACGCTTCTTATCATGTGAAGATCAATGAAGACCCATAAACCATGGAACCAACAATCACGCTTCTTATCAGAACATGTGAAGATCAATAAAGAATCATAAACCATAGAAGCAACAATCACGCTTCTTATCAAAACATGTGAAGATCAATAAAGAATCATAAACCATAGAAGCAACAATCACGCTTCTTTTCAGAACATGTGAAGATCAATAAAGAATCATAAACCATAGAAGAAACAATCATGCTTCTTGTCAGAACATGTGAAGATCAATAAAGAATCATAAACCATAGAAGCGACAATCATGCTTCTTATCAGAACATGTGAAGATCAATAAAGAATCATAAACCATAGAAGCAACAATCATGCTTCTTATCAGAACATGTGAAGATCAATAAAGAATCATAAACCATAGAAGCAACAATCACGCTTCTTATCATGTGAAGATCAATGAAGACCCATAAACCATGGAACCAACAATCACGCTTCTTATCAGAACATGTGAAGATCAATAAAGAATCATAAACCATAGAAGCAACAATCATGCTTCTTATCAGAACATGTGAAGATCAATAAAGAATCATAAACCATAGAAGCAACAATCATGCTTCTTATCAGAACATGTGAAGATCAATAAAGAATCATAAACCATAGAAGCAACAATCACGCTTCTTATCATGTGAAGATCAATGAAGAGCCATAAACCATGGAACCAACAATCACGCTTCTTATCAGAACATGTGAAGATCAATAAAGAATCATAAACCATAGAAGCAACAATCACGCTTCTTATCATGTGAAGATCAATGAAGACCCATAAACCATGGAACCAACAATCACGCTTCTTATCAGAACATGTGAAGATCAATAAAGAATCATAAACTATAGAAGCAACAATCACGCTTCTTATCAGAACATGTGAAGATCAATAAAGAATCATAAACCATAGAAGCAACAATCACGCTTCTTTTCAGAACATGTGAAGATCAATAAAGAATCATAAACCATAGAAGCAACAATCATGCTTCTTGTCAGAACATGTGAAGATCAATAAAGAATCATAAACCATAGAAGCGACAATCACGCTTCTTATCAGAACATGTGAAGATCAATAAAGAATCATAAACCATAGAAGCAACAATCATGCTTCTTATCAGAACATGTGAAGATCAATAAAGAATCATAAACTATAGAAGCGACAATCACGCTTCTTATCAGAACATGTGAAGATCAATAAAGAATCATAAACCATAGAAGCAACAATCATGCTTCTTATCAGAACATGTGAAGATCAATAAAGAATCATAAACCATAGAAGCAACAATCACGCTTCTTATCATGTGAAGATCAATGAAGACCCATAAACCATGGAACCAACAATCACGCATCTTATCAGAACATGTGAAGATCAATAAAGAATCATAAACCATAGAAGCAACAATCACGCTTCTTATCATGTGAAGATCAATGAAGACCCATAAACCATGGAACCAACAATCACGCTTCTTATCAGAACATGTGAAGATCAATAAAGAATCATAAACCATAGAAGCAACAATCACGCTTCTTATCAGAACATGTGAAGATCAATAAAGAATCATAAACTATAGAAGCAACAATCACGCTTCTTATCAGAACATGTGAAGATCAATAAAGAATCATAAACCATAGAAGCAGCAATCACGCTTCTTTTCAGAACATGTGAAGATCAATAAAGAATCATAAACTATAGAAGCATCAATCACGCTTCTTATCAGAACATGTGAATATCAATAAAGACTCATAAACCATAGAAGCGACAATCACGCTTCTCATCATGTGAAGATCAATAAAGAATCATAAACCATAGAAGCAACAATCATGCTTCTTATCAGAACATGTGAAGATCAATAAAGAATCATAAACCATGGAACCAACAATCACGCTTCTTATCAGAACATGTGAAGATCAATAAAGAATCATAAACCATAGAAGCAACAATCACGCTTCTTATCATGTGAAGATCAATGAAGAACTATAAACCATGGAACCAACAATCACGCTTCTTATCAGAACATGTGAAGATCAATAAAGAATCATAAACCATAGAAGCAACAATCACGCTTCTTATCATGTGAAGATCAATGAAGAACTATAAACCATGGAACCAACAATCACGCTTCTTATCAGAACATGTGAAGATCAATAAAGAATCATAAACCATAGAAGCAACAATCACGCTTCTTATCATGTGAAGATCAATGAAGAACTATAAACAATAGAAGCAACAATCATGCATCTTATCAGAACATGTGAAGATCAATGAAGAACCATAAACCATAGAATCGTTTTCTACAAGAATTCTTAATACTTACCAGATGTACTATTATGATAATGTCTATTACCTAGTCTAGCTCAAAATAAACAATTAAAAACTCCACTCTCCTGGTCCTGCCCATACTGTGTCCGGGAATTACCATAGCCGCAGGTACCGAGTCAATTCCCAATCACAGTCAGATTCGTCTTATGTTTGCCCTGACAAACAGCGAAAGCAGCTCAGCGTCACCTCAGCGGGGTGGCCGAGGCAGGGCCATAGTACATCTGGTAAGTATTAAGAATTCTCATAGAAACAAAAGCGGATACTTTTTTTATTCTACTTCGAATAATACTTACCAGATGTACTATTATGATAAACTCCGGATTTCGACAGCCAAGAAATACTGGTGGGAGGAGGTGAGGCTCGAACCAGCACTCATCTACCATCCGACAGAGAAGGTTGTTAAGAGACTAGAACCCTGGCATACGCTTGGGTTCCGCTATCTGACTCATAGTGCTAAACTTCCATGGTCTAGACCGCACTCCCCCCTCATTTGTCTGCACAAATTCCAGAGGGCTGTCAAAATGGGGAGTAACACTCACCAGACCCGTGTTAGCCCCAAGTCTCAGCTAAGGCAGTCCAGTAGAGTGCAAAGAGCTACTACAACTTCTAATTTTGAAAAAACACTATCAGTATATCGAATAGACTTTCAAATTGGAATGAGTCTAATGTCTGTTGAAAGAATAAGATACTCTTGGCCAGACTATTTACTTATTCAGTCTGGTAAATCGACTGTAAGTAAACTAATATTAGTCACTTAATTAATGTAAACACTCACCATTTTGAGTGCTTGGTCTTTTCTTGTTCATCACAGGAGCTCGGCCCAATCCACGGTCATCCTCTGCATAGCCATTGTTCAGTGCATGTGGAAGAACCTTGTGATATGTGCGAAATAGTGGTCGGATGTGGCTTTAGTTAAAATTCGATAAATTGGCAATGGCTACTGGATTAAGTGCGCTTGAGATATCGCGAAGGTAGAAATTAGTGAATGATGATTCGGCATGCCATTGTGCTACAGACATCACCTCTTCTAATGAGACACCCGTATAAAGGGCCGATGCTGCTGCTAGTGCTCGGACCTGGTGGGCGTTCGCACGATCAATCTGTTTTCCCGTAGCGATTTTATGCGACATCTGAATAGCATCGACTATCCAATGAGAAATAGTATCTTTCGAGGCGCGCAAATGAGGAGCTTTGAGACATAACCACAGAGATTTCGGGTCATCTCTCCACTCCTCAGTACGTTACTTATACATTTTCAGACATCTGACAGGACACCAAGCAGAAGAGTTTGGGTCATGTCTAAATAAACTTGGCAAATTGATCGGCTGTCCTGGATATTTAAGTGACTGATTCTTTGCCAGGAAACAAAGACGTGGAAGTAGTCTTAAACCCTCACCCGTGACGACAAAACGGTCTTGTTCGGTAGAAAGCGCATGTATTTCGCTTCTTCTCGCCGACGCTGCTGCAACCAACAAAACTGACTTAACAGTTAACAGTTTAATATCTATAGATCTAATTGGTTCAAAGGGAGCATGCCCTAAAACCTGTAGAACAAGAGATAGATTCCATGCTGGGATAGGAACTGGCTATCTAGGTTGTAAATTGCTCATTCCTTTAATAACTTCATTTAAAGTGTCATTCTCCACTCCTTCAATGGCCAGACTGCGAACAACTGAAGCTAATGCAGACTTATATGTTGCTAGGGTTGAAGGTACAAGTTTGTCAACTTCATATAAATGACAGATAAAATCTGCTACGTGTTGAACAGATGCAGCAAAGGGATCAATATCTCTTCCCTTACACCACTCTGCAAATTTGTTGATTCTATAATTATATGTTCTTGTGGTTGACCCTCTTCTGGCTGAAGCGGCAAACTTCGCTGCTTGCTCAGAAAAGCCACCCTTAATTGCACGCTGCTTGATAACATCCATGCAGTCAATTTGAACATTTCCGGTCTGTCACGGAGATACAGACCCTTGTTCTGAGAGATTAGATCTCTTCTGTCTGGAAGAGGGATTGGATTGCAGACCAGAAGGTCCAGCAGATCCATAAACCATGATCGGCCCGGCCAATGAGGGGCAATCATAAGTACACACCCTCGCTTACCTTTGCCAGAATATTTGGGATGAGAATCGTTGGAGGATACGTATATGCGTACATTCCCTTCCAACTTATCGCCAGTGCGTCTACTGCTAAGGCTAGCGGGTCCGGGATCAGTGACATGTATATGACCATCTTTGCATTTTGTTTCATTGCAAATAGATTGGCATGCCCCAATGTTTGAATAGAACCTCCGCTACCGATTGGTTGAGCTGCCATTCTGTCGGACGACAAACCGTCCTTCGACTGAGAGCATCTTCTAAGATGTTCAATCTTCCTGGAATGTGTGCTGCCCGAAGAATAATATTCCTCTCTTGGCACCACAGCAGAAGGTTCCAAATCACCATACACAACTCTGGTGATCTTGTCCCACCCTGGTGGTTCAAATAAGATACCACTGTTGAGTTGTCTGTCCTGACTAGGACAATCTTGTCTCGGATTAAGCCCTCAAATTAATCTAATAATTCGAGAACATTGATATGTTTCTGCGCGTTGGTCCGATCCCATTCCCCCGACACTGACTGATCGTCCAATACCACTCCCCAACCCGTCGTCGACGCATCTGTGAAGATGGACATCTGCGGTTGAGGAGGTTGTAGAGGAACACCTCGCAGGAGATTCTGTCTCATAACCACCACTGAAGGTGGAATATCAATGGTTCTTTTACTGGAATTCTCAGAGATAACGGATCCGTTTTCCGAGACCAGAATGACATTAGATACATCTGAATTGGCCTGCGCCTGAGTGCCGCATAAGGAACCACTTTCTCTAGAGATACTAGTAAACCCAGTATTCTGAGAAATTGGCGCGCCGTCAGAAAGGCTCCTAGAGAAACTGACTCCAGTACCGCAATCAAACTCTTGACTCTGCTCTCCGCCGGAAAAGCTACACCGTCCCTGAGATTGAACAAAATTCCCAGATAAACAAACTGCTGGGATGGAGTCAATTCTGATTTCTCTAGATTAACAATCCATCCTAGCTCCTTTAGTAAGGCTAGGACTACCTGAAGATTGTTGCACAGAGTGACTGGATTCCCCGCCTTCAGCAGCCAGTCGTCTATGTAAGTGTGAACAGCTATGTTTCTCCTGCGAAGATAAGAAGTCATGGCGAGAACCACTTTGGTGAAGAGCCTCGGAGCTGTGGTCAGACCGAACGGAAGCACATTAAATTCCCAGACATTGTCTTGAAATGCAAAGCGAAGGTATTTCTGAAAAGGAATTGACATTGAAATATGAAAATATGCATCCTTCAGATCTATCGATACTTTCCACATGCCTTTTCTCAGCCCCATCATCACCGCTGCTACAGTCTCCATCTGAAACTTTGGAGAAAGAATAAATTTGTTCAACGGTTTGAGATTGAGAATTGGTCTCCAACCTCCGGTACGTTTCGGAATGAGGCACATCATCGAATAGAAGCCTAGGGAGGACTGATTGCAGACTAGATGAATCGCGTTCTTCTGCTGAAGATCTTTGATTTCTGAGCAAATGGCATCTAGACGACCGGATTCCCTTGGAACGGGAGTCCAAACTGGAGTCGATGTTAACGGAACTAACGATTGACGGATGAGCCAGTCCGGTTCGTAGCCATTTCTTAACCACTGACAGACTAAACAATCTTGCACGACCTGTTCCCACTGGTTTGAGAACAGCTGAAGTCGCCTCTGACGGTAGGAATCTACACAAAGCTGGCGGTCGATATTGCATGATAAGACGCTAATTCACTTTGGTGAAGATTCTCGACTCCCTTCATTCCTAACGTCACCGGAACGGATCCCGCCGGAAACCCATCAGGACCGTCCTCCACGGCCGCCCCGCAGTTTCTTGGAATATGATGGTCCGGGACCGCTGCCACAGCTATCCTTACGATAACCGCTGCGACCCGAACCACCATCCTTCCTGTCCTCCTCATACGGCCTCTTATTAGAGGGCTTGTATGAGGATGAACGGCCAGGTCCCTGTGATCTGGATGCCCGATGGGCATCATGGCCAGACGGACGGAAGGGCGATCTCTGGCGCTGCCTCTGTTGCTCTTGCCGATGCTGCTTATAGGACTGCTGCGGCTGAGTCCTCTTCGTCGACTTCCACGACTTGCCGACTACTCCCTGCTCTGCGACCATTGACGCGACCTTGGATAAGGCTTGTCGTGCCGAGCCGCCGAACAAGCCTGGACCAATGAAAGGCGCAGAAGATAACGCAGCCCTCATCTCAGGTCCTGGTTCTACACAATCGAGAACCATTCTCCTCCGCTCCGCCAATGATCTGGTGATCACCCTGGCCAGGCAATCTTGGGACAAGCGCATGGTGTCCCGGACAACCTCGGGAGCAGCCTCGGCACTTCCCCCACCTTCCGCCATGCAGGTCAGCATTCCCTCCAGGACGGTACAACCGTGCAAGAGTGCAGCCATAGCTGCCCTCGCCGCATCCTCAATGAGTGTTAACTGATTAAAAGGATCCTTATTGACCTGGGAAACTAAGGGACGAGAACGACCCTTCGATTTACCAGTCAACGGCCTATTCAATGCCTCTCTCTCCCCGATGGAAAGCCATGGAACCCAGGCATATTGATGATAGGCCTACTCTGGAAAGCGTACCCTACTCCTTATCCCCTTTGGGGCCTTGGGCAATGAATAGTCTGGTTGAACTAGACGATACGCTGCAACTTCCAACATGTCAGAAGTCTGCGTGTCCAAGGGGAGCGTCGGCATGGCCGAAGAGCCACTTGACAGAGCGCTAGCCGCTCGCTCTGACATCCGCTCCATCGCCGGATCGCGCTGAGATCCTTGATCTGATGCCAACCCGAGACGCTCGGACATCGAGCCAAGGACCTGCACCCATTCAGCTTCGGTGCAGAATGAGGATTTGTCCATCAATGGACTAGCATTCTCATCTTCCTTCTCACCCTTAGATGAGAAGGCCACCGACGACCCATGCTGAGAACCATGGACTCACTCCTTCCAACATGAAGTGAGTCCATAGCCTGACTACTTGCGGCACCAATATCCAGCGAATTGCTGGACACGGATTCACCGCAGTCCATCGACTCCAGTGCGGGAGCCGGGACTACAGCCGCTTTTACCCCGGCAGACCATGGAACTCTGAGAGGAGCTGCACCTACCACCGCCGGAATGCCGACAGGAACCGAAAAACACGACTCCATTGACAAGGTGGGTTGAGCGAAGTCCAGGTGAAATATGCCCGACGGAATGTCGACATCACCACCCGGCTGGCAGACCCGTACAAAACCCGAGGGAGACCCTTGGGACATACTCGGTTCTATCCATACTGAAAGATCTGGCATGCCGGAATCTTCCATAAGCAGGAGATCTTCCTCCTCCGCCGTCGGCTCTTGAGCCAAGACCGGAGGAAGGACAGGTGCTTGTTCCTCCACAGAACTGGCCGGACCACCGATAGGTTGCCCTGCACCAGCCTGCATCGCCGGGACCGTGGACAGGAAGGACTCAAACATTGCCTTGAACTGGGCCACCCATACACCCAATCATGAGTCCATATGCTCGTTCAGACGTGCTTCAAGACCTTTTAATGACGCCTGATCCAGCTTCCTCGCGATCCTCTCCAAACGCGCACGTCGATCACGATCGAAGTCCGCCACCAACTCTGACGACCACTTCACACACACATCACAAGGACTTCCAACCTTGCACTTCACGCAAGCCACACAGTGATGACCCGAGTACTTGCGCTTCATGAACTGATTACACTTCTGACACAGCGTGTCCTTGTTCTTGGCCGAGTCACAAGATAAATTAACCGAGTACCCGGATAAGATTAAACAGTTAACGAGTACCGGAGCGACTCCAACAATGGCTACCATTTTAAAATAATGTGCCAATTTAAGGAAATTTTAATCAGTCATTATGGCACGAATGTATAAATTCTAGATTGATACAACCTGCCCCTGTGATGACTTTCCCTTTCCTTCCATGAAGCCAGCGATGGATAATGTTAAACACGCTTAATTCCGCTAAAATTGCACAATTTAGGCTAAAAAAACATGCGATGTTCAAAGTCAGCAAAATAGACGAATCTGACTGTGATTGGGAATTGACTCAGTACCTGCGGCTATGGTAATTCCCGGACACAGTATGGGCAGGACCAGGAGAGTGTGGAGTTTTTAATTGTTTATTTTGAGCTAGACTAGATAATGGACATTATCATAATAGTACATCTGGTAAGTATTATTCAAAGTAGAAACAACAATCACACTTATCAGAACATGTGAAGATCAAGGAAGAACCATAAACCATAGAAACAACAATCCTGCTTCTTATCAGAACATGTGAAGATCAATGAAGACCCATAAACCATAGTAGCAACAATCACACTTCTTATCAGAACATGTGAAGATCAATGAAGAACCATAAACCATAGAAACAACAATCATGCTTCTTATCAGAGTATGTGATGATCAATGAAAACCCAGAAACCATAGAAACAACAATCACGCTTCTTATCAGAACATGTGATGATCAATGAAGACCCATAAACCATAGAAACAACAATCACACTTCTTATCAGAGCATGTGATGATCAATGAAGACCCGTAAACCATGGCACCAACAATCACACTTCTTATCCGAACATGTGAAGATCAATGAAGAATCATAAACCATAACACCAGCAAAAATAATGCTTATCAGAGATTTTCAGATGCTAGCAAATTTGTAAGACAATAAATATGATGGCCAGTAGCTTAATGTAGAAATGTTAAAGCAATTTTTCTAAAATTTATTTTAATTACACGGTAAATAATGTGTTATGTACTAAGTGAACTATAACCTTGCTTATGTAATAAATGATAATTATGAATGAAATCTGACCTGCTGTTATACATCCACTTAGCTTTGCCTTCAGGTTGTACCTTTCCAACACCCTTCCCACGAGTAACTGTGAAGAAAACAGTGATGATGAAAGCTATTATACGCACATGCTGATACACCCGCTGATACACCCGCTTAATATCAATGGTAGTATACAGACATACTGATACACCACCTTATCATCAACGGTATCATACAGACATTCTGATACACCAGCTTATTATCAATCATATCATACAGACATACTGATACACCCGCTTAATATCAATGGTATCATACAGACATGCTGATACACCCGCTTCATATTAATGGTATCATACAGACATGCTGATACACCCGCTTCATATTAATGGTATCATACAGACATGCTGATACACCCGCTTAATATCAATGGTAGCATACAGACATGCTGATACATCTGCTTAATATCAATGGTATGATATCAACATGCCCATACACCCACTTAATATCCATGGTATTATATCAACATCCTGATACGTCCGCTTAATATCAATGGTGTCATAGACATGCTGATACACACGCTTAATATCAATGGTGTCATAGACATGCGGATACACCCGCTTCATAGTAATGGTATCATACAGACATGCTGATACACCCGCTTAATATCAATGGTAGCATACAGACATGCTGATACACCCGCTTAATATCAATGGTATGATATCAACATGCCCATACACCCACTTAATATCCGTGGTATTATATCAACATCCTGATACATCCGCTTAATATCAATGGTGTCATAGACATGCTGATACACACGCTTAATATCAATGGTATTATACAGACATGCTGATACACCAGCTAATTATCAATGGTATTATACAGACATGCTGATACACCAGCTTAATATCAATGGTATTATAGACATGCTGATACACCCGCTTAATATCAATGGTATTATACAGACATGCTGATACACCCACTTAATATTAATGGTATTATACAGACATGCTGATACACCAGCTAATTATCAATGGTATTATACAGACATGCTGATACACCAGCTAATTATCAATGGTATTATACAGACATGCTTATACACCAGCTTAATATCAATGGTATTATACAGACATGCTGATACACCAGCTAATTATCAATGGTATTATACAGGCATGCTGATACACCCGCTTAATATCAATGGTATTATACAGACATGCTGATACACCAGCTAATTATCAATGGTATTATACAGACATGCTTTTATACCAGCTTAATATCAATGGTATTATACAGACATGCTGATACACCAGCTAATTATCAATGGTATTATACAGGCATGCTGATACACCCGCTTAATATCAATGGTATTATACAGACATGCTGATACACCAGCTAATTATCAATGGTATTACACGGACATGCTGATACACTCGCTTAATATCAATAGTATCATACAGATATACTGATACACCCGCTTAAAAGCAATAGTGTCATAGACATGCTGATACAACCACTTAATATCAATGGTATTATACAGACATGCTGATACATCCGCTTAATATCAATGGTATTATACAGACATGCTGATACACCCGCTTAATATCAATGGTATTATACAGACATGCTGTTACACTCGCTTAATATCAATGGTATTATACAGACATGCTGATACACTCGCTTAATATCAATGGTATCATACAGACATAATGATACACCTGCTTAAAAGCAATGGTGTCATAGACATGCTGATACACCTGCTTAATATCAATGGTATCATACAGACATGCTGATACACCCGCTTAAAAGCAATAGTATCACTTGCCAGATTAATGTGTTTGTCACATGTTGATGTAATAGTCTATGGGTTAATATAATTCATTAAGGTTAGAAGGTGAATATGATTACTTACATCGTGCGATGATCCTCTCCCGACAGCAACACCAGATAATGATCAGTAACAATGCCGTCAGAATTATACAGCCTATAAGGATACCTGCCAGCTCAGCTGACGTGAACGAGGTACCTGTAGCTGTGCTCGATGATGATAAACTCTGACCAACTGCCGCTGAAAAAATGAAAATATAATCGCAGAAAACGTACTAGTATAGCTCTGTCAGTGCGTGCGTGCGTGTATGCGTGCACATGCGTGCATGTGTGCTTACGTGTGCGCACTCATGTATGTGTGCATGCATACATGCGCATGTGCTTGCGTGCTTGTGTGTCGGCTCTAAACAGACTGATAGCATCATGAGAGGTTTTGGGTGAAACAATGAGTTGTCACAGATCCTATATATACGGCAAAGGCTACACATAGGTTATAGTGAGCTATAGACCTAATATACTGGCAATGCTTAGTCGGTTTATTGAAGTTCTCATCTAAAGGATGAAGAGATATATAAATATCACACAATCACAAATAGTGGCTTAACCCTTTCCCTGATTAATACCCGATCTTGTTTTCAAGACAACCATACATGAACAATGTTGAATATTCTGAAATTAATTTGAGTGGAGGCTGTTGCTGTAGCAAGGGCATCCAGTCAAATTGATTTCAAAATATTCAAGATACTAAGTTTTATATTGCGAAGAATAAACATTTTCCAGTATTTGTCAGCGAGTGGTTTAGTACTCACGTTGATCTATAGGCTTCTCGGTCGGAACAGACGTTGTTGTTGTTGCACCTGAAAACATACACTTCGGTTAACTTAACAAAAACATACTGTAACAACAGCTCTGAAAACGATGCATCATACCCAGCCATGATGGCAAACCAATGAATGAAGGCTATCAGAAAATAAACGAAATCACGGATTTCTTTTTTCACGAGAGAGTTGATACTTCAGGAGTTATCATCCGGAAACCAATTTTCAAGTTGGCTGATGGTGGTGGCTGGCAGCCATCTTGGATTTCGGATCATTGTCGATTTCGATAGGGTCCTTCGCCAGAGCTAGTTCAACCACACTATGTACCTTCAAAGCGATCCGATAAACGGTTAAGGAGTTGTCATCCGGAAACAAATTTTCAAGATGCCCACCGGTGGCTGGTGGCCATCTTGGATTTCGGATCGTTGTTGATTTCGATAGGTTTCTTCCCTAGACATAGTCCAAAGACACTGTGAAGTAAGAAAATTTACCAAATTTCTTTTTCACGAGTGAGATGACATACTTACCTCCCTAACACTTGATATACTAGTATATCGGCTCTAAGTTCAATAATATTCAGAATTATAAAAAGTTAGTTGCCCCTAATGGACAGGGGATGTACACAGGCATGCACATGACAGAGGCCCACCTACTGCGCATGTCCATACTGGTACTTCCATTACTAAATATTGGCTGACATAGAAGCAACTATTCAAATAACCAAAGGACCAGGCCTCCATGGGGTGGAGAGGCTGGGATCCTGTTAGGGAGGTAAGTATGTCATCTCACTCGTGAAAAAGAAATTTGGTAAATTTTCTTATTTCTCATCATGAGAACATACTTACTTCCCTAACACTCTTGATAAAAAACAGAATTTGAAAGTAAATTTGGTGGGAGGGAGGCAAGGTCCTGAAAACCAGCACACCCTCGAAGAAAACACAACCAGGAATAGAATTTTGCATCAGATAATCAACCGATGAAGAGAGACTGATCAAAAGGCAAATGCGCTCCCCAACCCCGCCCCCCCCCCCACCCTCTTGCTGAGGAAGATTAGCAAAAAAGAAGCTGCTCTAAATGACTAGCACATTCTCTAATACTTGATGAAAGTATTACTAGACATTGGAAAAAGAAGAATTGCTTCAATTTCAAAAACTCTCTGAAAGAACCACAATTAAGAGACAATAACCATCACCATATTAAATAAATAGAAAATGAGACCATCACCAGGACAAAAAACAAAATGGTCACATATACTGACCTCTAATGTCTTGGGCGTGGCACTCATCTCTTGCCCCATCGGATGAAGAGAATTGTACCAACTAATAGTAGGGATACCCTACCAACAAATGTGATATTTGTAAATAGCAGAGGAGGAAAACTAATTACAAATATATACCTCTACATTTATTTGTTTTCTGAGGACTGAGATGGCGAGTGGGTTAGAAGTGTCACGAAGGTAATGGTCGGTAAAACTTGATTCACAGTGCCACTGGGCTACTGACATACTGTCTTCAATAGAAACACCATTAAATAATGCCATGGAAGTTACCACACCACGGACACTATGAGCCTTGGCTCTATCTACTTGAATTCCAGTGGCTGTCTTATGACAGAATTGAATACATTCTACTATCCATCTGGAAATAGTGTCTCTTGACGCCCTACCATGGGGTTCAATATATGACAACCATAGGGAACATGGGTTCGTCCGCCAAACCTGAGTTCTTTTCTTGTACTTATTTAAAGCACAGACAGGACACCATGCTTTACCACCAGGATGATATCTGGTTAAGGCAGACAAAATAATAGGTTGACCCGGATATTTTAAAGATTGATTCTTAGCCAAGAAATTCAATCTCGGTAGAAGCTTAAAGACTTCACCTATAACTATATAACGGTCAGGTTCAGCAGACAAGGCATGAATTTCACTCCTGCGTCTGGCTGATGGTGCCGCAACTAAAAATACAGTTTTAAGTGTCAATAATTTTACAGATATAGCACCAAGTGGTTCAAAAGGTTTATCACTCAAAACTTGAAGAACCAGAGAAAGACTCCATGACGGTGTCAGTGGAGGATTTCTCGGTCTGAGATTGCCCATACCTTTAATAAGAGTATTTAAAACACTTTATTTCATCACTTCCCCTCTTTGCCAAGCAAAGGGATAACAGTCATTAATGCTGATTTATATCCAGCAATAGAATTAGGCTTAAGACCATAGGCATCATACAGGTGACAGAGAAAATCATATACTACCTGAATAGATGCATCCATCAGATTGATACATCTCTTTGAGCACCATTCTGCAAATCTGTTGATTTTATAATTATATGCTCTGGAGGTTGACCCCCTTCTGGCTCTGGCAATGAAATTGGCTGCTTGCTCAGAAAAGCCCTCCTTTTTTGCCAACATCCATGCAGTCAATTGAAACATTGACAGTCTTGCCCTGGAAGATAATATTGTCCATCAGCGGCAGAAGAACTGGATTGCAGACCAGAAGGTCCAGCAGATCCGTAAACCATGGTCAACATGGCCAATTCGTGGCGATCAGAAGCACTTGGCATTCCTCCTGCTTGATCTTCTGAAGAATCCTTGGAATCAGGATTGTTGGAGGGTATGCGTATGCATACATTCCCTTCCAACTGATAGCTAGTGCATCTATTGCGATAGTGCTTGGATCTCGAATCGGAGAAACGTACGTCGTCATATTCGCATTCTTCTTCATTGTGAACAAATCTATGTTGGGCTTTCCCCAATGATTGAACAGGTGATCCGCGACACATTGGTTTAGTTGCCATTCCGTAGGCAGAATGCTCATCCTTCGGCTCAATGAGTCTGCTAACAGATTCAGCCTTCCTGGAATATGAACTGATTTCAAGGTGATCATATGATCCATGCACCAGCAAAGCAGCTTCCATGTCATCATACAGAGACTGACTGACTTCATCCCGCCCTGGCGGTTTATGTAACTCACTACTGTAGAGTTGTCTGAAGGTATCATCACAAATTTTCCCTCCACTTCTTTTAAGAAGTGTTCTAGGCCTAGAAATACTAGCATTTTCCTTTGACTGTTCCAGATTCTAAAGCCCTGATATAGTGGCTTCTTCCAGGCAAGCTCCCCATCCCTCCATCGATGCATCCGTAAACAGCGTTACTTGAGGGTGGCGAGGGGTCAGCATGATCCCCGCCAAGAGATTTCCTCTCTCCGTCCACCAATGAAGGTGATGAATGAGAGGGTCCATCACTTGAATGCGCGAGTCCAGTGATCCTGAACTCTGTGTCCACTGAGTCATGAGAAACAGTCGAATCGGCCGCCTGCATAAGGCCGCCTGAGGAATGACTCGTTCCATTGAAACCATCAGACCTAACATTCTCAGACTCGTGCTAGAATATAACGACTGCTGCAAACCAACTGAATGCCCGAGAGGAGATTTTCCACTATCTCCTGGGATGGATAAACATATCCTATCTCCAGATCGAAGAACATACCCAGGTAAACAAACCTCTGGGATGGCATCAGCTCTGTTTTCTGAAAGCTGATTATCCAGCCTAAATCTTTGAGAGTTTTCAAAACTATCTCCAGATTTGCTGTCAAATTTTCTGGGTTGTGTGCTTTCAGCAGCCAGTCATCTATGTAAGTGTGGACAGCTATATTTCTCCTGCGGAGGTATGCTGTGATAGAAAGTACCACTCGAGTGAAGACCCTTGGAGCCGTCGAGATGCCGAATGGAAGAATGTTGAATTCCCACTGGCATCCTTGAAAAGCAAATCTCAGGAACCGACGAAAACTCCTAGCAATTGGAATGTGGAAATAAGCATCCTTGAGATCTATTGATGCTGTCCACATCCCCTTCTCTAACCCCAACAACAATGATTTTATTGTTTCCATTTTAAAACTCTGTGTATCTATAAACTTGTTTAGAGGTTTGAGAATTGGTCTCCACCCCCCGGTGTTCTTTGTCACAAGAAACACGGTTGAATAGAAGCCCGGACAATCTTGCACCGGTTGAATTGCTTCTTTTAGAATTAGAGATTCTATCTCCTCTTCTATGCACAACCGCTTGTCTGGATCTCTTGGAATCTGAGTCCAGTCCGGTACCAGAGACAAATGCAACGGCGGACCTCTTACCCATTCTGGACTGAATTCGCGCGAAAGCCATTGCAAGACTAAGCGGTCCTGAATTAACCGCTCTCACTTCTGAATGTGGCAAGTCAAACGACCTCCCACTGGTGCACCTAGGGTTGACGGGGTGCCCATGAATTTTAGAAGTGGGTATGTCTCTGGTACGAGTGACAATAAGCGGGTGGTACCTGTGGCAACCGGAAACTTTTTTAGCCCCATCAGGCCCGGTTACCACACGCCGGTCCTCACGCGCCACGCCCAGCGCCACATGCACCTCGGTGCGCAGGCTGCTGTCTACCTTTCGGTCTAATCGACTCCTTTGCCGCTGAGAACATATCTAAGATATGTTCAGCATACAGCAGACACTAAACGAAACCTAGGATTTCTTTTTTCACGAGAGAGTTGATACTTACCTCCCTAATACTTTTGATATTGCTAAATATTGGCGTTCACTCAATAAAACACTCAGATTAAAAACAGTTAGGTGCCCCTACTGGGCAGGTAGACAGAGGTAGTCAGGCGGATGCCGGCCCCACCACCGCGCATGCGCCGACTACTACTTCCTCTGACTAATTTATTGGCTAACACATGCAACTACCAAGAGCCTGAAGACCGAGCCTCTGTGGGGTGGAGAGGCCGGGTCCGTATCTAGGGAGGTAAGTATCAACTCTCTCGTGAAAAAAGAAATCCTAGATTTCGTTTATTTCACATCAAGAGTATACTTACCTCCCTAATACTTTTGATATTGCCAGAATTCGAAAGTGAATCTGGCGGGAGGGAGGCGAGGTCAAAAGACCAGCTCTTCCCTATACGCTTTCACGCGTTTACGGCACTTAAAAACGTCTGAAACTGTGTGAGAACACAGTCAGGATTTGACAAACCATCGGATAACACAACCGATGCATGATAGATGACCGAATGTCATATGCGCTCCCCCCCCCCCTCCTTCCTGGGAGGAAGAGTCGAATGACCTCAATGTCCTATACGCTCTCTACGTACAAGTGCCATGTACTACAGGACAGAGACGAAAAAGCTCCATTTTCGTATACTCTCAACAATGAACCACATAAATACACAAAACCATCATCATATTAATAACGGGTAACATGACAAGACAATCAACAATGGACAACCCATGCACAAGACTGACCTTGTTGAAATGGCTGCTGACATCATCTTCCCATTGGTGAAGAATGATGCAGTCCCAAAAAAGTGGTTGTTTCCATAAATTAATTGTGAAATATATAAGCAATGAGGAAACCTCATCAAAAATATAAACCTAGTTATTTTTTCAAAATTGACAAGGCGAGAGGATTAGAGGTGTCACGGAGATAATGGTCTGTAAAACTTGACTCACAGTGCCACTGAGCCACCGACATAATATCATCCACAGGGACCCATTAAATAGGGCGGTGGATGTCACTACGCCGCGGACACTGTGAGCCTTGGCCACGTCAACCTGCTTCCCGGTGGCGGATTTATGACAAAACTGAATGCATTCTACAATCCACCTGGAAATGGTGTCCTTAGAAGCCCTGCCATGGGGTTCAATATATGACAACCATAACGCCGACTGGTCGGTGCGCCACTCCGATGTACGTTGTTTGTACCGGAGAAGCGCCCGGACGGGACACCATGCTTTAGAATTAGGATCATATCTAGTTAAAGCAGGCAAAACAATAGGTTGACCTGGATATTTCAACGACTGATTCTTAGCCAAGAAATTAATCCTAGGTAGCAGCTTAAGGCCTTCCCCTGAAACCACAAAACGGTCATCCTCGGCTGATAAGGCATGAATTTCACTTCTACGCCTAGCCGAGGCCGCAGCAATTAAAAACACAGTCTTCAGTGTTAATAGTTTCATAGAAATGGAACTAAGTGGTTCAAAAGGCTTATCACCTAGTACTTGAAGCACTAGCGATAAACTCCAAGACGGAATCACCGGGGGATTCCTTGGTCTTAGATTGCCCATGCCTTTAATTAATACATTTAATGTATTTACTTCATCACTTCCCCTCTTAGCCAAGCAAGGAATAACAGACATTAAAGCTGACTTATAACCAGCAATAGAGTTAGGCTTGAGGCTATAGGCATCATACAGGTGACAGAGGAAATCAGCTACTACCTGAATAGATGAATCCATTGGATCAATACATCTTTTTGCGCACCATTCTGCAAATCTGTTGATTTTATAATTATATGCTCTGGAGGTTGACCCCCTCCTGGCTTTGGCCATAAACATGGCTGCTTGCTCAGAAAAGCACTCCTTAATTCTAGATTCCTTGACAACATCCACGCAGTCAATCTGAACATTGACGGATTGTTGTGAAGGGCCTTGCCCTGGAAGATAATTCCAAAGCCCTGATATCGTGGATTCTTCCAGGCAAGCTCCCCAGCCCTCCATCGATGCATCTGTATACACAGTCACCTGAGGGTGGGGAGGGGTTAGCATAACCCCCCCCCCAAGAGATTCTCTGTGTCCAACGACCATTGCAGGTGATGAATCAGAGGCGCCAACACTGACACGTTCGAGTCCAGCGAACCTGTACTCTGGGTCCATTGTGTCATGAGAAATAACTGGATCGGCCGCCTGCGTAAGGCGGCCTGAGGAATGACTGGTTCCAATGAAACCATCAACCCCAGCATTCTCAAGTAAACCCGTGCCAGGACATGACGACTGTCGCACACTGACTGAATCAATGAGATTATTTTCTGAACTCTCTCCTGAGTAGGAAAAACATATCCTGTCTCTAGATCGAAGAACATCCCCAGGTAAACAAACTTCTGGGATGGAGTCAGCTCTGATTTTGGGAAATTGATCATCCAGCCCAAGTCTGTGAGAGTCTTCAAAACAATCTCCAGACTGGCCGATAAACTTTCCTGGGTGTGCGCTTTTAACAGCCAGTCGTCTATGTACGTGTGGACTGCTATGCTTCTCCTGCGGAGGTATGCAGTGATCGCAAGAACCACACGGGTGAAAACCTGAGGAGCCGTGGAAATTCCGAAGGGTAACACCCTGAATTCCCACTGTCTGCCCTGGAATGCAAATCTCAGGAAGCGACGGAAACTCCTGTGTATGGGGATGTGGAAATAAGCGTTCTTCAAATCTATCGACGCTGTCCACATTCCCCTCTCTAACCCCGCCAACACCGAGCGCACAGTCTCCATCTTGAAACTGGGCGTCTCTATGAACTTGTTCAATGGCTTGAGGTTGAGAATTGGTCTCCACCCTCCGGTGTTTTTTGTTACTAAGAACAGGGTTGAATAGAAGCCCGGACACCTTTGTGCCGGCTGAATAGCTCCTTTTTGTATGAGGGAATTTATTTCCTCCTCGATACACAACCTTTGCTCTGGATCTCTCGGATTTGGAGTCCAGATCGGCACTAGAGACAGTCGCGATGGCGGGCCTGTCATCCAATCGGGATGATACCCGACTGAAAACCATCGCAAGACTAAACGGTCCTGAGTTAACCGTTCCCACTCTTGCATGTGGTCGGCTAGCCGGCCTCCCACCGGTCCACCTAGGGATAGAGGTGGACATAAAGAGTGCAAGAGCGGCACTGTCTCCTTTGCCAGAAACACCGGAGCGGTTCTCACCGCGGTAACCGTCCCATCAGGAACGATTACCACGCCCAGATCCTCGCGCGCCACGACCAGCACCGCGCGCACCTCGGTAAGCGGCGGCTTCCTGGCTGACTGCGCCTGAGGAGCCTGCGCCCCCTCGCTGCTGGCCGAATCGCACGCGGCCGAGGCCGACGTTGCGATGGTGGTTGGCCTCTGACCTGGCCAGCACCACCTCGAGCCTGCAGGGGACGAAACGCAGGGGGTGCGGCGCGAACGTTAGCACGACGAAGCACCTCAAACTGCTCGCGCAGCGCCCTCTGGTTATTTACCAGAGTAACCGTCTCCTGGAGGTGTGGACATCCCTCACCTCCAAAGAGACCAGGACCTGTCATAGGCGTACGCAGTAGCCTATTGTACAGGTCCTGGGACGGGCACAGATTGTCCAAGGCAAATGTGCGCCTTGCCCGGACACTCCTGGTCACCGCCCGAGTCATACAGTCCAGCGCCAGGTTGATACCATCCTGGATGGCTCGCTGGACTGTGACCGGACTTGGCTTGCGCGATGCGGATGCTGTTACTACCCCTTGTAACAGCTGGGAGACGTGGGACAGAGCGGCAATCGAAGCCCTCCCACTCTCCTCCGCATCACGCAACGCGGTATTTGCTGAACGCAACACGTTCGAACACAAGACTCCCGTGTCAGAACGGGAGCCTGGCCGCGCATCCTCACCCAAAGCCGCGCGGTCATCCACGCTCGGCTTAGGTACCACACCGTACCGTTGGTAATCCAGGGGCACGATGCGGCAACGCCTGGCCACCTCGCGCGGGGCCTTCACGAGACGTCCACTCGACTTAATGGACGTCTCCGCCACCTCGAACATGTCAATGACATGCTCTGCCAGTGGCAGAGAAGGCATAGCGTTAGCAGTAGGCTTACCAGCTAACCACGGCCTGTGGTCACGCTGGCTAGCCGACTGCTCCACGGGCAGATCTGGCCTAACACTCACCAACCACTGGCAAGTGTCAGACCAATCCTCCTCCGTGGCTAGCTGCGAGCGCTCTACAAGACGGGGGCCTTCGTCTTCCTCCTGAGCGCAAGCAACAGAGCTTGACGCGGATACGTTGATATCCCTGGCAAGCCAGGGAGAGCATGCGGGCCTGACAACACCGGCATGCTAATCTCACTGGCTTGACCAGGAGCAGGCGCTGTGGTAGACCGCGGGGCACATACCGCCCCACCACGGCCCCGCCCAGCACCAGCGACACTCTCGGCAAGCCGAGGTATGCGGCAACGCTGGCCCTCAGCACCCAGGGCCACAGTCTGAACCGTGGATTCTACCCCTGCATGAGTAGACCCGTGGAATAAGTCGCCTGTATTCCCCGCGAGGGGTGCACAGACGTCATAATCCATGGCCACGTCCTCAGACGGCGACCCCAACAGGTAATCCTCATCCTCCTGGCCAGACAGATTAGACTCCGGGTCAGCAAAGAGAGCTAACCCGTACTGGCCAGGGAAGGTGCCATAGGAGGTACTGGCACCCGCGGCGTGCGGATACCCCTGGACTGATAAGCAGCCCGCGGGTTCCAGCGACAACCGTCCACGGCCTCTCGGTGCGGCACTAGGTCGTGGAACGCCCCCTCTAATGGGGCCACCTCTGAATCTTCGAACAACGGAAGCGTACTAAGGAAAGGTGATTCAGAGGTGGGGATTACCTGCTCCGAAGCAGATGATGAGGACAGCAAAGGATTTGGTCCAGGAAGCATGCCACGAAGCAACTCTGGAACCAAATCCTTTATTGTCCTCCTCATCTCTCCCAACATCTCGGTCCGGAAGGCCTCCATGTCCATCGCGGACGAGGCCTTCCTCTTACCCTTCTTACTCACAACCTCTCTTTTCTGCTTCTTCTTCTTCTCCTCCTCCACCACCTTGTCCTTCGCCTGCAAGCACAAGAATTCGGACATTAGCTCGCCCCCCCCAGTGCTTACATATCTCGCAATTAAGCAAGGGACCACAGGGGCTACATTGATAAGAGATGAGGCACAAACTTGTCCTTCAAAAATCGTCCACAGGACGCACAACCAGGTCTCTGAAAGAGGGCAAAGGACGAGGAGTATGAGCAATCTAGTTAAGCTCAGAAACTCAACCAACTCAAGAGAAGGAAATGATCATAAAGATCAATATTCATCAGAAAACCAGCTTTGGACAAACTTTAATTGTTAATAAAGAGCAAGGCTGATTATGACGTCATTAATCCTATGACAGGAAAAAATCGATCCCCAACAAACATCCAAGTGCAAGGACGAATTGTATCTCTAACAAGAACATGTGCAGAATGGACATTTCGACTACACAACCATCAGATATATACTGATAACAATGGCAAATACTGTTAATTATCTCCCTTTCCTCTCTAAATAATTAACATCACCTCATATCAATAATTAGATACCTGACACTTTGTATAGACAAACCATCCAACGTGATGAACTGGAGCACTCCACCAACTGAACGCCTCTTAACTCTCTCCACCGCTAGGGGAAGGAATTGGATCAAGAGGGCAAAGTGAGAAGACCTTTATACTAGGCCTCCGACTCACTGGACATACAATTTTTGGTTAGATAACCTAACAGTATTAGTAGGAAATGGAACCATGGTGGAGAGAAACAAACCCTCTGCTGATGTGATGTCCATTACATATCGTCACACAGACCTGTGGACATAAACACAAAGAGAGATTAGTATTATATAGCACCTAGTTGAAATAAACCAACTAAACAAGGCGCTTATCACGGTAACCGTGAGTCCTGGAAACACATTACACCGGGTAAAGAACTCGCTAATTTTACTAGAAGTCACCTGATTTAAAGGTCCTGGGCCCTCCTGTGGCGAAGTCATCCTTTCTGCCATCTATATCAGGGATTATCACTTCCAAAATTCACACAAAAAGACTATGAATTGAGTTAGAAAAGCTCTAGCACAAAAACATGTGTAGACTCTCTGCCAATAAATTAGCAAAGAGGAAGTGCTAGTCTGCGCATGCGCGGTGGTGGGGCTGGCATCCGCCAGACTACACTCTGACTCCCTGCCCAGTAGGGGCACCTAACTGTTTTAATCTGAGTGTTTATTGAGTGAAAGCCGATATTTAGCAATATCAAAAGTATTAGGGAGGTAAGTATACTCTCGATGTGAAAACATGCGGCCCCGAAAGACCCGGCATGCTAAGCTCACTGGCTTGACCAAGAGCAGGTGCCGTGGTAGAGCGCGGGGCAGACACCGCCCCACCACGGTCGAGACCAGCACCAGCGACACTCTCGGCAAGCCGAGGTATGCGGTAACGCTGGCCTTCAGCACCTCCCAGGGTCACCTTCTGGACCGTGAATTCTACTCCTGCGTGAGTAGAACCATGGAGCACGTCGCCTGCATTCCCCGCGAGGGGTGCACAGACGCCGTAGTCCATGGTCACGTCCCCAGACGGCGACCCTAGCAGGAAATCCTCTTCCTCCTGGCCAGAAAGGTTAGACTCCGGGTCAGCAAAGAAAGCTAACCCAGACTGGCCAGGGAAGGTGCCATAGGAGGCATTGGCACCCGCGGCGTGCGGATACCCAGGGTCTGATGAGCAGACCGCGGGTTCCTGCGACAACCGATGTCCACGGCCCCTCGGCGCGGCACCAAGCCTGCTGCCAGGGTCGTGGAACGCCCCCATCAATGGGGCCACCTCTGAATCGTTCTCAAACAATGGAATCGACCTACGGAAACTAGATTCAGAGGCGGGGATAACCTGCTCTGAACCAGATGCTGAGGACAACAAAGGAGCTGGCCCAGGAAGCATGCTGCGAAGCAACTCTGGGACCAAATCCTTTATTGTCCTCTGCATCTCTCCCAACATTTCGGACCGGAAGGCCTCCATGTCCACCGCGGACGAGGCCTTCCTCTTACCCTTCTTCGAAACACTCTCTTTCTTCGCCTTCCTCTCCTCCTCCACGCCCTTCTCCTTTGCCTGCAATGGCAAAAAGTCAGACATTAGTTCGCCCCCCCCCCCCCCATTGCTTACATACGTCGGTCGCACTTAAGCAGCGGTCCACAGGGACTGCAGCTGAAGCACAAATGGGGAACAAACGGATCCTTCAGAAACCGGCCACAGGACGGACAACCCGGTCTCTGAAACAAGGACGAGGACAATGAGCAAGTTAGTCAAGGTTAGCTTTTTAAAAAAAACAACTCAAAACCAACTAAAGAGAGGGAAAAGATCATAAAGATCAGTAACTATAAGAAACCAGCGTTGGACAAAACTTTAAATGTAACTAAAGAGCAAGGCTGATTATGACGTCATCAATCCCATGACAGAAATTAAATCGGTCCGCAACAAGCATCTAAGTGCAAGAACGAATTGTATTCCTAACAAAACGTCCTCACTTGGATATTCAGACTACACACCATCAGATACACAATGATAACAATGGTAAATACAGTCATTATTTTTTCAAATAATTCATATCACCTCATATCATTAACTAGATACCTGACACCTGGTATAGACAAACCATCCAACATGATGCACTGGAGCACTCCACCAAGACTACGCCTCTTAACTCTCTCCACCTAAGGGGAAGGAATTGGATCAAGAGGGCAAAGTGAGAAGACCTTTATATCAAGCCTCCAACTCACTGAGCATAGATTTTTTGGTTAGATAACCTAACAGTATTAGTAGGAAATGGAACCGTGGTGGAGAGAAACAAACCTTCCTGTGCTGAGATGTCCACTAATAATGCAAATCCATACCTGTGGACATAAACACAAAGAGAGATTAGACTTATATAGCACCGAGTTGAAAAAACCAACTCAAACCGGCGCTCATCACGGTAAACACGAGTCCCGGAAACACATTACACCGGGGAAAAACTCGCTAGAATATAGTTGAAATCACCTAATAAAGAGATCCAGCTCCCTCCTCCGGAGAAGTCGCCCTTTCTGACATCTTTCTCTTTCTTTCCAGGTATATTTAGACTATTTTACACAGGTAAACGAGTGAAAACTTTTTAACAAGCACAAACGCGTGTGATCTCTCTGCCAATAAATTAGCAAAGAGGAAGTAGTAGTCGGCGCATGCGCGGTGGTGGGGCCGGCATCCGCCTGACTACCTCTGTCTACCTGCCCAGTAGGGGCACCTAACTGTTTTTAATCTGAGTGTTTTATTGAGTGAACGCCAATATTTAGCAATATCAAAAGTATTATGGAGGTAAGTATACTCTTGATGTGAAAAGAGTCGTGTTGGCCAACGGCTTTGCCTGCAACCATGCCCGAGGGTTACCGGCAGCCGTTTTGTCCATGGAGAGCTCTGGTCTGACAGTGAGGAACCACGCGCACGCGTCAGACCAGTCTTCAACCATGGCCACATGCAAATTGCCGCCGAGCAGCGGTCCCTCATCATCCTCAATGGCGTTCGCAGGTAGGGCCGAGGAGAAGGCTATAGACGAACCCGGCTGCCCAGGGAATGCATACGGGCCCGCGAGGGCTGGCATAACATTCTCCATAGGCTGGCCGGGCACCAAGGTCGTGCTTGTGTGTGGGGTATCAGGCACACCAGCGCTTAAGCGTGGAATCTTATATGGGCGGCTGTCCGCTCCAAACTGGCCCACAGGCTGAATCATGAAACCTGCTCCCCAGGGAACAATGCCATAGGTGCAAGCGGCCGCGCTCCCCAAGAGAGGAGAGTAGCCACTCGCATCCATGTCTTCATGATCATCCTGTGGACCGAGCAGGTAGTCTTCATCATCTTCCTGGTCAACGATAACAAATCACAACCAGGATCCCAAATTAAGAACGAGACAGAAAAATTATTGACTATCTAGATATCGCTCCACGTTCATAATAAAGGGTGATAAAAACACCAAAACGATTTCTTCAAACTACGATTATGACATCAAGAAAAGAGAAAACCTCTGGCTGATTATGACATGAAACCTCAATGCAACAGCTCCTTCAAGGAGAGGGGACATCAGAAATGAATGCAAGAAATATCTAGTGACTAAAGACATTCATTACTCCCGAATAATATAATATTAAATTATATATATTCGAGAACCCATGCACATACAAGAGAAAATACAATGCAATAACAAATGGCAGCAGAAATTTGTGAATATTTTCAAATAATTATGTGCCATAACTAATAAACTCCCTTAGCCTGAGCACAGGCAACACCATCCTCTTGTGCAGAACACATCCATCCATCCGCCGAGACTCTTCTTTCTCTAGAACTGATGAGGGACAAAAGGAGAGATATTTCTTTCATTTATTTACTATATCTCCAATGCTTAGACATATCACAATGATAAGTAAAAAAAGAGACGTGAACAACCTTCGAGAGAAGAATAGGAACCCTTACCATCCATAAGTTGAACCTGTGAACACAAAGCACAAGGGATTACTAGCCCTAGGCGCTGGGAGAAATTTAACAAGGATTCCCAGCGCCTGAAATCGCAGTAATGCCAAAATGGCCGCGAATGAAAACCGGTAACATATAAAAGTTACAAGTCTAAATTAATAAATGTAACAATATCACCGTAACAGATGATGAGGAAGCTTCCTTTGCAGACTTTGTATCAGCCATAATCCAAAAAAGGTGATAACAAGTATTGAAAATTCTCAAAAAGAGACTGGGACAGTTTTTCACATGTAGCTTATCAGCCAATATATTAGAAAACGGAAGTACCAGTATGCGCATGCGCAGTAGGTGGGGTCTGTCATGTACATGCCTGTGTACATCCCCTGCCCATTAGAGGCACCTAACTTTTTATAATTCTGAATATTATACTAATATATCAAGAGTGATAGGGAGGTAAGTATGTTCTCATGATGTGAAATTTCAGAGATCCGATAAACAGTAACGGAGTTATCATCCGGAAACCAGTTTTCAAGATGACCAATGGTGACTGGCAGCCATCTTGAAATTCACATCATTGTCACTTTCGATAGGTTTCTTCCCTAGACCTAGTCCAACTATACTATGAAGTTTCAACGCGATCTGATAAACGGTTAAGGAGTTATCATCCTGAAACAAATTTTCAAGGTGGCCACCGGTGGCTGGCGGCCATCATGGATTTCGGATCATCGTCGATTTCGATAGGTTTCTTCCCCAGGCCTAGGCCAACCACGCTCTGAAATTTTAAAGCGATTCGGTAAACGGTAACGGAAAACCAATTTTCAAGATGGCCGCCAGTGGCAGGCGGCTGTCTTGGATTTTGGATCATCTTCGATTTCGATAGGTTTCTTCCCCAGGCCTAGTCCAACCACCTTATGAAGTTTCAAAGCGATCTGATAAACGGCAACAAAGTTATCACCCGGAAACCACTCTGCTGCCCACCCATCTGCCCATCCGCCTGGACCGCGCGATTACATAATACTCCCCAAATTATTTTGGCGGGGTATAAAAAATGATGAAGTATTTACGAAATAATGAACTAACATAAATCTTATTTGCAGGAAAATGAATATGGTATCTAATAAATATTTTGAAAACAATTTGCTGAGATATGTTAGTGATAAAAAAAATTATTTTTGAAAACATTCTTCTCAATATGTCATATATATTTTATGTTAAGTTACACCAACACACACCAATAAACATGTTTTCTTAGCAGGCAACTACTTAACATGGATATAATTGATTTTGTACCAAGATCATGGTGACTTGGAGATTTTAACCGCCATCTCATTGTACCAATTCCTAACAGCTAAGGCAACCATGTAGCCAATTGATAGAAATCCAAGGCAAAGCAATTTGATAATCGTAAAACCTAATGTTGCCGTTGCCAGACTCGTGTGCGCTTCGCAGGCGTGACTAAAATCAAACATTTAATATCTTACCAATGCATTGGCTGGCACTAGTCGCCGCAACAACCTCGGTAAAACTAAAAACTGGACAGGGTTTGCAGAAGAACTGGCCCGGC
>CM067372.1:16318423-16555923 GCA_034401795.1 Chaetoderma sp. LZ-2023a
TGTTTCTTGGATAGAGGGGATATTAATGTTCCTTGGATTGATGCGATATCAAAGTTTCTTGGATGGATGGGATATCAATGTTTCCTTGATGGATCTGATATCAATGTTTCTTGGATGGATGGGATGTCAATGTTTCTTGGATGGATGGGATATATATGTGTCTTGATGGATGTGATATCAATGTTTCTTGGACGGATGGGATATCAATGTTTCTTGAATGGATGGGATGTCAATGTTTATTGGATGGATGGGATATCACTGTTTCTTGGACGGATGGGATATCAATGTTTCTCGGATGGATGTGATATCAATGTTTCTTGGATGGATGGGATATCAATGTTTCTTGGATGGATGGGATTTAAATGTGTCGTGGATGGATGTGATATCAATGTTTCTTGGATAGATGGGATATCAATGTTTCTTGGATGGATGGGATGTCAATGTTTATCGGATGGATGGGATATCACTGTTTCTTGGATGGATGCGATATCAATGTTTCTTGGATGGATGGGATATCAATGTTTCTTGGATGGATGGGATATCAATGTGTCTTGGATGGATGTGATATCAATGTTCCTTGGATGGAGGGGATATCAATGTTTCTTGGATGGATGTGATATCAATGTTTCTTGGACGGATGGGATATCAATGTTTCTTGGATGGATGGGATATCAATGTTTCTTGGATGGATGGGATATCAATGTGTCTTGGATGGATGTGATATCAATGTTCCTTGGATGGATGTGATATCAATGTTTCTTCGATGGATGTGATATCAATGTTTCTTGGACGGATGGGATATCAATGTTCCTTGGATGGATGGGATATCAATGTTACTTGGATGGATGGGATATCAATGTTTCTTGGATGGATCTGATATCGATGTGTCTTGGATGGAGGGGATATCAATGTTTCTTGGATGGATGGGATATCAATGTTTCTTGGATGGATGGGATATGAATGTTTCTTGGATGGATGGGATATGAATGTTTCATGGACGGATGGGATATCAATGTTCCTTGGATGGATGGGATATCAATGTTACTTGGATGGATGGGATATCAATGTTTCTTGGATGGATCTGATATCAATGTTTCTTTGATGGATCTGATATCGATGATTCTTGGACGGATGGGATATCAATGTTTCTTGGACGGATGGGATATCAATGTTCCTTGGATGGATGGGATAACAATGTTTATTGGATGGATGTGATATCAATGTTTCTTGGATGGATGAGATATCAAAGTTTCTTGGATGGATGAGATATCAATGTTTCTTGGATGGATCTGATATCAATGTTTCTTGGATGGATGGGATATCAAAGTTTCTTGGTTGGATGTGATATCAATGTTTCTTGGATGGATGCGATATCAAACTTTCTTGGATGGATGTGATATCAATGTTTCTTGGATGGATGCGATATCAACTTTTCTTGGATGGATGTGATATCAATGGTTCTCGGATGGATGTGATATCAATGTTTCTTGGATGGATGGGATATCAATGTTCCTTGGATTGATGGGATATCAATGTTTCTTGGATGGATGTGATATCAATGTTTCTTGGATGGATGGGATATCAATGTTCCTTGGATGGATGGGATATCAATGTTTCTTGGATGGATGGGATATAAATGTTTCTTGGATGGATGGGATATCAATGTTTCTCGGATGGATGTGATATTAATGTTTCGTGGATGGATGGGATATCAATGTTTCTTGGATGGATGGGATATCAATGTTTCTTGGATTGATGTGATATCAATGTGTCGTGGATGGATGGGATAACAATGTTTCTTGGATGCATGGGATATCAATGTTTCTTGGATAGAGGGGATATTAATGTTCCTTGGATTGATGCGATATCAAAGTTTCTTGGATGGATCGGATATCAAAGTTTCTTGGGTGGATGTGATATTAATGTTTCTTGGATGGATGGGATATCAATGTTTCTTGGATGGATGAGATATCAAAGTTTCTTGGATGGATGAGATATCAATGTTTCTTGGATGGATCTGATATCAATGTTTCTTGAATGGATGGGATATCAAAGTTTCTTGGATGGATGGGATATCAATGTTTCTTGGATGGATGGGATATCAATGTTCCTTGGATTGATGGGATATCAATGTTTCTTGGATAGATGGGATATCAATGTTTCTTGGATGGATGGGATATCAATGTTTCTTGGATGGATGAGATATCAAAGTTTCTTGGATGGATGAGATATCAAAGTTTCTTGGATGGATGGGATATCAATGTTTCTTGGATGGATCTGATATCAATGTTTCTTGGATGGATGGGATGTCAATGTTTCTTGGACGGATGGGATATCAATGTTTCTTGATGGATGTGATATCAATGTTTCTTGGACGGATGGGATATCAATGTTTCTTGGATGGATGGGATGTCAATGTTTATTGGATGGATGGGATATCACTGTTTCTTGGACGGATGGGATATCAATGTTTCACGGATGGATGTGATATCAATGTTTCTTGGATGGATGGGATATCAATGTTTCTTGGATGGATGGGATATAAATGTGTCTTAGATGGATGTGATATCAATGTTTCTCGGATGGATGTGATATCAATGTTTCTTGGATGGATAGGATATCAATGTTTCTTGGATGGATGGGATATAAATGTGTCTTGGATGGATGTGATATCAATGTTTCTTGGACGGATGGGATATCAATGTTTCTTGGATGGATGGGATGTCAATGTGTATTGGATGGATGGGATATCACTGTTTCTTGGATGGAAGCGATATCAATGTTTCTTGGATGGATGGGATATCAATGTTTCTTGGATGGATGGGATATCAATGTGTCTTGGATGAATGTGATACCAATATTCCCTGGATGGAGGGAATATCAATGTTTCTTGGATGGATGTGATATCAATGTTTCTTGGACGGATGGGATATCAATGTTTCTTGGATAGATGGGATATCAATGTTTCTTGGATGGATGGGATGTCAATGTTTATTGGATGGATGGGATATCACTGTTTCTTGGATGGATGCGATATCAATGTTTCTTGGATGGATGGGATATCAATGTTTCTTGGATGGATGGGATATCAATGTGTCTTGGATGGATGTGATATCAATGTTCCTTGGATGGAGGGGATATCAATGTTTCTTGGATGGATGTGATATCAATGTTTCTTGGACGGATGGGATATCAATGTTTCTTGGATGGATGGGATATCAATGTTTCTTGGATGGATGGGATATCAATGTGTCTTGGATGGATGTGATATCAATGTTCCTTGGATGGATGGGATATCAATGTTTCTTCGATGGATGTGATATCAATGTTTCTTGGACGGATGGGATATCAATGTTCCTTGGATGGATGGGATATCAATGTTACTTGGATGGATGGGATATCAATGTTTCTTGGATGGATCTGATATCAATGTGTCTTGGATGGAGGGGATATCAATGTTTCTTGGATGGATGGGATATCAATGTTTCTTGGATGGATGGGATATGAATGTTTCTTGGATGGATGGGATATGAATGTTTCATGGACGGATGGGATATCAATGTTCCTTGGATGGATGGGATATCAATGTTTCTTGGATGGATGGGATATGAATGTTTCTTGGATGGATGGGATATGAATGTTTCATGGACGGATGGGATATCAATGTTCCTTGGATGGATGGGATATCAATGTTACTTGGATGGATGGGATAACAATGTTTATTGAATGGATGTGATATCAATGTTTCTTGGATGGATGAGATATCAAAGTTTCTTGGATGGATGAGATATCAATGTTTCTTGGATGGATCTGATATCAATGTTTCTTGGATGGATGGGATATCAAAGTTTCTTGGTTGGATGTGATATCAATGCTTCTTGGATGGATGCGATATCAAACTTTCTTGGATGGATGTGATATCAATGTTTCTTGGATGGATGCGATATCAAACTTTCTTGGATGGATGTGATATCAATGGTTCTCGGATGGATGTGATATCAATGTTTCTTGAATGGATGGGATATCAATGTTCCTTGGATTGATGGGATATCAATGTTTCTTGGATGGATGTGATATCAATGTTTCTTGGATGGATGGGATATCAATGTTCCTTGGATGGATGTGATATCAATGTTTCTTGGATGGATGGGATATAAATGTTTCTTGGATGGATGGGATATCAATGTTTCTCGGATGGATGTGATATCAATGTGTCGTGGATGGATGGGATAACAATGTTTCTTGGATGCATGGGATATCAATGTTTCTTGGATAGAGGGGATATTAATGTTCCTTGGATTGATGCGATATCAAAGTTTCTTGGATGGATCGGATATCAAAGTTTCTTGGGTGGATGTGATATTAATGTTTCTTGGATGGATGGGATATCAATGTTTCTTGGATGGATGAGATATCAAAGTTTCTTGGATGGATGAGATATCAATGTTTCTTGGATGGATCTGATATCAATGTTTCTTGAATGGATGGGATATCAAAGTTTCTTGGATGGATGGGATATCAATGTTTCTTGGATGGATGCGATATCAAACTTTCTCGGATGGATGTGATATCAATGTTTCTTGGATGGATGGGATATCAATGTTCCTTGGATTGATGGGATATCAATATTTCTTGGATGGATGTGATATCAATGTTTTTTGGATGGATGGGATATCAATGTTCCTTGGATGGATGCGATATCAATGTTTATTGGATGGATGGGATAGAAATGTTTCTCGGATGGATGTGATATCAATGTTTCTTGGATGGATGGGATATCAATGTTCCTTGGATTGATGGGATATCAATGTTTCTTGGATAGATGGGATATCAATGTTTCTTGGATGGATGGGATATCAATGTTTCTTGGATGGATGAGATATCAGAGTTTCTTGGATGGATGAGATATCAAAGTTTCTTGGATGGATGGGATATCAATGTTTCTTGGATGGATCTGATATCAATGTTTCTTGGATGGATGGGATGTCAATGTTTCTTGGATGGATAGGATATAAATGTGTCTTGATGGATGTGATATCAATGTTTCTTTGACGGATGGGATATCAATGTTTCTTGGATGGATGGGATGTCAATGTTTATTGGATGGATGGGATATCACTGTTTCTTGGACGGATGGGATATCAATGTTTCTCGGATGGATGTGATATCAATGTTTCTTGGATGGATGGGATATCAATATTTCTTGGATGGATGGGATATAAATGTGTCTTGGATGGATGTGATATCAATGTTTCTTGGACGGATGGGATATCAATGTTTCTTGGATGGATGGGATGTCAATGTTTATTGGATGGATGGGATATCACTGTTTCTTGGATGGAAGCGATATCAATGTTTCTTGGATGGATGGGATATCAATGTTTCTTGGATGGATGGGATATCAATGTGTCTTGGATGGATGTGATATCAATGTTCCCTGGATGGAGGGAATATCAATGTTTCTTGGATGGATGTGATATCAATGTTTCTTGGACGGATGGGATATCAATGTTTCTTGGATGGATGGGATATCAATGTTTCTTGGATGGATGGGATATCAATGTGTCTTGGATGGATGTGATATCAATGTTCCTTGGATGGATGGGATATCAATGTTTCTTGGATGGATGTGATATCAAAGTTTCTTGGACGGATGGGATATCATCAATGTTCATTGGATGGATGGGATATCAATGTTACTTGGATGGATGGGATATCAATCTTTCTTGCATGGATCTGATATCAATGTGTCTTGGATGGATGGGATATCAATGTTTCTTGGATTGATGGGATATCAATGTTTCTTGGATGGATGGGATATGAATGTTTCTTGGATGGATGGGATATGAATGTTTCTTGGACGGATGGGATATCAATGTTCCTTGGATGGATGGGATATCAATGTTACTTGGATGGATGGGATATCAATGTTTCTTGGATATCAATGATTCTTGGACGGATGGGATATCAATGTTTCTTGGACGGATGGGATATCAATGTTCCTTGGATGGATGGGATAACAATGTTTATTGGATGGATGTGATATCAATGTTTCTTGGATGGATGAGATATCAAAGTTTCTTGGATGGATGAGATATCAATGTTTCTTGGATTGATCTGATATCAATGTTTCTTGGATGGATGGGATATCAAAGTTTCTTGGATGGCTGTGATATCAATGTTTCTTGGATGGATGCGATATCAAACTTTCTTGGATGGATGTGATATCAATGTTTCTCGGATGGATGTGATATCAATGTTTCTTGGATGGATGGGATATCAATGTTCCTTGGATGGATGGGATATAAATGTTTCTTGGATGGATGGGATATCAATGTTTCTTGGATGGATGTGATATCAATGTTTCTTGGATGGATGGGATATCAATGTTCCTTGGATGGATGGGATATCAATGTTTCTTGGATGGATGGGATATAAATGTTTCTTGGATGGATGTGATATCAATGTTTCTTGGACGGATGGGATATCAATGTTCCGTGGATGGATGGGATATCAATGTTACTTGGATGGATGGGATATCAATGTTTCTTGGATGGATGGGATATCAATGTTTCTTGGATGGATGGGATATGAATGTTTCGTGGATGGATGGGATATCAATGTTACTTGGACGGATAGGATAGCAATGTTCCTTGGATGGATGGGATATCAATGTTTCTTGGATGGATGGGATATCAATGTTTCTTGGATGGATGGGATATCAATGTTTCTTGGATGGATGTGATATCAATGTTTCTTGGATGGATGGGATATCAATGTTTCTTGGATGCATGGGATATCAATGTTTCTTGGATAGAGGGGATATTAATGTTCCTTGGATTGATGCGATATCAAAGTTTCTTGGATGGATGGGATATCAAAGTTTCTTGGGTGGAGGGATATTAATGTTTCTTGGATGGATGGGATATCAATGTTTCTTGGATGGATGAGATATCAAAGTTTCTTGGATCGGTCTGATATCAATGTTTCTTGAATGGAAGGGATATCAAAGTTTCTTGGATGGATGGGATATCAATGTTTCTTGGATGGATGCGATATCAAACTTTCTCGTATGGATGGGATATCAATGTTTCTTGGATGGATGGGATATCAAATGTTTCTTGGATGGATGTGATATCAATGTTTCTTGGATGGATGGGATATCAATGTTCCTTGGATTGATGGGATATCAATGTTTCTTGGATGGATGGGATATCAATGTTTCTTGGATGGATGTGATATCAATGTGTCGTGGATGGATGGGATATCAATGTTTCTTGGATGCATGGGATATCAATGTTTCTTGGATAGAGGGGATATTAATGTTCCTTGGATTGATGCGATATCAAAGTTTCTTGGATGGATGGGATATCAAAGTTTCTTGGGTGGATGTGATATTAATGTTTCTTGGATGGATGGGATATCAATGTTTCTTGGATGGATGAGATATCAAAGTTTCTTGGATGGATGGGATATCAATGTTTCTTGGATGGATGGGATATCAATGTTCCTTGGATTGATGGGATATCAATGTTTCTTGGATGGATGGGATATCAATGTTCCTTGGATGGATGGGATATCAATGTTTCTTGGATGGATGGGATATCAATGTTTCGCGGATGGATGTGATATCAATGTTTCTTGGATGGATGGGATATCAATGTTCCTTGGATTGATGGGATATCAATGTTTCTTGGATAGATGGGATATCAATGTTTCTTGGATGGATGGGATATCAATGTTTCTTGGATGGATGAGATATCAAAGTTTCTTGGATGGATGAGATATCAAAGTTTCTTGGATGGATGAGATATCAATGTTTCTTGGATGGATCTGATATCAATGTTTCTCGGATGGATGTGATATCAATGTTTCTTGGATGGATGGGATATCAATGTTCCTCGGATTGATGTGATATCAATGTTTCTTGAATGGATGGGATATCAATGTTCCTTGGATTGATGGGATATCAATGTTTCTTGGATGGATGTGATATCAATGTTTCTTGGATGGATGGGATATCAATGTTTCTTGGATGGATGGGATATCAATGTTTCTTGGATGGATGGGATATCAATGTTTCTTGGATGGATGGGATATCAATGTTTCTTGGATAGAGGGGATATTAATGTTCTTGGATTGATGCGATATCAATGTTTCTTGGATGGATGGGATATCAATGTTTCTTGGATGGATGGGATATCAATGTTACTTGGACGGATAGGATAGCAATGTTCCTTGGATGGATGGGATATCAATGTTTCTTGGATGGATGGGATATCAATGTTTCTTGGATGGATGGGATATCAATGTTTCTTGGATGGATGTGATATCAATGTGTCGTGGATGGATGGGATATCAATGTTTCTTGGATGCATGGGATATCAATGTTTCTTGGATAGAGGGGATATTAATGTTCCTTGGATTGATGCGATATCAAAGTTTCTTGGGTGGATGTGATATTAATGTTTCTTGGATGGATGGGATATCAATGTTTCTTGGATGGATGAGATATCAAAGTTTCTTGGATGGGTGAGATATCAATGTTTCTTGGATGGATCTGATATCAATGTTTCTTGAATGGATGGGATATCAAAGTTTCTTGGATGGATGGGATATCAATGTTTCTTGGATGGATGCGATATCAAACTTTCTCGTATGGATGGGATATCAATGTTTCTTGGATGGATGGGATATAAATGTTTCTCGGTTGGATGTGATATCAAAGTTTCTTGGATGGATGGGATATCAATGTTCCTTGGATTGATGGGATATCAATGTTTCTTGGATGGATGGGATATCAATGTTTCTTGGATGGATGTGATATCAATGTGTCGTGGATGGATGGGATATCAATGTTTCTTGGATGCATGGGATATCAATGTTTCTTGGATAGAGGGGATATTAATGTTCCTTGGATTGATGCGATATCAAAGTTTCTTGGATGGATGGGATATCAAAGTTTCTTGGGTGGATGTGATATTAATGTTTCTTGGATGGATGGGATATCAATGTTTCTTGGATGGATGGGATATCAATGTTTCTTGGATGGATGTGATATCAATGTTTCGTAGATGGATGGGATATCAATGTTTCTTGGATGCATGGGATATCAATGTTTCTTGGATAGAGGGGATATTAATGTTCCTTGGATTGATGCGATATCAAAGTTTCTTGGATGGATGGGATATCAAAGTTTCTTGGGTGGAAGTGATATTAATGTTTCTTGGATGGATGAGATATCAATGTTTCTTGGATGGATGGGATATCAATGTTTCTTGGATGGATGAGATATCAAAGTTTCTTGGATGGATGAGATATCAATGTTTCTTGGATGGATGGGATATCAATGTTTCTTGGATGGATGGGATATCAATGTTTCTTGGATGGATGTGATATCAATGTGTCGTGGATGGATGGGATATCAATGTTTCTTGGATGCATGGGATATCAATGTTTCTTGGATAGAGGGGATATTAATGTTCCTTGGATTGATGCGATATCAAAGTTTCTTGGATGGATGGGATATCAAAGTTTCTTGGGTGGATGTGATATTAATGTTTCTTGGATGGATGGGATATCAATGTTTCTTGGATGGATGAGATATCAAAGTTTCTTGGATGGGTGAGATATCAATGTTTCTTGGATGGATCTGATATCAATGTTTCTTGAATGGATGGGATATCAAAGTTTCTTGGATGGATGGAATATCAATGTTTCTTGGATGGATGCGATATCAAACTTTCTCGTATGGATGGGATATCAATGTTTCTTGGATGGATGGGATATAAATGTTTCTCGGATGGATGTGATATCAATGTTTCTTGGATGGATGGGATATCAATGTTTCTTGGATGGATGTGATATCAATGTGTCGTGGATGGATGGGATATCAATGTTTCTTGGATGCATGGGATATCAATGTTTCTTGGATAGAGGGGATATTAATTTTCCTTGGATTGATGCGATATCAAAGTTTCTTGGATGGATGGGATATCAAAGTTTCTTGGGTGGATGTGATATTAATGTTTCTTGGATGGATGGGATATCAATGTTCCTTGGATTGATGGGATATCAATGTTTCTTGGATGGATGTGATATCAATGTTTCTTGGATGGATGGGATATCAATGTTCCTTGGATGGATGGGATATCAATGTTTCTTGGATGGATGGGATATCAATGTTTCTTGGATGGATGGGATATCAATGTTTCTTGGATGGATGGGATATCAATGTTTCTTGGATGGATGTGATATCAATGTTTCGTGGATGGATGGGATATCAATGTTTCTTGGATGGATGGGATATCAATGTTTCTTGGATAGAGGGGATATTAATGTTCCTTGGATTGATGCGATATCAAAGTTTCTTGGGTGGATGTGATATCAATGTTTCTTGGATGGATGGGATATCAATGTTTCTTGGATGGATGAGATATCAAAGTTTCTTGGATGGATGAGATATCAATGTTTCTTGGATGGATCTGATATCAATGTTTCTTGAATGGATGGGATATCAAAGTTTCTTGGATGGATGGGATATCAATGTTTCTTGGATGGATGCGATATCAATGTTCTCGTATGGATGGGATATCAATGTTTCTTGGATGGATGGGATATCAATGTTTCTCGGATGGATGTGATATCAATGTTTCTTGGATGGATGGGATATCAATGTTCCTTGGATTGATGGGATATCAATGTTTCTTGGATGGATGGATATCAATGTTTCTTGGATGGATGTGATATCAATGTTTCGTGGATGGATGGGATATCAATGTTTCTTGGATGGATGGGATATCAATGTTTCTTGGATAGAGGGGATATTAATGTTCCTTAGATGATGCGATATCAAAGTTTCTTGGATGGATGGGATATCAAAGTTTCTTGGGTGGATGTGATATTAATGTTTCTTGGATGGATGGGATATCAATGTTTCTTGGATAGATGGGATATCAATGTTTCTTGGATGGATGTGATATCAATGTGTCGTGGATGGATGGGATATCAATGTTTCTTGGATGCATGGGATATCAATGTTTCTTGGATAGAGGGGATATTAATGTTCCTTGGATTGATGCGATATCAAAGTTTCTTGGATGGATGGGATATCAAAGTTTCTTGGGTGGAAGTGATATTAATGTTTCTTGGATGGATGAGATATCAATGTTTCTTGGATGGATCTGATATCAATGTTTCTTGAATGGATGGGATATCAAAGTTTCTTGGATGGATGGGATATCAATGTTTCTTGAATGGATGGGATATCAATGTTTCTTGGATGGATGGGATATCAATGTTTCTTGGATGGATGTGATATCAATGTGTCGTGGATGGATGGGATATCAATGTTTCTTGGATGCATGGGATATCAATGTTTCTTGGATAGAGGGGATATTAATGTTCCTTGGATTGATGCGATATCAAAGTTTCTTGGATGGATGGGATATCAAAGTTTCTTGGGTGGATGTGATATTAATGTTTCTTGGATGGATGGGATATCAATGTTTCTTGGATGGATGAGATATCAAAGTTTCTTGGATGGGTGAGATATCAATGTTTCTTGGATGGATCTGATATCAATGTTTCTTGAATGGATGGGATATCAAAGTTTCTTGGATGGATGGAATATCAATGTTTCTTGGATGGATGCGATATCAAACTTTCTCGTATGGATGTGATATCAATGTGTCGTGGATGGATGGGATATCAATGTTTCTTGGATGCATGGGATATCAATGTTTCTTGGATAGAGGGGATATTAATTTTCCTTGGATTGATGCGATATCAAAGTTTCTTGGATGGATGGGATATCAAAGTTTCTTGGGTGGATGTGATATTAATGTTTCTTGGATGGATGGGATATCAATGTTCCTTGGATTGATGGGATATCAATGTTTCTTGGATGGATGTGATATCAATGTTTCTTGGATGGATGGGATATCAATGTTCCTTGGATGGATGGGATATCAATGTTTCTTGGATGGATGGGATATAAATGTTTCGCGGATGGATGTGATATCAATGTTTCTTGGATGGATGGGATATCAATGTTCCTTGGATGGATGAGATATCAATGTTTCTTGGATGGATCTGATATCAATGTTTCTCGGATGGATGTGATATCAATGTTTCTTGGATGGATGGGATATCAATGTTCCTCGGATTGATGTGATATCAATGTTTCCTGAATGGATGGGATATCAATGTTTCTTGGATGGATGGGATATCAATGTTTCTTGGATGGATGTGATATCAATGTTTCTTGGATGGATGGGATATCAATGTTACTTGGACGGATAGGATAGCAATGTTCCTTGGATGGATGGGATATCAATGTGCCTTGGATTGATGGGATATCAATGTTTCTTGGATGGATGTGATATCAATGTTTCTTGGATGGATGGGATATCAATGTTACTTGGACGGATAGGATAGCAATGTTCCTTGGATGGATGGGATATCAATGTTTCTTGGATGGATGGAATATCAATGTTTCTTGGATGGATGGGATATCAATGTTTCTTGGATGGATGTGATATCAATGTGTCGTGGATGGATGGGATATCAATGTTTCTTGGATGCATGGGATATCAATGTTTCTTGGATAGAGGGGATATTAATGTTCTTTGGATTGATGCGATATCAATGTTCCTTGGATTGATGGGATATCAATGTTTCTTGGATGGATGTGATATCAATGTTTCTTGGATGGATGATATATCAATGTTACTTGGACGGAGAGGATAGCAATGTTCCTTGGATGGAGGGGATATCAATGTTTCTTGGATGGATGGGATATCAATGTTTCTTGGATGGATGTGATATCAATGTGTCGTGGATGGATGGGATATCAATGTTTCTTGGATGCATGGGATATCAATGTTTCTTGGATAGAGGGGATATTAATGTTCCTTGGATTGATGCGATATCAAAGTTTCTTGGATGGATGGGATATCAAAGTTTCTTGGGTGGATGTGATATTAATGTTTCTTGGATGGATGGGATATCAATGTTTCTTGGATGGATGAGATATCAAAGTTTCTTGGATGGGTGAGATATCAATGTTTCTTGGATGGATCTGATATCAATGTTTCTTGAATGGATGGGATATCAAAGTTTCTTGGATGGATGGAATATCAATGTTTCTTGGATGGATGCGATATCAAACTTTCTCGTATGGATGGGATATCAATGTTTCTTGGATGGATGGGATATAAATGTTTCTCGGATGGATGTGATATCAATGTTTCTTGGATGGATGGGATATCAATGTTTCTTGGATGGATGTGATATCAATGTGTCGTGGATGGATGGGATATCAATGTTTCTTGGATGCATGGGATATCAATGTTTCTTGGATAGAGGGGATATTAATTTTCCTTGGATTGATGCGATATCAAAGTTTCTTGGATGGATGGGATATCAAAGTTTCTTGGGTGGATGTGATATTAATGTTTCTTGGATGGATGGGATATCAATGTTCCTTGGATTGATGGGATATCAATGTTTCTTGGATGGATGTGATATCAATGTTTCTTGGATGGATGGGATATCAATGTTCCTTGGATGGATGGGATATCAATGTTTCTTGGATGGATGGGATATAAATGTTTCGCGGATGGATGTGATATCAATGTTTCTTGGATGGATGGGATATCAATGTTCCTTGGATTGATGGGATATCAATGTTTCTTGGATAGATGGGATATCAATGTTTCTTGGATGGATGGGATATCAATGTTTCTTGGATGGATGAGATATCAAAGTTTCTTGGATGGATGAGATATCAAAGTTTCTTGGATGGATGAGATATCAATGTTTCTTGGATGGATCTGATATCAATGTTTCTCGGATGGATGTGATATCAATGTTTCTTGGATGGATGGGATATCAATGTTCCTCGGATTGATGTGATATCAATGTTTCTTGAATGGATGGGATATCAATGTTCCTTGGATTGATGGGATATCAATGTTTCTTGGATGGATGTGATATCAATGTTTCTTGGATGGATGGGATATCAATGTTACTTGGACGGATAGGATAGCAATGTTCCTTGGATGGATGGGATATCAATGTGCCTTGGATTGATGGGATATCAATGTTTCTTGGATGGATGTGATATCAATGTTTCTTGGATGGATGGGATATCAATGTTACTTGGACGGATAGGATAGCAATGTTCCTTGGATGGATGGGATATCAATGTTTCTTGGATGGATGGAATATCAATGTTTCTTGGATGGATGGGATATCAATGTTTCTTGGATGGATGTGATATCAATGTGTCGTGGATGGATGGGATATCAATGTTTCTTGGATGCATGGGATATCAATGTTTCTTGGATAGAGGGGATATTAATGTTCTTTGGATTGATGCGATATCAATGTTCCTTGGATTGATGGGATATCAATGTTTCTTGGATGGATGTGATATCAATGTTTCTTGGATGGATGGGATATCAAAGTTTCTTGGGTGGATGTGATATTAATGTTTCTTGGATGGATGGGATATCAATGTTTCTTGGATGGATGAGATATCAAAGTTTCTTGGATGGGTGAGATATCAATGTTTCTTGGATGGATCTGATATCAATGTTTCTTGAATGGATGGGATATCAAAGTTTCTTGGATGGATGGAATATCAATGTTTCTTGGATGGATGCGATATCAAACTTTCTCGTATGGATGGGATATCAATGTTTCTTGGATGGATGGGATATAAATGTTTCTCGGATGGATGTGATATCAATGTTTCTTGGATGGATGGGATATCAATGTTTCTTGGATGGATGTGATATCAATGTGTCGTGGATGGATGGGATATCAATGTTTCTTGGATGCATGGGATATCAATGTTTCTTGGATAGAGGGGATATTAATTTTCCTTGGATTGATGCGATATCAAAGTTTCTTGGATGGATGGGATATCAAAGTTTCTTGGGTGGATGTGATATTAATGTTTCTTGGATGGATGGGATATCAATGTTCCTTGGATTGATGGGATATCAATGTTTCTTGGATGGATGTGATATCAATGTTTCTTGGATGGATGGGATATCAATGTTCCTTGGATGGATGGGATATCAATGTTTCTTGGATGGATGGGATATAAATGTTTCGCGGATGGATGTGATATCAATGTTTCTTGGATGGATGGGATATCAATGTTCCTTGGATTGATGGGATATCAATGTTTCTTGGATAGATGGGATATCAATGTTTCTTGGATGGATGGGATATCAATGTTTCTTGGATGGATGAGATATCAAAGTTTCTTGGATGGATGAGATATCAAAGTTTCTTGGATGGATGAGATATCAATGTTTCTTGGATGGATCTGATATCAATGTTTCTCGGATGGATGTGATATCAATGTTTCTTGGATGGATGGGATATCAATGTTCCTCGGATTGATGTGATATCAATGTTTCTTGAATGGATGGGATATCAATGTTCCTTGGATTGATGGGATATCAATGTTTCTTGGATGGATGTGATATCAATGTTTCTTGGATGGATGGGATATCAATGTTACTTGGACGGATAGGATAGCAATGTTCCTTGGATGGATGGGATATCAATGTGCCTTGGATTGATGGGATATCAATGTTTCTTAGATGGATGTGATATCAATGTTTCTTGGATGGATGGGATATCAATGTTACTTGGACGGATAGGATAGCAATGTTCCTTGGATGGATGGGATATCAATGTTTCTTGGATGGATGGAATATCAATGTTTCTTGGATGGATGGGATATCAATGTTTCTTGGATGGATGTGATATCAATGTGTCGTGGATGGATGGGATATCAATGTTTCTTGGATGCATGGGATATCAATGTTTCTTGGATAGAGGGGATATTAATGTTCTTTGGATTGATGCGATATCAATGTTCCTTGGATTGATGGGATATCAATGTTTCTTGGATGGATGTGATATCAATGTTTCTTGGATGGATGATATATCAATGTTACTTGGACGGAGAGGATAGCAATGTTCCTTGGATGGAGGGGATATCAATGTTTCTTGGATGGATGGGATATCAATGTTTCTTGGATGGATGGGATATCAATGTTTCTTGGATGGCTGTGATATCAATGTGTCGTGGATGGATGGGATATCAATGTTTCTTGGATGCATGGGATATCAATGTTTCTTGGATAGAGGGGATATTAATGTTCCTTGGATTGATGCGATATCAAAGTTTCTTGGATGGATGGGATATCAAAGTTTCGTGGATGGATGGGATATCAATGTTACTTGGACGGATAGGATAGCAATGTTCCTTGGATGGATGGGATATCAATGTTTCTTGGATGGATGGGATATCAATGTTTCTTGGATGGATGGGATATCAATGTGTCTTGGATGGGTGTGATATCAATGTGTCGTGGATGGATGGGATATCAATGTTTCTTGGATGCATGGGATATCAATGTTTCTTGGATAGAGGGGATATTAATGTTCCTTGGATTGATGCGATATCAAAGTTTCTTGGATGGATGGGATATCAAAGTTTCTTGGGTGGATGTGATATTAATGTTTCTTGGATGGATGAGATATCAATGTTTCTTGGATGGATCTGATATCAATGTTTCTTGAATGGATGGGATATCGAAGTTTCTTGGATGGATCTGATATCAATGTTTCTTGAATGGATGGGATATCAAAGTTTCTTGGATGGATGGGATATCAATGTTTCTTGGATGGATGCGATATCAAAGTTTCTTGGACGGATGGGATATCAATGTTTCTTGGATGGATGGGATGTCAATGTTTATTGGATGGATGGGAAATCACTGTTCCTTGGACGGATGCGATATCAATGTTTCTTGGATGGATGGGATATCAATGTTTCTTGGATGGATGGGATATCAATGTGTCTTGGATGGATGTGATATCAATGTTCCTTGGATGGAGGGGATATCAATGTTTCTTGGATGGATGCGATATCAATGTTTCTTGGACGGATGGGATATCAATGTTTCTTGGATGGATGGGATATCAATGTTTCTTGGATGGATGGGATATCAATGTGTCTTGGATGGATGTGATATCAATGTTCCTTGGATGCATGGGATATCAATGTTTCTTGAATAGAGGGGATATCAATGTTTCTTGGATGGATGGGATATCAATGTTTCTTGGATGGATGTGATATCAATGTGTCGTGGATGGATGGGTTATCAATGTTTCTTTGATGCATGGGATATCAAAGTTTCTTGGATAGAGGGGATATTAATGTTCCTTGGATTGATGCGATATCAAAGTTTCTTGGATGGATGGGATATCAAAGTTTCTTGGGTGGATATGATATTAATGTTTCTTGGATGGATGGGATATCAATGTTTCTTGGATGGATGAGATATCAAAGTTTCTTGGATGGATGAGATATCAATGTTTCTTGGATGGATGTGATATCAATGTTTCTTGGATGGATGGGATATCAATGTTTCTTGGATGGATGGGATATAAATGTTTCGCGGATGGATGTGATATCAATGTTTCTTGGATGGATGGGATATCAATGTTCCTTGGATTGATGGGATATCAATGTTTCTTGGATAGATGAGATATCAAAGTTTCTTGGATGGATGAGATATCAAAGTTTCTTGGATGGATGAGATATCAATGTTTTACTGGATGGATCTGATATCAATGTTTCTCGGATGGATGTGATATCAATGTTTCTTGGATGGATGGGATATCAATGTTCCTCGGATTGATGTGATATCAATGTTTCTTGAATGGATGGTATATCAATGTTCCTTGGATTGATGGGATATCAATGTTTCTTGGATGGATGCGATATCAAAGTTTCTTGGACGGATGGGATATCAATGTTTCTTGGATGGATGGGATATCACTGTTCCTTGGATGGATGGGATATCACTGTTCCTTGGACGGATGCGATATCAATGTTTCTTGGATGGATGGGATATCAATGTTTCTTGGATGGATGCGATATCAATGTGTCTTGGATGGATGTGATATCAATGTTCCTTGGATGGAGGGGATATCAATGTTTCTTGGATGGATGTGATATCAATGTTTCTTGGACGGATGGGATATCAATGTTTCTTGGATGGATGGGATATCAATGTTTCTTGGATGGATGGGATATCATTGTGTCTTGGATGGATGTGATATCAATGTTCCTTGGATGCATGGGATATCAATGTTTCTTGGATAGAGGGGATATCAATGTTTCTTGGATGGATGGGATATCAATGTTTCTTGGATGGATGTGATATCAATGTGTCGTGGATGGATGGGATATCAATGTTTCTTGGATGCATGGGATATCAATGTTTCTTGGATAGAGGGGATATTAATGTTCCTTGGATTGATGCGATATCAAAGTTTCTTGGATGGATGGGATATCAAAGTTTCTTGGGTGGATATGATATTAATGTTTCTTGGATGGATGGGATATCAATGTTTCTTGGATGGATGAGATATCAAAGTTTCTTGGATGGGTGAGATATCAATGTTTCTTGGATGGATGGGATATCAATGTTCCTTGGATTGATGGGATATCAATGTTTCTTGGATGGATGTGATATCAATGTTTCTTGGATGGATGGGATATCAATGTTCCTTGGATGGATGGGATATCAATGTTTCTTGGATGGATGGGATATCAATGTTTCGCGGATGGATGTGATATCAATGTTTCTTGGATGGATGGGATATCAATGTTCCTTGGATTGATGGGATATCAATGTTTCTTGGATGGATGGGATATCAATGTTTCTTGGATGGATGAGATATCAAAGTCTCTTGGATGGATGAGATATCAAAGTTTCTTGGATGGATGAGATATCAATGTTTCTTGGATGGATCTGATATCAATGTTTCTCGGATGGATGTGATATCAATGTTTCTTGGATGGATGGGATATCAATGTTTCTTGGATGGATGGGATGTCAATGTTTATTGGATGGATGGGATATCACTGTTCCTTGGACGGATTCGATATCAATGTTTCTTGGATGGATGCGATATCAATGTGTCTTGGATGGATGTGATATCAATGTTCCTTGGATGGAGGGGATATCAATGTTTCTCGGATGGATGTGATATCAATGTTTCTTGGATGGATGGGATATCAATGTTTCTTGGATGGATGGGATGTCAATGTTTATTGGATGGATGGGATATCACTGTTCCTTGGACGGATGCGATATCAATGTTTCTTGGATGGATGGGATATCAATGTTTCTTGGATGGATGCGATATCAATGTGTCTTGGATGGATGTGATATCAATGTTCCTTGGATGGAGGGGATATCAATGTTTCTTGGATGGATGTGATATCAATGTTTCTTGGACGGATGGGATATCAATGTTTCTTGGATGGATGGGATATCAATGTTTCTTGGATGGATGGGATATCAATGTATCTTGGATGGATGTGATATCAATGTTCCTTGGATGCATGGGATATCAATGTTTCTTGGATAGAGGGGATATCAACGTTTCTTGGATGGATGGGATATCAATGTTTCTTGGATGGATGTGATATCAATGTGTCGTGGATGGATGGGATATCAATGTTTCTTGGATGCATGGGATATCAATGTTTCTTGGATAGAGGGGATATTAATGTTCCTTGGATTGATGCGATATCAAAGTTTCTTGGATGGATGGGATATCAAAGTTTCTTGGGTGGATGTGATATTAATGTTTCTTGGATGGATGGGATATCAATGTTTCTTGGATGGATGAGATATCAAAGTTTCTTGGATGGATGAGATATCAATGTTTCTTGGATGGATGGGATATCAATGTTCCTTGGATTGATGGGATATCAATGTTTCTTGGATGGATGTGATATCAATGTTTCTTGGATGGATGGGATATCAATGTTCCTTGGATGGATGGGATATCAATGTTTCTTGGATGGATGGGATATCAATGTTTCGCGGATGGATGTGATATCAATGTTTCTTGGATGGATGGGATATCAATGTTCCTTGGATTGATGGGATATCAATGTTTCTTGGATAGATGGGATATCAATGTTTCTTGGATGGATGGGATATCAATGTTTCTTGGATGGATGAGATATCAGTTTCTTGGATAGATGAGATATCAAAGTTTCTTGGATGGATGAGATATCAATGTTTCTTGGATGGATGTGATATCAATGTTTCTTGGATGGATGGGATATCAATGTTCCTTGGATGGATGGGATATCAATGTTTCTTGGATGGATGGGATATCAATGTTTCGCGGATGGATGTGATATCAATGTTTCTTGGATGGATGGGATATCAATGTTCCGTGGATTGATGGGATATCAATGTTTCTTGGATGGATGGGATATCAATGTTTCTTGGATGGATGAGATATCAAAGTCTCTTGGATGGATGAGATATCAAAGTTTCTTGGATGGATGAGATATCAATGTTTCTTGGATGGATCTGATATCAATGTTTCTCGGATGGATGTGATATCAATGTTTCTTGGATGGATGGGATATCAATGTTTCTTGGATGGATGGGATGTCAATGTTTATTGGATGGATGGGATATCACTGTTCCTTGGACGGATTCGATATCAATGTTTCTTGGATGGATGCGATATCAATGTGTCTTGGATGGATGTGATATCAATGTTCCTTGGATGGAGGGGATATCAATGTTTCTCGGATGGATGTGATATCAATGTTTCTTGGATGGATGGGATATCAATGTTTCTTGGATGGATGGGATGTCAATGTTTATTGGATGGATGGGATATCACTGTTCCTTGGACGGATGCGATATCAATGTTTCTTGGATGGATGGGATATCAATGTTTCTTGGATGGATGCGATATCAATGTGTCTTGGATGGATGTGATATCAATGTTCCTTGGATGGAGGGGATATCAATGTTTCTTGGATGGATGTGATATCAATGTTTCTTGGACGGATGGGATATCAATGTTTCTTGGATGGATGGGATATCAATGTTTCTTGGATGGATGGGATATCAATGTATCTTGGATGGATGTGATATCAATGTTCCTTGGATGCATGGGATATCAATGTTTCTTGGATAGAGGGGATATCAACGTTTCTTGGATGGATGGGATATCAATGTTTCTTGGATGGATGTGATATCAATGTGTCGTGGATGGATGGGATATCAATGTTTCTTGGATGCATGGGATATCAATGTTTCTTGGATAGAGGGGATATTAATGTTCCTTGGATTGATGCGATATCAAAGTTTCTTGGATGGATGGGATATCAAAGTTTCTTGGGTGGATGTGATATTAATGTTTCTTGGATGGATGGGATATCAATGTTTCTTGGATGGATGAGATATCAAAGTTTCTTGGATGGATGAGATATCAATGTTTCTTGGATGGATGGGATATCAATGTTCCTTGGATTGATGGGATATCAATGTTTCTTGGATGGATGTGATATCAATGTTTCTTGGATGGATGGGATATCAATGTTCCTTGGATGGATGGGATATCAATGTTTCTTGGATGGATGGGATATCAATGTTTCGCGGATGGATGTGATATCAATGTTTCTTGGATGGATGGGATATCAATGTTCCTTGGATTGATGGGATATCAATGTTTCTTGGATAGATGGGATATCAATGTTTCTTGGATGGATGGGATATCAATGTTTCTTGGATGGATGAGATATCAGTTTCTTGGATAGATGAGATATCAAAGTTTCTTGGATGGATGAGATATCAATGTTTCTTGGATGGATGGGATATCAATGTTTCTTGGATGGATGGGATGTCAATGTTTATTGGATGGATGGGATATCACTGTTCCTTGGACGGATGCGATATCAATGTTTCTTGGATGGATGGGATATCAATGTTTCTTGGATGGATGCGATATCAATGTGTCTTGGATGGATGTGATATCAATGTTCCTTGGATGGAGGGGATATCAATGTTTCTTGGATGGATGTGATATCAATGTTTCTTGGACGGATGGGATATCAATGTTTCTTGGATGGATGGGATATCAATGTTTCTTGGATGGATGGGATATCAATGTGTCTTGGATGGATGTGATATCAATGTTCCTTGGATGCATGGGATATCAATGTTTCTTGGATAGAGGGGATATCAACGTTTCTTGGATGGATGGGATATCAATGTTTCTTGGATGGATGTGATATTAATGTGTCGTGGATGGATGGGATATCAATGTTTCTTGGATGCATGGGATATCAATGTTTCTTGGATAGAGGGGATATTAATGTTCCTTGGATTGATGCGATATCAAAGTTTCTTGGATGGATGGGATATCAAAGTTTCTTGGGTGGATGTGATATTAATGTTTCTTGGATGGATGGGATATCAATGTTTCTTGGATGGATGAGATATCAAAGTTTCTTGGATGGATGAGATATCAATGTTTCTTGGATGGATGGGATATCAATGTTCCTTGGATTGATGGGATATCAATGTTTCTTGGATGGATGTGATATCAATGTTTCTTGGATGGATGGGATATCAATGTTCCTTGGATGGATGGGATATCAATGTTTCTTGGATGGATGGGATATCAATGTTTCGCGGATGGATGGGATATCAATGTTTCTTGGATGCATGGGATATCAATGTTTCTTGGATAGAGGGGATATTAATGTTCCTTGGATTGATGCGATATCAAAGTTTCTTGGATGGATGGGATATCAAAGTTTCTTGGGTGGATGTGATATTAATGTTTCTTGGATGGATGGGATATCAATGTTTCTTGGATGGATGAGATATCAAAGTTTCTTGGATGGATGAGATATCAATGTTTCTTGGATGGATGGGATATCAATGTTCCTTGGATTGATGGGATATCAATGTTTCTTGGATGGATGTGATATCAATGTTTCTTGGATGGATGGGATATCAATGTTCCTTGGATGGATGGGATATCAATGTTTCTTGGATGGATGGGATATCAATGTTTCGCGGATGGATGTGATATCAATGTTTCTTGGATGGATGGGATATCAATGTTCCTTGGATTGATGGGATATCAATGTTTCTTGGATAGATGGGATATCAATGTTTCTTGGATGGATGGGATATCAATGTTTCTTGGATGGATGAGATATCAAAGTTTCTTGGATGGATGAGATATCAAAGTTTCTTGGATGGATGAGATATCAATGTTTCTTGGATGGATCTGATATCAATGTTTCTCGGATGGATGTGATATCAATGTTTCTTGGATGGATGGGATATCAATGTTCCTCGGATTGATGTGATATCAATGTTTCTTGAATGGATGGGATATCAATGTTCCTTGGATTGATGGGATATCAATGTTTCTTGGATGGATGTGATATCAATGTTTCTTGGATGGATGGGATATCAATGTTACTTGGACGGATAGGATAGCAATGTTCCTTGGATGGATGGGATATCAATGTTCCTTGGATTGATGGGATATCAATGTTTCTTGGATGGATGTGATATCAATGTTTCTTGGATGGATGGGATATCAATGTTACTTGGACGGATAGGATAGCAATGTTCCTTGGATGGATGGGATATCAATGTTTCTTGGATGGATGGGATATAAATGTTTCGCGGATGGATGTGATATCAATGTTTCTTGGATGGATGGGATATCAATGTTCCTTGGATTGATGGGATATCAATGTTTCTTGGATAGATGAGATATCAAAGTTTCTTGGATGGATGAGATATCAAAGTTTCTTGGATGGATGAGATATCAATGTTTTACTGGATGGATCTGATATCAATGTTTCTCGGATGGATGTGATATCAATGTTTCTTGGATGGATGGGATATCAATGTTCCTCGGATTGATGTGATATCAATGTTTCTTGAATGGATGGGATATCAATGTTCCTTGGATTGATGGGATATCAATGTTTCTTGGATGGATGCGATATCAAAGTTTCTTGGACGGATGGGATATCAATGTTTCTTGGATGGATGGGATATCACTGTTCCTTGGATGGATGGGATATCACTGTTCCTTGGACGGATGCGATATCAATGTTTCTTGGATGGATGGGATATCAATGTTTCTTGGATGGATGGGATATCAATGTTACTTGGACGGATAGGATAGCAATGTTCCTTGGATGGATGTGATATTAATGTTTCTTGGATGGATGGGATATCAATGTTTCTTGGATGGATGAGATATCAAAGTTTCTTGGATGGGTGAGATATCAATGTTTCTTGAATGGATCTGATATCAATGTTTCTTGAATGGATGGGATATCAAAGTTTCTTGGATGGATGGAATATCAATGTTTCTTGGATGGATTTGATATCAAACTTTCTCGTATGGATGGGATATCAATGTTTCTTGGATTGATGGGATATAAATGTTTCTCGGATGGATGTGATATCAATGTTTCTTGGATGGATGGGATATCAATGTTTCTTGGATGGATGTGATATCAATGTGTCGTGGATGGATGGGATATCAATGTTTCTTGGATGCATGGGATATCAATGTTTCTTGGATAGAGGGGATATTAATTTTCCTTGGATTGATGCGATATCAAAGTTTCTTGGATGGATGGGATATCAAAGTTTCTTGGGTGGATGTGATATCAATGTTTCTTGGATGGATGGGATATCAATGTTCCTTGGATGGATGGGATATCAATGTTTCTTGGATGGATGGGATATAAATGTTTCGCGGATGGATGTGATATCAATGTTTCTTGGATGGATGGGATATCAATGTTCCTTGGATTGATGGGATATCAATGTTTCTTGGATAGATGGGATATCAATGTTTCTTGGATGGATGGGATATCAATGTTTCTTGGATGGATGAGATATCAAAGTTTCTTGGATGGATGAGATATCAAAGTTTCTTGGATGGATGAGATATCAATGTTTCTTGGATGGATCTGATATCAATGTTTCTCGGATGGATGTGATATCAATGTTTCTTGGATGGATGGGATATCAATGTTCCTCGGATTGATGTGATATCAATGTTTCTTGAATGGATGGGATATCAATGTTCCTTGGATTGATGGGATATCAATGTTTCTTGGATGGATGTGATATCAATGTTTCTTGGATGGATGGGATATCAATGTTACTTGGACGGATAGGATAGCAATGTTCCTTGGATGGATGGGATATCAATGTGCCTTGGATTGATGGGATATCAATGTTTCTTGGATGGATGTGATATCAATGTTTCTTGGATGGATGGGATATCAATGTTACTTGGACGGATAGGATAGCAATGTTCCTTGGATGGATGGGATATCAATGTTTTTTGGATGGATGGAATATCAATGTTTCTTGGATGGATGGGATATCAATGTTTCTTGGATGGATGTGATATCAATGTGTCGTGGATGGATGGGATATCAATGTTTCTTGGATGCATGGGATATCAATGTTTCTTGGATAGAGGGGATATTAATGTTCTTTGGATTGATGCGATATCAATGTTCCTTGGATTGATGGGATATCAATGTTTCTTGGATGGATGTGATATCAATGTTTCTTGGATGGATGATATATCAATGTTACTTGGACGGAGAGGATAGCAATGTTCCTTGGATGGAGGGGATATCAATGTTTCTTGGATGGATGGGATATCAATGTTTCTTGGATGGATGTGATATCAATGTCTCGTGGATGGATGGGATATCAATGTTTCTTGGATGCATGGGATATCAATGTTTCTTGGATAGAGGGGATATTAATGTTCCTTGGATTGATGCGATATCAAAGTTTCTTGGATGGATGGGATATCAAAGTTTCTTGGGTGGATGTGATATTAATGTTTCTTGGATGGATGGGATATCAATGTTTCTTGGATGGATGAGATATCAAAGTTTCTTGGATGGGTGAGATATCAATGTTTCTTGGATGGATCTGATATCAATGTTTCTTGAATGGATGGGATATCAAAGTTTCTTGGATGGATGGAATATCAATGTTTCTTGGATGGATGCGATATCAAACTTTCTCGTATGGATGGGATATCAATGTTTCTTGGATGGATGGGATATAAATGTTTCTCGGATGGATGTGATATCAATGTTTCTTGGATGGATGGGATATCAATGTTTCTTGGATGGATGTGATATCAATGTGTCGTGGATGGATGGGATATCAATGTTTCTTGGATGCATGGGATATCAATGTTTCTTGGATAGAGGGGATATTAATTTTCCTTGGATTGATGCGATATCAAAGTTTCTTGGATGGATGGGATATCAAAGTTTCTTGGGTGGATGTGATATTAATGTTTCTTGGATGGATGGGATATCAATGTTCCTTGGATTGATGGGATATCAATGTTTCTTGGATGGATGTGATATCAATGTTTCTTGGATGGATGGGATATCAATGTTCCTTGGATGGATGGGATATCAATGTTCCTTGGATTGATGGGATATCAATGTTTCTTGGATGGATGTGATATCAATGTTTCTTGGATGGATGGGATATCAATGTTACTTGGACGGATAGGATAGCAATGTTCCTTGGATGGATGGGATATCAATGTGCCTTGGATTGATGGGATATCAATGTTTCTTGGATGGATGTGATATCAATGTTTCTTGGATGGATGGGATATCAATGTTACTTGGACGGATAGGATAGCAATGTTCCTTGGATGGATGGGATATCAATGTTTTTTGGATGGATGGAATATCAATGTTTCTTGGATGGATGGGATATCAATGTTTCTTGGATGGATGTGATATCAATGTGTCGTGGATGGATGGGATATCAATGTTTCTTGGATGCATGGGATATCAATGTTTCTTGGATAGAGGGGATATTAATGTTCTTTGGATTGATGCGATATCAATGTTCCTTGGATTGATGGGATATCAATGTTTCTTGGATGGATGTGATATCAATGTTTCTTGGATGGATGATATATCAATGTTACTTGGACGGAGAGGATAGCAATGTTCCTTGGATGGAGGGGATATCAATGTTTCTTGGATGGATGGGATATCAATGTTTCTTGGATGGATGTGATATCAATGTCTCGTGGATGGATGGGATATCAATGTTTCTTGGATGCATGGGATATCAATGTTTCTTGGATAGAGGGGATATTAATGTTCCTTGGATTGATGCGATATCAAAGTTTCTTGGATGGATGGGATATCAAAGTTTCTTGGGTGGATGTGATATTAATGTTTCTTGGATGGATGGGATATCAATGTTTCTTGGATGGATGAGATATCAAAGTTTCTTGGATGGGTGAGATATCAATGTTTCTTGGATGGATCTGATATCAATGTTTCTTGAATGGATGGGATATCAAAGTTTCTTGGATGGATGGAATATCAATGTTTCTTGGATGGATGCGATATCAAACTTTCTCGTATGGATGGGATATCAATGTTTCTTGGATGGATGGGATATAAATGTTTCTCGGATGGATGTGATATCAATGTTTCTTGGATGGATGGGATATCAATGTTTCTTGGATGGATGTGATATCAATGTGTCGTGGATGGATGGGATATCAATGTTTCTTGGATGCATGGGATATCAATGTTTCTTGGATAGAGGGGATATTAATTTTCCTTGGATTGATGCGATATCAAAGTTTCTTGGATGGATGGGATATCAAAGTTTCTTGGGTGGATGTGATATTAATGTTTCTTGGATGGATGGGATATCAATGTTCCTTGGATTGATGGGATATCAATGTTTCTTGGATGGATGTGATATCAATGTTTCTTGGATGGATGGGATATCAATGTTCCTTGGATGGATGGGATATCAATGTTTCTTGGATGGATGGGATATAAATGTTTCGCGGATGGATGTGATATCAATGTTTCTTGGATGGATGGGATATCAATGTTCCTTGGATTGATGGGATATCAATGTTTCTTGGATAGATGGGATATCAATGTTTCTTGGATGGATGGGATATCAATGTTTCTTGGATGGATGAGATATCAAAGTTTCTTGGATGGATGAGATATCAAAGTTTCTTGGATGGATGAGATATCAATGTTTCTTGGATGGATCTGATATCAATGTTTCTCGGATGGATGTGATATCAATGTTTCTTGGATGGATGGGATATCAATGTTCCTCGGATTGATGTGATATCAATGTTTCTTGAATGGATGGGATATCAATGTTCCTTGGATTGATGGGATATCAATGTTTCTTGGATGGATGTGATATCAATGTTTCTTGGATGGATGGGATATCAATGTTACTTGGACGGATAGGATAGCAATGTTCCTTGGATGGATGGGATATCAATGTGCCTTGGATTGATGGGATATCAATGTTTCTTAGATGGATGTGATATCAATGTTTCTTGGATGGATGGGATATCAATGTTACTTGGACGGATAGGATAGCAATGTTCCTTGGATGGATGGGATATCAATGTTTCTTGGATGGATGGAATATCAATGTTTCTTGGATGGATGGGATATCAATGTTTCTTGGATGGATGTGATATCAATGTGTCGTGGATGGATGGGATATCAATGTTTCTTGGATGCATGGGATATCAATGTTTCTTGGATAGAGGGGATATTAATGTTCTTTGGATTGATGCGATATCAATGTTCCTTGGATTGATGGGATATCAATGTTTCTTGGATGGATGTGATATCAATGTTTCTTGGATGGATGATATATCAATGTTACTTGGACGGAGAGGATAGCAATGTTCCTTGGATGGAGGGGATATCAATGTTTCTTGGATGGATGGGATATCAATGTTTCTTGGATGGATGGGATATCAATGTTTCTTGGATGGCTGTGATATCAATGTGTCGTGGATGGATGGGATATCAATGTTTCTTGGATGCATGGGATATCAATGTTTCTTGGATAGAGGGGATATTAATGTTCCTTGGATTGATGCGATATCAAAGTTTCTTGGATGGATGGGATATCAAAGTTTCGTGGATGGATGGGATATCAATGTTACTTGGACGGATAGGATAGCAATGTTCCTTGGATGGATGGGATATCAATGTTTCTTGGATGGATGTGATATTAATGTTTCTTGGATGGATGGGATATCAATGTTCCTTGGATTGATGGGATATCAATGTTTCTTGGATGGATGTGATATCAATGTTTCTTGGATGGATGGGATATCAATGTTCCTTGGATGGATGGGATATCAATGTTCCTTGGATTGATGGGATATCAATGTTTCTTGGATGGATGTGATATCAATGTTTCTTGGATGGATGGGATATCAATGTTACTTGGACGGATAGGATAGCAATGTTCCTTGGATGGATGGGATATCAATGTGCCTTGGATTGATGGGATATCAATGTTTCTTGGATGGATGTGATATCAATGTTTCTTGGATGGATGGGATATCAATGTTACTTGGACGGATAGGATAGCAATGTTCCTTGGATGGATGGGATATCAATGTTTTTTGGATGGATGGAATATCAATGTTTCTTGGATGGATGGGATATCAATGTTTCTTGGATGGATGTGATATCAATGTGTCGTGGATGGATGGGATATCAATGTTTCTTGGATGCATGGGATATCAATGTTTCTTGGATAGAGGGGATATTAATGTTCTTTGGATTGATGCGATATCAATGTTCCTTGGATTGATGGGATATCAATGTTTCTTGGATGGATGTGATATCAATGTTTCTTGGATGGATGATATATCAATGTTACTTAGATGGAGAGGATAGCAATGTTCCTTGGATGGAGGGGATATCAATGTTTCTTGGATGGATGGGATATCAATGTTTCTTGGATGGATGTGATATCAATGTCTCGTGGATGGATGGGATATCAATGTTTCTTGGATGCATGGGATATCAATGTTTCTTGGATAGAGGGGATATTAATGTTCCTTGGATTGATGCGATATCAAAGTTTCTTGGATGGATGGGATATCAAAGTTTCTTGGGTGGATGTGATATTAATGTTTCTTGGATGGATGGGATATCAATGTTTCTTGGATGGATGAGATATCAAAGTTTCTTGGATGGGTGAGATATCAATGTTTCTTGGATGGATCTGATATCAATGTTTCTTGAATGGATGGGATATCAAAGTTTCTTGGATGGATGGAATATCAATGTTTCTTGGATGGATGCGATATCAAACTTTCTCGTATGGATGGGATATCAATGTTTCTTGGATGGATGGGATATAAATGTTTCTCGGATGGATGTGATATCAATGTTTCTTGGATGGATGGGATATCAATGTTTCTTGGATGGATGTGATATCAATGTGTCGTGGATGGATGGGATATCAATGTTTCTTGGATGCATGGGATATCAATGTTTCTTGGATAGAGGGGATATTAATTTTCCTTGGATTGATGCGATATCAAAGTTTCTTGGATGGATGGGATATCAAAGTTTCTTGGATGGATGGGATATAAATGTTTCGCGGATGGATGTGATATCAATGTTTCTTGGATGGGTGGGATATCAATGTTCCTTGGATTGATGGGATATCAATGTTTCTTGGATAGATGGGATATCAATGTTTCTTGGATGGATGGGATATCAATGTTTCTTGGATGGATGAGATATCAAAGTTTCTTGGATGGATGAGATATCAAAGTTTCTTGGATGGATGAGATATCAATGTTCCTTGGATTGATGGGATATCAATGTTTCTTGGATGGATGTGATATCAATGTTTCTTGGATGGATGGGATATCAATGTTACTTGGACGGATAGGATAGCAATGTTCCTTGGATGGATGGGATATCAATGTGCCTTGGATTGATGGGATATCAATGTTTCTTAGATGGATGTGATATCAATGTTTCTTGGATGGATGGGATATCAATGTTACTTGGACGGATAGGATAGCAATGTTCCTTGGATGGATGGGATATCAATGTTTCTTGGATGGATGGAATATCAATGTTTCTTGGATGGATGGGATATCAATGTTTCTTGGATGGATGTGATATCAATGTGTCGTGGATGGATGGGATATCAATGTTTCTTGGATGCATGGGATATCAATGTTTCTTGGATAGAGGGGATATTAATGTTCTTTGGATTGATGCGATATCAATGTTCCTTGGATTGATGGGATATCAATGTTTCTTGGATGGATGTGATATCAATGTTTCTTGGATGGATGATATATCAATGTTACTTGGACGGAGAGGATAGCAATGTTCCTTGGATGGAGGGGATATCAATGTTTCTTGGATGGATGGGATATCAATGTTTCTTGGATGGATGGGATATCAATGTTTCTTGGATGGCTGTGATATCAATGTGTCGTGGATGGATGGGATATCAATGTTTCTTGGATGCATGGGATATCAATGTTTCTTGGATAGAGGGGATATTAATGTTCCTTGGATTGATGCGATATCAAAGTTTCTTGGATGGATGGGATATCAAAGTTTCGTGGATGGATGGGATATCAATGTTACTTGGACGGATAGGATAGCAATGTTCCTTGGATGGATGGGATATCAATGTTTCTTGGATGGATGGGATATCAATGTTTCTTGGATGGATGGGATATCAATGTGTCTTGGATGGGTGTGATATCAATGTGTCGTGGATGGATGGGATATCAATGTTTCTTGGATGCATGGGATATCAATGTTTCTTGGATAGAGGGGATATTAATGTTCCTTGGATTGATGCGATATCAAAGTTTCTTGGATGGATGGGATATCAAAGTTTCTTGGGTGGATGTGATATTAATGTTTCTTGGATGGATGAGATATCAATGTTTCTTGGATGGATCTGATATCAATGTTTCTTGAATGGATGGGATATCGAAGTTTCTTGGATGGATCTGATATCAATGTTTCTTGAATGGATGGGATATCAAAGTTTCTTGGATGGATGGGATATCAATGTTTCTTGGATGGATGCGATATCAAAGTTTCTTGGACGGATGGGATATCAATGTTTCTTGGATGGATGGGATGTCAATGTTTATTGGATGGATGGGAAATCACTGTTCCTTGGACGGATGCGATATCAATGTTTCTTGGATGGATGGGATATCAATGTTTCTTGGATGGATGGGATATCAATGTGTCTTGGATGGATGTGATATCAATGTTCCTTGGATGGAGGGGATATCAATGTTTCTTGGATGGATGCGATATCAATGTTTCTTGGACGGATGGGATATCAATGTTTCTTGGATGGATGGGATATCAATGTTTCTTGGATGGATGGGATATCAATGTGTCTTGGATGGATGTGATATCAATGTTCCTTGGATGCATGGGATATCAATGTTTCTTGAATAGAGGGGATATCAATGTTTCTTGGATGGATGGGATATCAATGTTTCTTGGATGGATGTGATATCAATGTGTCGTGGATGGATGGGTTATCAATGTTTCTTTGATGCATGGGATATCAAAGTTTCTTGGATAGAGGGGATATTAATGTTCCTTGGATTGATGCGATATCAAAGTTTCTTGGATGGATGGGATATCAAAGTTTCTTGGGTGGATATGATATTAATGTTTCTTGGATGGATGGGATATCAATGTTTCTTGGATGGATGAGATATCAAAGTTTCTTGGATGGATGAGATATCAATGTTTCTTGGATGGATGTGATATCAATGTTTCTTGGATGGATGGGATATCAATGTTTCTTGGATGGATGGGATATAAATGTTTCGCGGATGGATGTGATATCAATGTTTCTTGGATGGATGGGATATCAATGTTCCTTGGATTGATGGGATATCAATGTTTCTTGGATAGATGAGATATCAAAGTTTCTTGGATGGATGAGATATCAAAGTTTCTTGGATGGATGAGATATCAATGTTTTACTGGATGGATCTGATATCAATGTTTCTCGGATGGATGTGATATCAATGTTTCTTGGATGGATGGGATATCAATGTTCCTCGGATTGATGTGATATCAATGTTTCTTGAATGGATGGTATATCAATGTTCCTTGGATTGATGGGATATCAATGTTTCTTGGATGGATGCGATATCAAAGTTTCTTGGACGGATGGGATATCAATGTTTCTTGGATGGATGGGATATCACTGTTCCTTGGATGGATGGGATATCACTGTTCCTTGGACGGATGCGATATCAATGTTTCTTGGATGGATGGGATATCAATGTTTCTTGGATGGATGCGATATCAATGTGTCTTGGATGGATGTGATATCAATGTTCCTTGGATGGAGGGGATATCAATGTTTCTTGGATGGATGTGATATCAATGTTTCTTGGACGGATGGGATATCAATGTTTCTTGGATGGATGGGAGATCAATGTTTCTTGGATGGATGGGATATCATTGTGTCTTGGATAGATGTGATATCAATGTTCCTTGGATGCATGGGATATCAATGTTTCTTGGATAGAGGGGATATCAATGTTTCTTGGATGGATGGGATATCAATGTTTCTTGGATGGATGTGATATCAATGTGTCGTGGATGGATGGGATATCAATGTTTCTTGGATGCATGGGATATCAATGTTTCTTGGATAGAGGGGATCTTAATGTTCCTTGGATTGATGCGATATCAAAGTTTCTTGGATGGATGGGATATCAAAGTTTCTTGGGTGGATATGATATTAATGTTTCTTGGATGGATGGGATATCAATGTTTCTTGGATGGATGAGATATCAAAGTTTCTTGGATGGGTGAGATATCAATGTTTCTTGGATGGATGGGATATCAATGTTCCTTGGATTGATGGGATATCAATGTTTCTTGGATGGATGTGATATCTATGTTTCTTGGATGGATGGGATATCAATGTTCCTTGGATGGATGGGATATCAATGTTTCTTGGATGGATGGGATATCAATGTTTCGCGGATGGATGTGATATCAATGTTTCTTGGATGGATGGGATATCAATGTTCCTTGGATTGATGGGATATCAATGTTTCTTGGATGGATGGGATATCAATGTTTCTTGGATGGATGGGATATCAATGTTTCTTGGATGGATGAGATATCAAAGTTTCTTGGATGGATGAGATATCAATGTTTCTTGGATGGATCTGATATCAATGTTTCTCGGATGGATGTGATATCAATGTTTCTTGGATGGATGGGATATCAATGTTTCTTGGATGGATGGGATGTCAATGTTTATTGGATGGAGGGGATATCAATGTTTCTTGGATGGATGTGATATCAATGTTTCTTGGACGGATGGGATATCAATGTTTCTTGGATGGATGGGAGATCAATGTTTCTTGGATGGATGGGATATCAATGTATCTTGGATAGATGTGATATCAATGTTCCTTGGATGCATGGGATATCAATGTTTCTTGGATAGAGGGGATATCAACGTTTCTTGGATGGATGGGATATCAATGTGTCGTGGATGGATGGGATATCAATGTTTCTTGGATGCATGGGATATCAATGTTTCTTGGATAGAGGGGATATTAATGTTCCTTGGATTGATGCGATATCAAAGTTTCTTGGATGGATGGGATATCAAAGTTTCTTGGGTGGATGTGATATTAATGTTTCTTGGATGGATGGGATATCAATGTTTCTTGGATGGATGAGATATCAAAGTTTCTTGGATGGATGAGATATCAATGTTTCTTGGATGGATGGGATATCAATGTTCCTTGGATTGATGGGATATCAATGTTTCTTGGATGGATGTGATATCAATGTTTCTTGGATGGATGGGATATCAATGTTCCTTGGATGGATGGGATATCAATGTTTCTTGGATGGATGTGATATCAATGTTTCGCGGATGGATGTGATATCAATGTTTCTTGGATGGATGGGATATCAATGTTCCTTGGATTGATGGGATATCAATGTTTCTTGGATAGATGGGATATCAATGTTTCTTGGATGGATGGGATATCAATGTTTCTTGGATGGATGAGATATCAGTTTCTTGGATAGATGAGATATCAAAGTTTCTTGGATGGATGAGATATCAATGTTTCTTGGATGGATGGGATATCAATGTTTCTTGGATGGATGGGATGTCAATGTTTATTGGATGGATGGGATATCACTGTTCCTTGGACGGATGCGATATCAATGTTTCTTGGATGGATGGGATATCAATGTTTCTTGGATGGATGCGATATCAATGTGTCTTGGATGGATGTGATATCAATGTTCCTTGGATGGAGGGGATATCAATGTTTCTTGGATGGATGTGATATCAATGTTTCTTGGACGGATGGGATATCAATGTTTCTTGGATGGATGGGATATCAATGTTTCTTGGATGGATGGGATATCAATGTGTCTTGGATGGATGTGATATCAATGTTCCTTGGATGGATGGGATATCAATGTTTCTTGGATGGATGGGATATCAATGTTTCGCGGATGGATGGGATATCAATGTTTCTTGGATGCATGGGATATCAATGTTTCTTGGATAGAGGGGATATTAATGTTCCTTGGATTGATGCGATATCAAAGTTTCTTGGATGGATGGGATATCAAAGTTTCTTGGGTGGATGTGATATTAATGTTTCTTGGATGGATGGGATATCAATGTTTCTTGGATGGATGAGATATCAAAGTTTCTTGGATGGATGAGATATCAATGTTTCTTGGATGGATGGGATATCAATGTTCCTTGGATTGATGGGATATCAATGTTTCTTGGATGGATGTGATATCAATGTTTCTTGGATGGATGGGATATCAATGTGTCTTGGATGGATGTGATATCAATGTTCCTTGGATGCATGGGATATCAATGTTTCTTGGATAGAGGGGATATCAACGTTTCTTGGATGGATGGGATATCAATGTTTCTTGGATGGATGTGATATTAATGTGTCGTGGATGGATGGGATATCAATGTTTCTTGGATGCATGGGATATCAATGTTTCTTGGATAGAGGGGATATTAATGTTCCTTGGATTGATGCGATATCAAAGTTTCTTGGATGGATGGGATATCAAAGTTTCTTGGGTGGATGTGATATTAATGTTTCTTGGATGGATGGGATATCAATGTTTCTTGGATGGATGAGATATCAAAGTTTCTTGGATGGATGAGATATCAATGTTTCTTGGATGGATGGGATATCAATGTTCCTTGGATTGATGGGATATCAATGTTTCTTGGATGGATGTGATATCAATGTTTCTTGGATGGATGGGATATCAATGTTCCTTGGATGGATGGGATATCAATGTTTCTTGGATGGATGGGATATCAATGTTTCGCGGATGGATGGGATATCAATGTTTCTTGGATGCATGGGATATCAATGTTTATTGGATAGAGGGGATATTAATGTTCCTTGGATTGATGCGATATCAAAGTTTCTTGGATGGATGGGATATCAAAGTTTCTTGGGTGGATGTGATATTAATGTTTCTTGGATGGATGGGATATCAATGTTTCTTGGATGGATGAGATATCAAAGTTTCTTGGATGGATGAGATATCAATGTTTCTTGGATGGATGGGATATCAATGTTCCTTGGATTGATGGGATATCAATGTTTCTTGGATGGATGTGATATCAATGTTTCTTGGATGGATGGGATATCAATGTTCCTTGGATGGATGGGATATCAATGTTTCTTGGATGGATGGGATATCAATGTTTCGCGGATGGATGTGATATCAATGTTTCTTGGATGGATGGGATATCAATGTTCCTTGGATTGATGGGATATCAATGTTTCTTGGATAGATGGGATATCAATGTTTCTTGGATGGATGGGATATCAATGTTTCTTGGATGGATGAGATATCAAAGTTTCTTGGATGGATGAGATATCAAAGTTTCTTGGATGGATGAGATATCAATGTTTCTTGGATGGATCTGATATCAATGTTTCTCGGATGGATGTGATATCAATGTTTCTTGGATGGATGGGATATCAATGTTCCTCGGATTGATGTGATATCAATGTTTCTTGAATGGATGGGATATCAATGTTCCTTGGATTGATGGGATATCAATGTTTCTTGGATGGATGTGATATCAATGTTTCTTGGATGGATGGGATATCAATGTTACTTGGACGGATAGGATAGCAATGTTCCTTGGATGGATGGGATATCAATGTTCCTTGGATTGATGGGATATCAATGTTTCTTGGATGGATGTGATATCAATGTTTCTTGGATGGATGGGATATCAATGTTACTTGGACGGATAGGATAGCAATGTTCCTTGGATGGATGGGATATCAATGTTTCTTGGATGGATGGGATATAAATGTTTCGCGGATGGATGTGATATCAATGTTTCTTGGATGGATGGGATATCAATGTTCCTTGGATTGATGGGATATCAATGTTTCTTGGATAGATGAGATATCAAAGTTTCTTGGATGGATGAGATATCAAAGTTCCTTGGATGGATGAGATATCAATGTTTTACTGGATGGATCTGATATCAATGTTTCTCGGATGGATGTGATATCAATGTTTCTTGGATGGATGGGATATCAATGTTCCTCGGATTGATGTGATATCAATGTTTCTTGAATGGATGGGATATCAATGTTCCTTGGATTGATGGGATATCAATGTTTCTTGGATGGATGCGATATCAAAGTTTCTTGGACGGATGGGATATCAATGTTTCTTGGATGGATGGGATATCACTGTTCCTTGGATGGATGGGATATCACTGTTCCTTGGACGGATGCGATATCAATGTTTCTTGGATGGATGGGATATCAATGTTTCTTGGATGGATGGGATATCAATGTTACTTGGACGGATAGGATAGCAATGTTCCTTGGATGGATGGGATATCAATGTTTCTTGGATGGATGGGATATCAATGTTTCTTGGATGGATGGGATATCAATGTTTCTTGGATGGATCTGATATCAATGATTCTTGGATGGATGTGATAGCAATGTTTCTTGGAGTGATGGGATATCACTGTTTCTTGGATGGATGCAATATCAATGTGTCCTGGATGGATGGGTTATCAATGTTTCTTGGATGGATGAGATATCAGTGTTTCTTGGATGGATGGGATATCAATGTTCCTTGAATGGATGTGATATCAATGTTTCTTGGATGGACGAGATATCAATGTTTCTTGGATGGACGAGATATCAATGTTTCTTGGATGGATCTGATATCAATGATTCTTGGATGGATGGGATATCCGTTTCTTGGATGGATGGGATATCAATGTTTCTTGGATGGATGGGATATCACTGTTTCTTGGATGGATGCAATATCAATGTGTCCTGGATGGATGGGTTATCAATGTTTCTTGGATGGATGAGATATCAGTGTTTCTTGGATGGATGGGATATCAATGTTCCTTGAATGGATGTGATATCAATGTTTCTTGGATGGACGAGATATCAATGTTTCTTGGATGGACGAGATATCAATGTTTCTTGGATGGATCTGATATCAATGATTCTTGGATGGATGGGATATCCGTTTCTTGGATGGATGGGATATCAATGTTTCTTGGATGGATGGGATATCAATGTTTCTTGGATGGATGGGATATCAATGTTTCTTGGATGGACGGGATACCAATGTCTCTTGGATGGATGGGATATCAATGTTTCTTTGATGGATCTGATATCAATGATTCTTGGACGGATGGGATATCAATGTTTCTTGGACGGATGGGATATCAATGTTTCTTGGACGGATGGGATATCAATGTGTCTTGGATGGATGGGATATCAATGTTTCTTGGATGGATCAGATATTACTGTTTCTTGGATGGATGGGATATCAATGTTTCTTGGATGGATCTGATATCAATGTTTCTTGGATGGATGGGATATCAATGTTTCTTGGATGGATGGGATATCAATGTTTCTTGGATGGATGGGATATCAATGTTTCTTGGATGGATGGGATGTCAATGTTTCTTGGATGGATGGGATATCAATGTCTCTTGGACGGATGGGATATCAATGTTTCTTGGATGGACGAGATATCAGTTTCTTGGATGGATGGGATATCAATGTTGTATTCCCAGTGTTTCTCAGTTCGATGAGCTGGCTAGACACCGAACGTTCCAGTCCACGTTGCAATAGTGGGCTGAAATGGAGGTGGCCGTGCTGGAGGGTGTTGAACAAAGCGACTGTTTGTTTGAAGAAAATTAGACATATTGTCAGTTAGCAAAACTTGCTGATATTGGCCTCCGAGAAAGTACCCATGGAGCAGACCGTGTGTAGGTGTCAACCCCTGGTGAATAGAGGAGCCGGGACCCATAATTTAGGCCGTCAGTACCACCTGGCCCCGGGGGGGGGGGGGGTAAGCTCAAAATATTTGTTGCCACGGTCTACATCCCGATGGAAAATATATGATAGCATTGAAGCACTCATAGCTTGCTGTATTTTACCACCCTTTTTATAACCCTACCCCAAAATCGGCTTTGCCTAAGTTGCAGTCAATTTTGCGAGGGGGAGGGGGTGGGCCAGTGTCATTATTTATGATGCTTGTATTAAATATATTCATACGGATAGGGTTATGAAATCTTGTTATAAAGTAACCCAATAGTGGCACGTACATCTGCACTAAACAGAATTAAAATATTTCTAATTGGCTGAGGATACTCCTTTGTATACGTTAAGAGATTACGTCTGTGTGATATTTGTTTTTAAACAAGTGAAAGTTTGTGCCATTACAGTTTAATTCATGGTTGTGAAATCATTTTGCTATTTTTAGTGAACATGTGGAGACATTAGGTAATTTGTACTATTCCTAATTTGTGCTTGTTGTGTGATGACTATCTATATTCTACCCTTACACAAACCATCACTGAACTCTTCACAAGTGGATGCATTTTTCTATGCTTTGGGGTGTATACTGAGTCAAAATCACTGAACCGTCGAACATCCACCCAGATGGTACTGATAACCAAGATATGTATGATACAATCAATGTAATCGCCAATGACATACAAAGTAAACCTTGCTCCAATGACCCAAGTTGAAGTAGTGTTAAATGTTCATCATAAACTTAATAACCATACTCATCTTCTAACTCGTCCTCAGCAAAGCCTTCATCAGTGTGACGTGTCTGTACTGGATTCCTGGTTGATAAAATCTTTGATTTTACACATGTCAGTGCATTTGAGTCCAGTTGCCAAACACACATTTTAGCAGATCACACTTACTGGTACAATTGCAGGCTAGTAGATCCAGGACAGCCTCTGGTGCCGGCTGGACTTCCATCCAGTGTACAAACATCTGCTCAAATCCTTCTTTTTCTAACTTCCACCCTCTATCAACAGGTTTTTGGGTCTGAGAATCCTGCTGCAGACACCATCTCCGTATTCCCTGCATGGTGGCAGTTGGTGACTTTCTATCTCTCATTTCTTTGCACAAAACAGGTCACATCTCAAGTCATTAACTCTCACAGCAGATGCTTTTGAGCCGTAAAGAAGGCATGTGAATGTCTCTAGTTTGTCCACGAGCTCTGGAGAGATCCCATTCCCGGCCCAACTCCCAGAATGTGTCTTGTGCTTCTGTGTAGCTGGTCAAAAAATTCAGAACTTTTGCCTTGCCTTTGCCAGCAAATGCACTCACAATATCACATCCGGTGTATTACCCAAAGCAGCCGTGTTGGACTTTCTCAACAAACCCTCTGGTGTTGCCAGGGCCCATGGCACAGGTCCCAAAGGATGGGAGAGGATATCTAACAACTGAAGATTGCGCCCTTGTGCCATCACAATGATGCAATCAAACGGTGGCCAGTCTGCTTTCAAGACAATTACTCTCCCACTTGTCTTCACTTCACTTCTTTCTTCTTGCACATGTTACTGAAAGTTTTCAATTTTTCATTTTCAGCGTCGTGGATTTGTTTTTGGGTGGGGCTTTCTTGCTCTAGTCTACCATCCCTGAAGCTGACATAACATTTCACCCCCACCAATCTCAAATGCTTTCATCATGCCAAAGGCAATATCCCCGAGGTGCTGCCTTTGCAGTAACCGTGTGATCCTGGTTCTCAGCAAATGGGCGTGTCGAGCTTTGCATGGGGATTACAACTGCCGATACAGCTCCTTCATTAATTTTTCATTCCTTTTCATTCTTGGCCCTTGCCCTAACCCTGCATGAATCAGCTCAGATTTGTTCTCTTGCACCATGCCTCTCAACTGTCCTACGAATGTACTGTTCAACTGTGACATAGTACCTCTTTACAGCACCAGATTTGAGGCCGAACCTTCTTGTGCCTCATGGAGTCTGTGTGTCTTTGTTCACTGTAAGTTCAGTGGTTTGATCAACTGGGTTATTGCGAGAGATCTGGACAGAAACGGTGCCAGCCTTAGACTTCATACACGTCAGGATGGTCTGTTTGAAGGTTGATCATTTGTGCATAGTAGGCTGGTAGGTATCTGACATAATTCAGTTTGTCATAAGCAAAGCACCAGGGAAACATTGACCTAATGGCATCGAGCTGTAATTCCCCCCCTTCCCTCGCGAGCACACAGAAGGCCATGTCAATGTAAGATATCCAAAATGCTGACAGCTCACGGTCTCCATGGTGAATGTGTTCTAAGAATTCATTCCAGTTTCCGCAGCCTTTCTAAAGCTGGGCTGCGCAATACACGTTTAAGGTTCTGTTGGCACAAGTCTTCCACCATGGTGTTCACTTGATCCAAAAGGGGGTTTATTTCCCCATTTGCGTAAGGTTTTCTTCTATCTAAAGCAAAACTCTGTTCATGCTAGTCTCATTAACGCTTCATTGAGAGCACAGTTGTACATCTTTCCATCAAGACCGAGCCATCTACAACAATGCCCGATTCAATGCGTATGTCCTTGACACCAGCATCCTGAAAACGTTTTCCTAGGATAGAAGACATTACAAATGGTGTTGAAAGTTCCCATTCATAACACGATATGAGCATAGCAGTCTGTGTTTCCAGTTGATTTCGGTTGCTTTCGCAGAGACTGGGCCATGACTACTACAATGGTTTGCAATAGCGGTTCTCTTCTGATTAGCTCCGACTTATTAATAATCTCAAACATGGTAATCAAACTGGTAGCAGGTGCATTGGTGGTAGGTAGGTAGCAAATAGCATCTGCTAAGATTTTTACTAAGTCTCTAGTACCGATGTTGAACCCAGTTCAACTCAAAATTGTTTGCCCTTGCATACCTGCTAGCCTTGTTGAAAGTACCCAAATCCAATTCTTGTCCCGGGCTAACTCTGCTACTCTCTTAGTTTATTGTAAATTAGTAGCTTTGGTTATCAGTGGCTGTGGTCCCTGTGACGATGTCTGATTCATGAAATTGTTTAACAGTTGTAGATTTTGTTTTCCAAACTAAGTTCTCTTCGCAAAATCTGATTTTCTAAGACAATGTACTGCAATGTGACATTGGAAGAGCTAGCAATTTTACCTTTTTGTCTGGGAAAATATGAATACATTCTCCAAGCTCAGATTCCTACGGATGTTTTTTAGTTGACTCCTTTAATACGTCAACTCATTTGGACTGCATAAGAGATTCAAATTTGGCCTTCAGTGAAGCGATCTTGACAATATATTGGGTGTGACAACACTTCGGATTTACTGGAAGTTCTTTATACACTTTTGTTTCTACTGCCTTGGTATAGTTCGTTAGCACATATTTTGTCCTTGTCCAAGCCCTATTGGTCATTTATCTTGGGTAGTTCTTGTAACACGAAGCATGATAATGGGCCTCTGCAGCTACTATGTCTCGACTTGTAACTGCTAAAATCTTCTCATCTCCCTTTATAAATGCACATGCCCAGAGTCTTCGGTCAACCCTCAGTTGTGTAGCTTTGACAAGGTTTTCCCGAGATGCCAACTGCTTCAGGTATTTTGCCTTTCCACAGCAAATGCAGTTGGGACGACACTTGATGCTGATGCGTTGTCTAGATGGCCTTTTTGTTGTACAACGCTTGCTTCCCGCTCCATTACTGACAGTTGCCTATTCCCTTGTCATGGCGAAAAGGCTTCCGCATTTTCTGTACTAGTAAATTTGTGGGATTTCCTTCTCTCTAAGTCGATTGCTAATGTATAGAATTTGGCCATAATTCCTAACAAAGTTAGCCACGATTCATAGTTGTATGGTCTGATCCAGTGATTTTCTGATGATTCATGACAGCTTGGTGGATATGATGCATTTGACTTGGGGAGATTTGTGTTGGTTACTTTTTTCCGTTGCGCAGAGGCGTTACAGCAATACTACCCTATTCGACTTTAGGCCAGTGCACAGATCTGTGACCACCACCTCTATATTACAGGGAAAAAAAATTAAAGTAAGCTTATAGCGTTAGGTATAAATAAGATTTCAAACATTTAATCAAAATAAAACATCCCACCAAATGACCACCTTTCAAATAGGCTGTGTCTTAGTGAATTATAGTGATGTGTTTGTGTAAGGCAGGAAATTATCATATAGATATCCTAGCAGACGACAATTTGCGTAAAAACCATGAAAATGTGTTTTCAATTTACTTAGATTTAGGCCATGTGTCTTAGTCAAACAATTATATACAATTTACTTACCCCGGCTCATCTATTATTACAAAAAGCATTAAATGAGTAAATTTATGATGTTTCAATATTTTATCATATCCAGATAGCATCACCCAAATATAGTCGAAATGAAACCTTACATATGACTACATAATGATGTAAGTCCTGTCAACATTCTGGTGCAACACAGAACATTCAATAAGGCCATGTCATGTTGTCATCCTAAAACACAATTTTCCGTACAAAAATAAAACTACCAGAACTGCATTAGAAACGTGGTAGAAGTAAATTTATTAAAATTCTCTTAATTAAAATATTGTTTAGCTTTCTATGGACTTGTTTATTTAGTTTTATTAACGTTTTAGTGCAATTACACCTTTAAGAATACGACCAAAATATAACTGACGTGAAAATGGGTCAGGCCTTTTGAAAAGGTGATAACACACAAAGCCGTGACTACTGCAATGCTAGCACATATTTTCCACCTCTAGGGAAATGGACCTTGCCAAAAATCACTGAGTATTCATGCATCAAACCACCCACCCACCCCCAAAACCCATGGTAGCGACCAACCTTACTGGCTCATGGACTAATAGAGAAATGAGGCTACATGGGGTGTGTTGTGTGCATGTTTTTGTCTCATATATAAGGTTTGTCTACTTGTACCTGTTCCGAAATTCTTCTTGCTGTAACTCTTTGGGTGGTGTATGGCCATCTTGTTAAGTTTCCTCCAATTCTCTCTCAAACTGTAGGAGTTTCAGCGACGAGCTTACACAGACTTACATGTGATTACAAACCGCTTTGTTGAATTAAATAACACTTGAATAACAAGCTTCCACTGTAAGTAAATTGTCCTCAGAATGACCTCAGTACATGCCCATAAAGTTGGAGGAATACCGTTTTAGCTATGCCCCGCCCATCCCTATCTAGGTTCCACCTATACTTTGCCGTGTTGTGATCAATCGATATCTGCACTCTCTGAAACTCCATTGCCCATCCCTATCTAGGTTCCACCTATACTTTGCCGTGTTGTGATCAATCGATATCTGCACTCTCTGAAACTCCATTGCCCATCCCTATCTAGGTTCCACCTATACTTTGCCGTGTTGTGATCAATCGATATCTGCACTCTCTGAAACTCCATTGCCCATCCCTATCTAGGTTCCACCTATACTTTGCCGTGTTGTGATCAATCGATATCTGCACTCTCTGAAACTCCATTGCCTATCCCTATCTAGGTTCCACCTATACTTTGCCGTGTTGTGATCAATCGATATCTGCACTCTCTGAAACTCCATTGCCTATCCCTATCTAGGTTCCACCTATACTTTGCCGTGTTGTGATCAATCGATATCTGCACTCTCTGAAACTCCATTGCCCATCCCTATCTAGGTTCCACCTATACTTTGCCGTGTTGTGATCAATCGATATCTGCACTCTCTGAAACTCCATTGCCCATCCCTATCTAGGTTCCACCTATACTTTGCCGTGTTGTGATCAATCGATATCTGCACTCTCTGAAACTCCATTGCCTATCCCTATCTAGGTTCCACCTATACTTTGCCGTGTTGTGATCAATCGATATCTGCACTCTCTGAAACTCCATTGCCTATCCCTATCTAGGTTCCACCTATACTTTGCCGTGTTGTGATCAATCGATATCTGCACTCTCTGAAACTCCATTGCCTATCCCTATCTAGGTTCCACCTATACTTTGCCGTGTTGTGATCAATCGATATCTGCACTCTCTGAAACTCCATTGCCTATCCCTATCTAGGTTCCACCAATACTTTGCCGTGTTGTGATCAATCGATATCTGCACTCTCTGAAACTCCATTGCCTATCCCTATCTAGGTTCCACCTATACTTTGCCGTGTTGTGATCAATCGATATCTGCACTCTCTGAAACTCCATTGCCTATCCCTATCTAGGTTCCACCAATACTTTGCCGTGTTGTGATCAATCGATATCTGCACTCTCTGAAACTCCATTGCCCATCCCTATCTAGGTTCCACCAATACTTTGCCGTGTTGTGATCAATCGATATCTGCACTCTCTGAAACTCCATTGCCTATCCCTATCTAGGTTCCACCAATACTTTGCCGTGTTGTGATCAATCGATATCTGCACTCTCTGAAACTCCATTGCCCATCCCTATCTAGGTTCCACCTATACTTTGCCGTGTTGTGATCAATCGATATCTGCACTCTCTGAAACTCCATTGCCTATCCCTATCTAGGTTCCACCTATACTTTGCCGTGTTGTGATCAATCGATATCTGCACTCTCTGAAACTCCATTGCCTATCCCTATCTAGGTTCCACCAATACTTTGCCGTGTTGTGATCAATCGATATCTGCACTCTCTGAAACTCCATTGCCCATCCCTATCTAGGTTCCACCAATACTTTGCCGTGTTGTGATCAATCGATATCTGCACTCTCTGAAACTCCATTGCCTATCCCTATCTAGGTTCCACCAATACTTTGCCGTGTTGTGATCAATCGATATCTGCACTCTCTGAAACTCCATTGCCCATCCCTATCTAGGTTCCACCTATACTTTGCCGTGTTGTGATCAATCGATATCTGCACTCTCTGAAACTCCATTGCCTATCCCTATCTAGGTTCCACCTATACTTTGCCGTGTTGTGATCAATCGATATCTGCACTCTCTGAAACTCCATTGCCTATCCCTATCTAGGTTCCACCTATACTTTGCCGTGTTGTGATCAATCGATATCTGCACTCTCTGAAACTCCATTGCCCATCCCTATCTAGGTTCCACCTATACTTTGCCGTGTTGTGATCAATCGATATCTGCACTCTCTGAAACTCCATTGCCCATCCCTATCTAGGTTCCACCTATACTTTGCCGTGTTGTGATCAATCGATATCTGCACTCTCTGAAACTCCATTGCCCATCCCTATCTAGGTTCCACCTATACTTTGCCGTGTTGTGATCAATCGATATCTGCACTCTCTGAAACTCCATTTCCAGAAAACTACAGGTAAACTGTTGAATATTTTTTTTAACTACGTACACCCCGAGACTATAAGCGTTTAGGATGGACAACAAAGTCATTCATGACGTAATTGATTATAACGTTTACACGTCACTTAGTTGATTATATCATATGATTGAAGGAAATTCGATTCAACTTTTTTTAGCACACTTTAGAATAGAAGCAAGCATCGCACAGAACCGATTGGTAGAGCTCCATTAACATTGGATAAGAGATTGAAGTAAATGTCCATTAACCCATTAACACTCATATCAGCCGAAAACGGCTTCTACAGTGGTCTTGAAAAATACCCATTTGCAGACCAAGAGAAGACTAATTTTTAAAATTTACCATTTCAGATCATACCTGATACACAAATTCAGTTTGATATTTCAAAACATGGGACTCAATTATACGCATACTATGTTTGCGCAAATAACAGTTCAAATCCAACACTAATCATTAAAAACTGAAATTTATTTATTTATTTTGACATTTGCAATCGCAAAGATTATGCAGATATAACATTTCTAAGTAGGTAAACCACAATATGGTATGACTATAGATCACCACTCCAATCTAGCGGTGAATGCAACAATGATAATGTTCGTTTGAAAGACAAATGGCAATTTATACACACGAAAGAATATCTACTACTGAATGACTTACTCAGGCTTGTAACTGAGCGGTCGCAACGCTTGGTTAAATGAACCAGAACAGAAATTGTGATCGGTGACCAGTGGTTGTGCTGGTGACCAGTGATTGTGTTGGTGACATTAGTGGTTGTGATGGTTACCATAGTGGATGTGATGGTTAGATGGTTGATAACCAAATCGTGGTATAAGTGGAACAAAAAAATACAAATTAAATATTGCTTTTTTATGGCCATTTGTGTCAGTAAAACATTAAAATAAGTTTGAACCAGGACAAGATATATAAAATGTCACAAGCACACAGACTATATACATTCAACACATTCACGAGGGAGATAATCTACATACAGCCATGCATTTAAGAACTAGAGCCCTGCCCAATCAGGCCCACCTCACAACAGTGTGAAATTATCAACCACACTATAGACACGTCTGAAATAAAGCCGTAGAATTACCACGTCAGAAGTGTCACAGAAGACTACTAATGAAAGGCAACTGTAGAATGGACTCAAATTTTCAACATTCCAAATTCTATAGCTTAATGGAACTTTCCAGTTTATCCATCCATCATATGACATCATAAAAAGCTATGCGACATGTAGGATGACGTCATAATCAATTATAGCATGAATGACTCGACATAGTCCATCTTAAACGCTTAATAGTCATTACTATTTAATAAAAATTATGTTGAATATTTTGAAACTAATTTGACAGCAACAGCACCCAATGAAATTAGTTTCAAAATATTCAACAGCTTACCTGTATAGTTTTTTGGAAATTAATACAGGGTTCAGGATGGATCAGGTGAAGTGTAGGTGGAGCTTAGCTAGAGATGGACGGGACATAGCTAAAACTAGAAAGGGCCATTGGCCACATACTCCCAGAAATAAATGCTGCTTGATGGATAAACCCTCACATGCAAAATAAACTAAATCAAAACCAAAATTTGAAAATCATTTCTTATATGATGGAGATTGTTAAGTTATTTCTGAACTCTACTGTAGATAGAATCATGATTGGAAGCGTATCGTTTCAAATTAACCAGTGCCACATGAATTGTTTTTAAAAGGTTTCTTCCAAATCCTAGGACAAACAGTAATGAAATTGACCTATAAAGTATATTCACTGTGGAGAAATTAGCATCGTTAAAAATATCATTTTACAGCTAAAATTAATCAAATTCTCCACCTTGTTTTGAAGATATCTGCAAATGGACATTTACTTTCTCGATGTTTTTGATCAATCTTGCCCATTACAGGGCTAAGGGAGTTCTAGGAAAGCATAAACTCTGGCACGCATGAACATCATGCTCTCTCACAAACACACAAGTACATGCATACTGCAAGATTCTTGCTGAACGAGTATGAAACCTACAAAATAAAATACCTCTAAAATCCTATAGAAGTTTAGTGTTATAGGGTGGGTATATCTGGCCTGGGTAGCTAGTGCTGTACGCAACAAATATAGGGTAGGCTTCTCTAGCCTGGGTAACTAGTGCTATACGTCAGAGATATAGGGTGGGCTTATCTAGCCTGTGTAGCGGGAAGTATGAGTATACACTCCTCTCAGTCACATGACTTCAGGAGTGCACATGTTATGTTTAACAATTATGAGGCGTAGCAATAAGGTGTTGCACATTTCAGAATACATATTAATAGCAAGCAATACAAATCCTCTTGATTCCTGCCTTTGTTGAAATAAGACATAACCTTTTAACTCTGGACATTCCAGCCTCTCAATATTAATACAAACCGGAATGCGGTTGAATATTTTGAAACAAAGTCGACTGTAACTCATCCTAAATTCCCAGAAGGCCCATTTTCAGTAACTATACAGCTAATATGCCGAATATAACTATACAACTAAAAAGCCAAATATTTTGAAACTAATTTGACTGGGGGCTGGCTGTCTATGGCAGCAACAGCGTACAGTTAAATTAGTTTCAAAATAATCAACAGAATGTTTATTAAATTTTTAATCCAGCAGACATACATATGAACACATGACAGATTGTTCAATGTCAATGACGCTTGCGACATCGTCGGCCCACTTGTGACATAATCGAGTATGTTGTTAATAATAGTGCAGAGTTGCAACAAGCTGTGGCAGTAGGAAGGTGTTGCTTATGTTGGCCCTGTTTCAGTACAAGAACTGATTAAATAAAAGATAAAAAGATTGTTTTTATTTGGCCAAAAATATTTCTTGCTATGCAGAATACAATCTATTAGTAATATTATTATTATTATTATAAAATGTACATGTGTAGCTTTCTTATAACTTAAAGTTTAATATCTTGTAAATTTAACATTATTAGTAATAATTTAAAGGCAACAGGGGGGAGGAAGCCAGTTCTTGAGAAGAGCGTGGTCCTACAGGAATCTGTTGCAGCTTTTTTCTGGAAACATTATTTATTGAGCGATCTAGCGAATACCCAGACAGATAGACAGACAATATTATAAAAGGACTAGTATATAAACAATCAAATCTGGCTGTGACGCTGAACACACCTGTTGTAGAATAATAGCTAGGATAGGGAAGGGGGTGGGTGGGGTGGAGGGCAGGGTGGTTGGGGGGGGGGGGGGGGGAGAAATAGTAAATAATTATAGAGTTCAAGTAATCAGTACTTTAAGATTGGCTTAAAATCCCCATGGCACGGTTCTCACACAAGCACTGCAGTTTCGCTAGACTTGAGTTTAATAAAATCTTTTAAACTTTTATTTATTTTATTTTCTCTCTCAAATAAATTAAGTTCCATGTGTTGCATAGTAACCATTCACTAGTATTGTCATTTTCAATGGCTGTTTGTTTTTATTTTCAGAGATGAGCTTCTCTCGTACTTTGCTAAGGGGAGCTAATTCTGGCTGCTCATCATGATTCAGTAAGTGACTCCATGGAAAGTGGACAGTTTCTAACATGCACACACGTCACAAGTAATTTACACAATATAGATAAAATGGAATATACAAATGGATGATTGGATAACTCTTCAATGGTCAAGCCGGCTAAAACCAGTCTCTGTACTGGTCTGGACTACTGTACATTTGCAGGATAAGCGTATACTATTTTTGAAAATTTATCTCTGGAATGACTGGCTGAACCAGTCATTCCAGTGATAAATTATTTAAGTCTTTCTTGACCTGCAAATGGACTTCCATAAGTAAATACTTTCCCGACCACAGCTGACCATTAACTCTTACCTCCCTGAGGTCAATATTCTATCTTTTACTGTATCGATAGCAAAGATACCTGTGTACATTTTTCAACAATTTTGGAGAACGATGTTGCTCTCTACGACAGCACCATCTTCCACCAAATTTGTTGAAAAATGAAAACCAGTTCATCTTTGAATTTATTTTGAAAATTTAAAATTTTGACATCAGAGTGGTAAGGGTTAAAGGGTTAATTATAAATTCTTAAATACAAGTGATGAAATATGCAATTCTGTTTTCTAGCAGTATTCAGCCGTCTTCTGACGCATCCTCTGACATCTATGACACCACCAGTGAGTCTATTTATGCTTGATTATTCCAGCTACATTCTCCCCGTGTTGAGCTCCACGCAGCAAGTGCCCATACGACTAGTCTATTCTTCACGCTGTGCTATCATCATTCGTGTATAATAATATTCACTCTATATTTGTACAATTCTGGTCTCACGGACAACACAGCGGATGCTGCAGATGCCAACACAAGAATGATTTCATATGCCGTCATTTTATGGCACGTTATTCATAAAACTAAAAGTTGACTGATTTTTTTTAAAACTTGGCAAAGACAAGAACTCTTGGCCATATTAGATCATCCAAGCAGGATTTGTGGAAGAATGCTGGCCTGTGTTGTACCAGACAACGACGTAGTTATCACTCTGTCTCTCTTTGTCTATATATATATATATATATATCACAAGTCTCTGGCAATACAGCTCGCATTCGTTACACAAACTGATGGCAGCAGCATCTAGTCAGGAAACATCAGTGGCTTTCTCCTCACTCAATTTTAAACAGATAATGGTCAACCGGGACAAAAACAGATCCTACTCTATTCTCGGCAATTGTCCATTGGCAAGCCAGGAGATGACTATTTTAAAGATTTAGCACTGGAATGTACGGCTCGTTAACCGAGTCACGTCATTCCGGTGGTCAATCTTTAACCCTTTAACATCCAAGCCAGCCAAAAACGGCTTCTGTAGTGATCTTGAGAAATCTCCATTTGCAGACCAAGCGAAGACTATAATTGATAATTTACATCTGGAATGACTGGTTCAATAACTAAGCCAATCATTCCAGTTGTAATTTTAAAAAATTGTCCTCTCTTGATCTGCAAACTGACATTTTCAATGAAAAAATTTAAAATTTCTTGAACTAATTCAAGACTTAAAGGGTTAAAAATGTCTCCCTTGGATTGCCAGTGGACACTGACTCAGATATTTTTTTCATTTTCTTGAGCAATCATGACCATTAAAGGGTGAACTGCTGCTGCTCCTTCAGAATTGCATACTCCCTCATGAAGCACCTAATTAAATCTATGGGAGGGGTCAGCGTCGCGGAACTCCAAAACCTCCACCGCGTGGTCCACCCGATGATAAACCACGTCCACCTCCTCCACCTCTATAGCCACCACGTCCTAGACCACCGCCCATTCCCATGCCACGACCAGGACCTCCACTTCGACCCATACCACCTCCGCGACCACCACCATCTTTTGCCTTCTTTTCTTCAACGTTTAGCCGGTGTTCATTCAGGTATATTGGCTGAAAGGATAATGAGAAAATAATAATAATAATGATGACGACAATCACAGACTGCTACAGTATGTTCAAGCCCACACCCCACCACCCCTTTCTGCCAAGCACCTCACACCCAAGTTTGGTCATTGTGACACTGACCTTTGATCCCAAAATCAATAGGGTTCTTCGAAACAACAAGGACAATCCAAGATTAATGATCCCTCCAATCGAACTAGTTATCATCCGGAAACGTAATATTACATCATTAATTAGGTCACAGTGACCTTCACTGTTGACTTCAAAATAGATAGGGTTCCCATACCAGATTTGTAACAATCCTTCAATAGAATGAGTTATCACACAGCAATGAAAGCCTGAACGGACGGACAAATCAAACGATATATACACCCAATATACTTATATGGGGGGGGGGGGGGGGGCAATAATAGTAATACTGAGAAAGAAGTAAAGTAACAGTCTCTCTCTCTCTCTCTCTCTCTCTCTCTCTTGCAGCAATCGAATTATCAAGACAGTCATTCAAGTGATAAATTTTCAAAAATAGTTTTCTTTTGGCATACAAACGGATTACTTAAGGATTGACTGGAGAAGCCACAGTTTAAACATTTGACTATCTAAAACAGGGTTCCTACAGTTGGCAGAGGTTTTCATTCAAGGACTTTCAATGGCGGGCGCAATTTCAAAATTTTCAAGTGCCTGATAACCGGCTGGCCATGGATTGGTAAATGAATGGTCAGGGCTGGAATGGGGAATCCGCTCACAATACAACTTATAAGAGGCTTCGAGAGTTTGCTTATGGAATGATTATAATATTAGATTCTCTGAGAAGATAGTATTCCTTTATTTTAACTCATAATTCATGGCAACACTTTTGGACTCAATGAATATAATTTGGAATAAAATCTTAAATTCAAGGGCTTTTCAATGAATTGAAGCAATTTTAAAGTACTTTTCAAGGGAATTCTCAAGTTTACGGATTTTTTTAAGAAACGCGTTAAAATTCAAGTACTTTTCAGGTTTGTACGAACCCTGTAAAATTACTGAATTAAAGCCAATACTGAGCCGGAATCATTGAGTCACACGATGATTAATTCTTCACTTTATTTGTTTTGTCTACTAAGAGTTATCTTCCTTGAATCTGTATCATACTTAGACCCGAGTTATCTCCCTTACATGTGTTGTACGACTAGAGCATTATTGTCAATTTACTGATGAATAGGCTCAGTTCATTACAGCACAGCTCTAAACTAACCCAAACTGTTTCCGGAATAAGAAACAAACAAAAATGGGACAAAAATTTCTCACGGTTGAGATGCCTAAAAATTCTAAATGCGTCGAGAGCAATATTAGAATGCATTTTATAATAACCGTGAATGCGCTAGACAAAAAACCCTATGGGGGGAATTCAATAAATAGGTTTACACCACGGTTTAGCATAACCCTGGTAACAAATCACCTCTTAAACTGGGTAATAAAAAATGTGTTACCAGGTTTTGCCCTAAACCGAGTCCGTATTCAGACACCAGGTTTGAACAAGGTACCGGCCTAGACCATGTTTAACCTTGTTTATTTTATCACCACCATTCATGTACCCAACTTGGGGGTTGAATAGAAATTTGATATTATATAAACTAGCTTCTTGAAATAGGTTATTACCTGGTTTGTTACCTGGTTTAAATTTCGATATCCTAAGATTATCCTATAGCTTTCACAGAATCGATTTAAATGTACATATATTTAGAAAGGTAATATTATCATGAGTTTTAAATTCTTTTTTTATTGGACCAGTATTTTAAGGCAGTCTAAATGCACGTTTAAACCTAGTAATACCTAAACCAGGTTTAACTCTCTAAACCCGGTCTAGCTAAACGGCCTTATTGAATTCCACCCTATATGTTGATAAAGATTTTTGTTCTGTTTAGAAATTGAACTCGTTATGTGTGACTCTATTCATGATGCGAAGATCTTGAGAAAGACTGAAGTCGGACGGTTCCACTGAGAAATTTGGTGGGGTCAATGGCTCATCAACTGCTAGTAAAATATATCAGACAATTTGTAAGTGATATGGGTAAACAACTATATCAAATAAAAGACCATTTCTGGTCACATGTCCCCAAAGCCAGGTGTTTTCGCAGAAATCCAATTTTTTATGAATCTTTACTTTTTCACAGGGTGATAAGCTGGTGAGTGTGGATACATTTCGCTGATATGCAATCCCCAACAAGGGCTTGTCACAGTGGACATTCCAAATTTGAAATGAGTCCATTAAAGGTATCCGAAGTTATCAAGAGGGGGGGGGGGGGGACTAGCCAGAATGACCTGATGAGTGCTATTTAAACTGGTTCGCTAGACTAGCTCTACAACATAAATACAACATTATACCAGCTCCAAGTTTAACAGCACAATTTTCCAGGAAGAGTTATCTTTCTTTTGATAATTCAACCCGTTCCAAATTGTCACTATACTTCATTTGTTATAAAAGCGATCAGCGGTATATTTTGCATGATATGTCATGATTCAATGTCAATTGGAATTGTATGTAATACCAGGCTAACCTGGCATCTCTGACGAAAGCAGGGACTTATTTAAGAATTATCATATTGATGTAATGACTGGTGTATTAGCAGGTGACTTGGGTCTCCATGCAGGCTCACTCGCAAGCAAACTAAAATTGAGAATCACTTTATGAATGAATCCAAAACTGAAATTAAAGAATGTGATAATGCAACCTGCGTATCATTGATGCGGTATAACTGTAACAGCTAGCCAGCTCCAAAGGCAGCTCTAGACAAACTTGATACCTGCCACCGCAAACCCCTACACACCATCACTTGACACTGATGGCTAGACCGCATAATTTCCAATGATGCACTATACAAGACGTGTAATACATCACCGCTGTTTAAAACTCTCCCAGAAAAGGTGGTCCATGTTTGGCCATGTGCTAAGGATGCCAGCAGGCATTCCAGAGTAGAGAACCTTGGAATTAGCCCTACTGGAACCAGCAAATATAAAGCCAGCAAAGGATGTCATTACATAAATCTGTTAAACATGCTACGAGGTGACTTCAAGAAACCTGTCCACGCTCCACTCAAATCAAAACTGGACCTGAGAAAACTAAAGATTTTGGCTGAGGACAAGACACAGTGGGAAAAAGTGAAGAAGGACTGATTGCAGCTGTAGGATGTTTCTACTATTACAGCCGCAGAATACAGTAATCATACCTACATGCAGACTCACACGTATTTCACGAGGCCATAACACTATGCTAAGATTAGCATGGTTCCATGGCTAGTGTAGCGGGAACACTGATGTCCTCGTTGAGGAATGTGATCTCCGCGCAGAGGCCTGAAAAATGTGTGTGTATGTGAGGTGAATAACACTGCGTTGAGGACTGTGATTTCCGCAAAATGTGTGTATTTGAGGTGAATAACACTGCGTTGAAGGCTGTGATCTCCCAGCAGAGCCCGCAAAATGTGTATGTATTTGAGGTGAATAACACTGCGTTGAGGGCTATGATCTCCACGCAGAGGCCCACAAAATGTGTGTATTTGAGGTGAATAACACTGCGTTGAGGACTGCGATCTCCACGCAGAGGCCCGCAAAATGTGTGTGTGTGTGTATTTGAGGTGAATAACACTGTGTTGAAGACTCTGATCTCCGTGCAGAATCATCCACCAAATGCGTGTGTTTGAGGTGAATAATATTGCGTTGACGACTGTGATCTCTGTGCAGAGTCCCCACCAAATGCGTGTGTGTTTGAGGTGAATAACAGTCCTCCACCAAATGTGTGTGTTTGAGGTGAATAATATTGCGTTGACGACTGTGATCTCTGTGTGTTTGAGGTGAATAACACGGCGTTGAGGACTCTGATCTCCGTGCAGAGTCCCCCACCAAATGTGTGTGAGCGTGAGGTGAATAAGACTGCGTTGAGGACTCGGATCTCCGCGCAGCATCATGTAATTGTGTATGAACGATGTTCTGCGGAGATTAGCTGGGTTCCCTGACAAGGATACAAGGAAATGTGATCTCCGCACACAATTAAAGTAATGTATATCTCTCTCACAAAATTTGAATGGTATAAATATTCAATAGTGAGACATTTAAATCACGTAATTGTATAGTAAATGATGACCGACTCCTGAATTAGCATATTTGTTGTGGACCAATTGGTGCTCAGGATTACATTCATGACAAATGTGTTCACCTGTGACGCTAACCTGGACCATTAGCACTTGAACCATTTGCATTTACATAAACATGATGGAGATTTCCGAAAGAATCCAGGATGGCCACCGAAGTAATTGACCAATCAAATTCTCGTTTGATATGTTGAAGGCTACCGCTAAAGCTTGATCATTTTACGCAAATTTCGTTGAAATCCGGCGATTAATTAATGAGTAGCATTTTAAATGGTTCTGGAAAATTTGCAAAGATGGCCGCCAAAAAATTGATCAACCAAAATTCTGACCAGACGTTCTAAGAGACTACCACTATAGAATCCTTCCAGCCAAATTTGGATCAAGTCCACCCAGCGGTTAAGTAGGAGATGCACTTTCACAAGTTCTGTAAATCTTTCACTAAATGGATGCGTTTTACCCCCAAACCTGACCAAGCAAAATTCTGAACAGAAGTTCCGGAGTGTACAATGTGTTGTTGAAATCTCTCAAGCAACTATGGAGAAGCGCTTTAACAATTTCCATTAAATCTTTCCTAAAATCTAAGATTTTTGACAAAAATTTTTTTCTTGCATTCTAATTCCCGTTCGTGAAGTTGATTGGATATGGTCATTTCCTCAGCAGAGCAAATACACAAATAACACTTACTTTACTATGTAAAATAGTCTGAACGGGCTCCGGACTGTCAAAAACCACAAAACCAAAGTTCTGTAAGAAACAAAACATATTCAGTAATTATTATGTTATCAGGTACATTAACTATTAAACCATTCATATCGAAGGCGGCCAAAACTCGCCTCTACAGTGGTAAAAAACAATGTCCATTTGCAGGACAAGAAGACTATTTTTGATTTCAATAACTGAGCTAGTCATTCCAGTGGCAAATTTTCAAAAATAGTCTTCTCTTGGTTTGCCCATGGACATTAAATTTGTTCGAGAAAATAAAAATATTTTGCTTGTTAAATGTCCATGGGCAAGCCAAGAGAAGACTATTTTTGAAAATTTGCCACTGGAATGACTAGCTCAGTTATTGAAATAAAAAATAGTCACATTACAGTGTTAGTGACGGGTCGAAATCGTTAGCAACTTCAGCGTGTGTACATTTCACTTCAATCAATGCATTTTAAACCAATCTGCTGATGAAACACACATGCACACACAATGTTTGTTAACTTTCATTCCTGGTGAGAAAGTGTATATAGGTCTATGCTCACATAAATAGTTAGGTAATGATATTGAAATCCAGCTGGTTGCACGGAAAACAATTTGAGTTGCTGGTACCGTAACCCGTTCATGACGAAGCCGGCCAACCCCGGCCTCCGCAATGCTCTTGAGGAATGGCCATTCGCAGGCCAATAGACGACTTTTTGAAAATTTACCACTGGAATGACTAAATAAATTTTCAAAAATAGTCTTCTCTTGGCCTGCAAAAGGGTATTCAATTAAGAAATGTGGATTTTCTTGATCAAATTTGGTCATTAAAGGGTTAATCAGCAACAATTTAGTCAAAATTGCTCTTCAAATCAGCACAAAGTTTACAAGAGTTTTAGTGAAACTCAACATACGCCCGCAAGCATACTTGTTTGAGGAATGCTAAATGTGAATAGTTAGTCTTTGATCATTCTCTCAAGTGTGTGTGTGGGGTGGGGGGGGGGGGGGGGGCGCAACTTCTACTAGGTACACATTTGGACTTAACAGCAAAGACATCCATAAAAATCTTGAAAGTCTTCACAGCTGCATTGATCATTCCAATTACAAGAAAATTTTGATGAATTTTAATCTTTCAAGGAAGATAACTCTCATGAATATGCGAGGATTTTGTCGAAAGGAAATCATGAGACTTCGTCTATACCTAACACATATGGCGGGGGAAAAAATTGCGTGTAGGTTCAAAGCGCTTCGAGATCTGGCCAGGAAAAGAAAATTTGGATGAATTTTAATCATTCAAGGGAGATAACTCCCTCGAATATACGAGGATTTTGCCGAAATGAAATCATAACTCCCGCGAATATGGACTGATCATGCCAAAACAAGATCATGACACTTCGGCGAAACGTACATCTTTTGAAAAAAAATTTGTGAGTGTGGGTTCAAAACTCTTCCGAGATTTGGCCTGGACAAGACAATTTTGACCAATTTTAATCTTTCAAGGGAGATAAATCTGCCAAATATGGGCAGATCTTGCCGAACCGAAACCATGACTCTTCGCCTATACATAACACATCCTCTGAAAAGAAATTGTGAGTGTAGGTTCAAAACTCTTCGAGATCTGTCTTGGACAAGAAAATTTTGACAAATTTTAAGCTTTCAAGGCCGATAACTCTAGCGAATATGGGAGGATTTTGCCGAATCGAAATCATGGCACTTCAATTTTGTTAGTGTAGGTTCAAAACTCTTCGAGATCTGCTCCGGACAAGAATCAGACGGCCATACGGACGGCGAGCGCCATCACATAATACGAACCCGCTTTGCGCGGGCGTATAAAAATGAAAACTTATGATTATTTTAGATGTAGACCGAGAGCTGTTGCAACAATTTACATCAAATTTGTATCAAATCTGTTTCAAGTAACACTTGCATTGCCTATTAATTATTATGACAATAATTTGACTGAATACTGTTGCCGTCATTGACACAAACAATTTCTATGCAAACTGTCAAAATATATAATCGCTTTCTCGTAATTTCACTTGGAAACTGAGATGTGCGATGAACAGTATTGAAATGTGGTATAAAGTGTATTACCAGCAAGTGTACCGCCGTGAATTAATGTTGTGAATTGGTACTATTTTTGTGATCGATGATTGGTTTTATATACTAACCGATGATCAATAATGATTGATCATAACAGGTTCTCATTTTTTGCCCATTTTGAATGCAGTAATTTAAACGAAATCAAGGATTTCTTTTTTCACGAGAGAGTTGATACTTACCTCCCTAATACTTTTGATATTGCTAAATATTGGCTTTCACTCAATAAAACACTCAGATTAAAAACAGTTAGGTGCCCCTACTGGGCAGGTAGTCAGAGGTAGTCCGGCGGATGCCAGCCCCACCACCGCGCATGCGCCGACTACTACTTCCTCTGACTAATTTATTGGCTAACACATGCAACTACCAAGAGCCTGAAGACCGAGCCTCTGTGGGGTGGAGAGGCCGGGTCCGTATCTAGGGAGGTAAGTATCAACTCTCTCATGAAAAAAGAAATCCTTGATTTCGTTTATTTCACATCAAGAGTATACTTACCTCCCTAATACTTTTGATATTGCCAGAATTCGAAAGTGAATCTGGCGGGAGGGAGGCGAGGTCAAAAGACCAGCTCTTCCCTATACGCTTTCACACGTTTAAGGCACTTATGACGTCTGAAATGTGTGAGAACACAGTCAGGATTTGACAAACCATCGGATAACACAACCGATGCATGAGAGATGACCGAATGTCATATGCGCTCCCCCCCCTCTCCTGGGAGGAAGACTAGATGACCTCAATGTCCTATACGCTCTCTACGTACTAGTGCCAAGTACTATAGGACAGAGACGAAAAGGCTCCATTTTCGTATACTCTCTATGATGAACCACCTCCCACATAAACCATCACCATATTAATAATAATGGGTAACGTGACAATACAAGTAACAATGAACAACACATGAACAAGACTGACCTTGTTGAACTTGGAAGCTGTCATCATGATCCCAGTAGAGAAGCCTGATGCAGTCCCGACAAGTGGTTGTTACCATCGCTAAATTGCGAAGTATATAAGCAATGCGGAAGCACTACTCACAAAATGTAAAAGCGATTAATGTTTCAAAATCGACAAGGCGAGAGGGTTAGAGGTGTCACGGAGGTAATGAATGGTCTGTAAAACTTGACTCACAGTGCCACTGAGCCACAGACATGATGTCATCCACAGGGACCCCACTAAACAGGGCAGTGGATGCCACGACACCGCGGACACTGTGAGCCTTGGCCACATCAACCTGTCTCCCGGTGGCGGATTTGTGACAAAACTGAATACACTCCACAATCCACCTAGAAATGGTGTCCTTAGACGCCCTGCCATGGGGTTCAATATATGACAACCATAACGCTGATCGGTCGGTACGCCACTCCGAAGTACGCTGTTTGTACCGGAGCAGCGCCCGGACGGGGAACCATGCTTTAGAATTAGGTTCATATCTAGTTAAAGATGGCAAAAAAAATAGGTTGACCTGGATATTTCAATGACTGATTCTTAGCCAAGAAATTAATCCTAGGTAGAAGCTTAAGGCCTTCCCCTGTAACCACAAAACGGTCATCCTCGGCTGATAAGGCGTGAATCTCACTCCTACGCCTTGCCGAAGCCGCAGCAATTAAAAATACAGTTTTAAGCGTTAACATTTTCATAGAAATGGAACTAAGTGGTTCAAAAGGCTTATCTCCTAGTACCTGAAGCCCCAGAGATAAACTCCAAGACGGAATCAGTGGAGGATTCCTTGGTCTTAGATTGCCCATGCCTTTAATTAATACATTTAATGTACTTACTTCATCACTCCCCCTATTAGCCAAGCAAGGGATAACAGTCATTAATGCTGATTTGTAACCAGCAATAGAGTTAGGCTTGAGGCTATAGGCATCATATAGGTGACAGAGGAAATCAGCCACTACCTGAATAGATGAGTCCATTGGATCAATACATCTTTTTGAGCACCACTCTGCAAATCTGTTGATTTTATAATTATATGCTCTGGAGGTTGACCCCCTCCTGGCTTTGGCCATAAACATGGCCGCTTGCTCAGAAAAGCCCTCCTTAATTCTAGATTCCTTGACAACATCCACGCAGTCAATCTGAACATTGACGGATTGTCGTGAAGGGCCTTGCCCTGGAAGATAAGGTCGTCCATAGAGGCAGAGGAACCAGACTGCAGACCAGAAGGTCCAGCAGATCCGTATACCACGATCGGCTTGGCCAATCCGGGGCGATCAGAAGCACTTGGCACTCCTGCTGCCTGATTTTCTGAAGCACCTTTGGAATCAGGATTGCTGGAGGGAATGCGTATGCATACATTCCCCCCCCCCCCCCAGCTGATAGCTAACGCATCTGTTGCGAAAGCGCTTGGGTCTGGAATCGGAGAGACGTACGTCGTCATCTTCGCATTCTTCTTCGTTGCGAACAAATCGATGTTGGGTTTCCCCCAATGGTCGAACAGACGATCCGCCACACATTGATTTAGTTGCCATTCCGTGGGTAAAACACTCATCCTTCGGCTCAATGAGTCTGCTAGCAGATTTAGCCTTCCCGGAATATGAACTGCCTTCACGGTGATCCCATGATCTAGGCACCTACAAAGCAGTTTCCATGTCATCATACAGAGACTGGGCGACTTCGTTCCGCCCTGGCGGTTTATGTAAGTCACTACTGTTGAGTTGTCTGAACGAATTAGAACAATCTTGCCCTGAACTTTCTGTAAGAAATGTTCCAGGCCCAGGACTACTGCTCTTAGCTCTAGTAGATTGATATGTTCCTTGGACTGATCCAGATCCCAAAGCCCTGATATTGTGGACTCTTCCAGACAAGCTCCCCACCCCTCCATCGATGCATCTGTATACAGAGTCACCTGAGGGTGGGGAGGGGTTAGCAAAACCCCCGGCAAGAGATTCTCTGTATTCAACCACCATTGCAGGTGGTGAATCAGAGGCGCCAACACTGACACGTTCGAGTCCAGTGAACCTGAACTCTGGGTCCACTGTGTCATGAGAAACAACTGGATCGGGCGCCTGCGCAAGGCGGCCTGCGGAATGACTGGTTCCAATGAAACCATCAACCCCAGCATTCTCAAGTAAACCCGTGCCAGGACATGACGACTGTCGCACACCGACTGTATTACTGAGATGAGTCTTTGAACCCTCTCCTGAGTGGGATAAACATATCCCCTCTCCAGATCGAAGAACATGCCCAGGTAAACAAACTTCTGGGATGGAGTTAGCTCTGATTTTTGGAAATTGACTATCCAGCCCAAGTCCGTGAGAGTTTTCAAAACAATCTCCAGATTGGCCGATAACGTTTCCCGGGTGTGTGCTTTCAACAGCCAGTCGTCTATGTACGTGTGGACTGCTATGCTTCTCCTGCGGAGGTATGCAGTGATCGCGAGAACCACACGGGTGAAGACCCGAGGAGCCGTGGAAATTCCGAAGATTAATACCCTGAATTCCCACTGTCTGCCCTGGAATGCAAATCTCAGGAAGCGACGGAAACTCCTTTCTATGGGAATGTGGAAATAAGCATCCTTCAAATCTATTGACGCTGTCCACATTCCTCGCTCTAACCCCGCCAACACTGAGCGCACAGTCTCCATCTTGAAACTGGGCGTCTCTATGAACTTGTTCAATGGCTTGAGGTTGAGAATCGGCCTCCACCCTCCGGTGTTTTTCGTTACTAAGAACACGGTTGAATAGAAGCCCGGGCACCTCTGCGCCGGCTGAATGGCTTCCTTTTGTATGAGGGAATTTATTTCGTCCTCTATACACAACCTTTGATCTGGATCCCTCGGAATCGGAGTCCAGATCGGCACGAGAGACAGTCGCGATGGCGGGCCTGTCATCCACTCGGGACGATACCCGACTGAAAGCCATCGCAAGACTAAACGGTCCTGAGTCAACCGCTTCCACTCTGGCAAGTGGCCGGCCAAACGGCCGCCCACCGGTCCACCTAGGGAGAGAGGTGGACATAAGGAGTGCGAGAGTGGCACTGTCTTCTCGGCCTGAAACACCGGAGTGGTTCCCACCGCGGTAACCGGCCCATCAGGCCCGATTACCGCGACCAGATCCCCGCGCGCCACGCCCAGCACCGCGCGCACCACGGTGCGTGGGTGCGCGCACCGCGGTGCACGGGTGGCTGCCTGGCTGGCTGCGCCTGGGGAGCCTGCGCCCCCCTCGCTGCTGGCCGAATCGCACGCGGCCTAGACCGACGCTGCGCTGGTGGCTGGCCTCTGACCTGGCCAGCGCCACCTCGAGCCTGCAGGGGACGATACGCAGGGGGTGCTGCGCGAACGCGCTCCCGCCGGAGCACCTCAAACTGCTCACGCAGCGCCCTCTGGTTGTTGACCAGTCACCGTCTCCTGGAGGTGCCTACATCCCTCACCTCCAAAGAGACCAGGACCTGTCATAGGAGTTCGCAGCAGCCTATTATACAGGTCCTGGGACGGGCACAGATTGTCAAGGGCAAACGTGCGCCTCGCCCGGACACTCCTGGTCACCGCCCGCGTCAAACAGTCCAGAGCCAGGTTGATACCATCCTGGATGGCTCTCTGGACTGTGACCGGGCTTGGCTGGCGTGAAGCGGATGCTGTTACCACCCCCTGTAACAGCTGGGAGACGTGGGACAGCAGCAATCGACGCTCTCCCACTCTCCTCCGCATCACGCAGCGCGGTATTAGCCCAACGCAACGCGTTCGAGCACAGGACACCCGTGTCAGAACGGGAGCCTGGCCGCGCATCTTCGCCCAAAGCCGCGCGATCATCTACGCTGGGCTTAGGCACCACACCGTACCGCTGGTAATCCAGGGGCACGATGCGGCAACGCCTAGCCACCTTGCGAGGGGCCTTCGCGAGACGCCCATTCGCCTTAATGGACGTCTCTGCCGCCACGAACATGTCAACGACATGCTCAGCCAGCGGCAGAGATGGCATAGCGGTGGCAGTCGGCTTACCAGCTAACCACGGCCTATGGTCACGCTGGCTCGCCGACTGCTCCACGGGCAGATCTGGCCGAACACTTACCAGCCACTGGCAAGCGTCTGACCAATCCTCCTCCGTGGCTAACTGCGAGCGCTCTACTAGACAAGGGCCTTCGTCTTCCTCCTGAGCGCACGCAGTTGTACTAGACGGCGGATATGCTGATACCCCTGGCAAGCCAGGGAAAGCATGCGGGCCCGAAAGAACAGGCATGCTAAACTCCCTGGCTTGACCAGGAGCAGGCGCCGTGGTAGAGCGCGGGGTAGACACCGCCCCACCACGGCCCTGGCCAGCACCAGCGATACTCTCGGCAAGCCGAGGTACGCGGTAACCGTGGCCATCAGCACCGCCCAGGATCACCTTCTGGACCGTGGATTCTACTCCTGCGTGAGTAGAACCATGGAACACGTCGCCTGTATTCCCCGCGAGGGGTGCACAGACGTCGTACTCCATGGCCACGTCCCCAGACGGCGACCATAGCAGGTAATCCTCTTCCTCCTGGCCAGAAAGGTTAGGCTCCGGGTCAGCAAAGAGAGCTAACCCGGACTGGCAAGGGAAGGTGCCATAGGAGGCTTTGACACCCGCGGCACGCGGATACCCAGGGTCTGATGAGCAGACCGCGGGTCCCAGCAACAACCGTTGTCCACGGCCCCTCGGCGCGGCACCAAGCCTGCTGCCAGGGTCGTGGACCGCCCCCATCAACGGGGCCACCTCTGAATCCTCCTCGAACAACGGACCGGACCTATGGAACTCGGATTCAGAGGCGGGGATCACCTGCTCCGAAGCAGATGCTGAGGACAACAAAGGACCTGGCCCAGGAAGCATGCTGCGAAGCAACTCTGGGACCAAATCCTTTATTGTCCTCTGCATCTCTCCCACCATTTCGGACCGGAAGGCCTCCATATCCACCGCGGATGAGGCCTTCCTCTTACCTTTCTTACCACCCTCCTTCTTCGCCTTCCTCTCCTCTTCCATCACCTTCTCCCTTGCCTGTAACGACAAAAATTCAGCCATTAGTTCACCCCCCCACTGCTTACAGACATCGCATTTTAGCAACGGTCCACAGGGACTGCAGCTAAAACACAAATGCGGTGCAAAACGGTCCTTTAAAAACCGACCACAGGACGGGCAACCAGGTCTCTGAAACAGGACAAAGGACGAGGACAATGAGCAAGATAGTTATGGTTAGAAAACTCAAAACCAAACTAAAAGAGAGGGACAGGATCATAAAGATCACTAATCAAGAAGAAACCAGCTTTGGACAAAACTTTAAATGTTAATAAAGAGCAAGGCCGATTATGACGTCATTAATCCCTTAACAGAAATTAATCGGTCCGCAACAATCATCCAAGTGCAAGGACGAATTGTATTCATAACCAGAACATCCGCAAAAGGATATTCAGACTACACATCATCAGATACAGAATGATAACAATGGTAAAAAACAGTCATTATTTTTTCAAATAATTCATATTACCTCATATCATTAATTAGATACCTGACACCATGTATAGACAAACCATCCACCGTGACGCACTGGAGCACTCCACCAAGACTACGCCTCTTCACTCTCTCCACCTTGGGGGAAGGAATTGGATCAAGAGGGCAAAGTGAGAAGACCTTTATAGTAAGCCTCCAACTCACTGAACATAGACTTTTTGGTTAGATAACCTAACAGTATTAGTAGGAAATGGAACCATGGTGGAGAGAAACAAACCCTCCTGTGCTGAGAAGTCCACCAATAATCCAAACTGATACCTGTGGACATAAACACAAAGAGAATTTAGTCTTATAAAGCACCATGTTGGAAAAACCCAACTCAAACAGGCGCTATCACGGTAAGCGCGAGTCCCGGAAACACATTACACCGGGGAAAAAACTCGCTAGAATATCATTGAAATCACCTGATAAAGAGCTCCAGTCCCCTCCTCTGGTGAATTCGTTCTCTCTGACATCTTTCCTCAATAGAATTGAACTCAACAGACATGAAAGTAGGCTTAAACGCGTAGAAAACTTGTAGATAACTGCAAGCGCATGTGAATCCTTTGCCAATAAATTAGCAAAGAGGTAGTAGTAGTCGGCGCATGCGCGGTGGTGGGGCTGGCATCCGCCGGACTACCTCTGACTACCTGCCCAGTAGGGGCACCTAACTGTTTTTAATCTGAGTGTTTTATTGAGTGAAAGCCAATATTTAGCAATATCAAAAGTATTAGGGAGGTAAGTATACTCTTGATGTGAAAATAGCATGTTCAAGGATAATTACCCCTTTCAAACCAAGTCGCAGGTATGACAGATTCTTAATAATTGAAGAAATAATCTGTTGAATATTTTGAAAGTAATTTGACTGGAAGCTGTTGCTGCCTTAGGCAGCAACAGCTCCCAGTCAAATTACTTTCAAAATATTCAACATGTCATAGGTACGATTGCTTTGAAATTAATATACTATTTCATCAGTGCCGAAAGAATTGATGTCTTAGACGAAAGAGTAATACTATATAGTTGTAACAATTAAATTTAAATTCTTTTCTAAAAAGAATTCGTTTTCTAGCCTGACCAGTTGAAATATATTAATAAAGTCAATTTATCAACAACCAAAATCGATTTCTGAAAACATGATCGATCGGCTGGTTGAACATGCAAACCAATCAATCATCGATCAAATCAATTAATCGGACCACCCCTACCGTGAATATGTTCATGAGTTGGCTGATAAATGACTAGTTGCATATGCAGATAGGGACTTTCTTTGAGAAATTCTGGCTTGCAGAGACAAAATAGACTCAACTAATATCTTACAATAGTTACAATGAATATGGAACCAGGGCATTGCATGCTCAGTATTATGGCATAGCATGCTAGGTAAATTGCACAGAAATAAACAGGCATCTCATATCGCAGTGCAAATGTTTCTATATTTCATAGTATACGAGAAGTTTAACTACTCATTTCCTTGATTAATTATGACCATTAGTTTCTTTATTGACCAGCTTTTACTGGTCTAACGTGTATCTGGTATAGATATATACAGACTTGTATCAAGGAACTTCACACAATAGGGGCAGATAACTCTTAGAAAGTAGGTGCAGGCAATTTCTTATCAACATTCACTAATTAACCCGCAAATTTGTTCAAGAAAACTTCTCAACTAGATGACATAAATCAGATAATCCCCCCACCCACCCACCCCCGCAACGGCAGCCATGTTCGTGGGCTAGTACCATAGCTAAGGTTCCCATGAAATTTCCTCACAATACGTCAAGCAAAAATAAAGTTATTGAACGAAAACCCAAAATTTGCGCGGACGGACAGACACAAAGGTATGGACGGACGGAGGGATGAGCTGACTGACCCACAAAATAATGTACATTTCCCTAGAAACATAGCCAATGTTCCCATGAGGTTTCTTCACAATACTCCAAGAAAAGAAGTTATTGAACCAAAGACCAAAATTTGCACGGACACAAATTCAGAGACAAAGGGATGGACAGATGGGGGAATGGGCTAACTGACCCACAAAATAATGTACATTTCCCTAGTACCATAGCCAATGTTCCCATGAAGTTTCCTCACAATACTCCAAGCAAAGATAAAGTTATTGTACAAAAACCTAAAATTTGCACGGACGGACACCAATTCAGAGACAAAGGGATGGACAGATGGAGGAATGGGCTAACTGACCCACAAAATAATGTACATTTCCCTAGTACCATAGCCAATGTTCCCATGAAGTTTCCTCACAATACTCCAAGCAAAGATAAAGTTATTGTACGAAAACCCAAAATCTGCACGGACGGACACAAATTCAGAGACAAAGGGATGGACAGATGGAGGAATGGCTAACTGACCCACAAAATAATGTACATTTCCCTAGTACCATAGCCAATGTTCCCATGAAGTTTCCTCACAATACTCCAAGCAAAGATAAAGTTATTGAACGAAAACCAAAATTTGCAGAGAGATAATAACTGTCATAATCAACTGGGGAGAGATAATAACTGTCATAATCAATTACAGCTTGAATGACTCGATTTAGTCCGTCTTAAAAACTTAATGGTCTGACACGGTGTACGAATTGTATGTCTTTACTATTTAATAAACATTGTCAAATATTTTGAAACTAATTAGACTGGGCACTGTTCCATAGGCAGCAACAGCACCCAGTCAAATTAGTTCCAAAATATTCAACAGCTTACCTGTATAGTTTTACGGAAATTGATAGTCAGGGATCGATTTATCCCATCACAAGTGAGGTGTGGGTGGAGCTGAGCTAGAAATGGGCAGGGCATAGCTAAACATGGAAAGGCCAATTTTCAGACCAGAAAACTATTTTAAAAGCTTACCACTGGAATGACTGGCTCAGTTAAAGAGCCTGTCATTTCAGTGGTAATTTTTCATAACTAATTTTCTCTTGGTCTGGTCTACAAATGGACATGTCTCGAGACGACTGCAGAAGCTGATTTTGCCCCGCTGGACTGTTAAATGGTTAATGATCTATAAAATCAGCTTGATGATGACAATACTCACAGGTACTTTTCCAGCCGGGGCTTTTGTCGCATTTATGCGTAAATCTATCACAGTACCATATTCTGAAACAAAGCATAGATGAGGAATCTTTACTGTCACATGCAAGGAGAGCCAGGTGGTATTAACATTTACATGATGGTCTCAGTATTATAAACAAACATAACAACTTTTCACTGCTTTGAGTGTTACATACGGTCAACACGGCATCAACTTATCCGCATGGAGTGAACAAATACTACGTTTCATTATCATCATTGACAAATGAAGTATATTTAAAGGATGTCCCCATGGTGTAGTTCACGAACAACCAATCACATATATATCATTATGAGAATTGTATTGTGTTTGAATAGAATGCAGATAGTGTATTCTGTTGTTATAGTAGCGTGTTTGCATGGCCACACAATGCTGGGACTAATAATTACAAATAATACAAGCGGGAAATAGGCAATTTATTATATCCTAGTTATACTGCCAAAGGAGGAGTTTAGATATTTTAAACATATTAATCTTGCGCTAAGACTTGCAAGGCATAGGTCATACATGTCTGCTTGTCAATAATTTGTCATACAGATGTCCTGATATTTTTTATTTCAAAGCCTCCATCACCTCTCCCAGATAGTAGTTGGGGAGGCATTATTAGCACACCAGGGCTTTAGATTTACCTCATTTGAGCCCATACCTATCAATGGCATAGAAACTGGAGAATTTTTGAAATCTGAGAGATTGATTTTGAGCTATTTTAGTTTTAATAGCACTATAAGACCTGAATGGCCATAAAATGTCACACCATCCATCTAAGAGTATTTAATTGACTGTAAATCAGTTAGTGTTCATAGCAGCCAGTATGATTTTAATTTGGGCTGACTAATATAGGCGGATTTCATCTGGGCATGACTTGAAGTCATAGCTAAGGGGTAATCTAAAGCCTTGCACACATTCAACCACGAATTATCACAATAGGTACGAGTAGATTTCTACTTTTATTTAGGAAATTATTTATTTCGAATATCGTTGTTATTTCAAAATGTGTGGTACTGGTATCGGTATATCGCGGTTTTCTTGATAATATCAGGATATTGGTACAGTATATATATATATATATATATATATATATATATATATATATATATATATATATATATATATATATACTGAGCCAAAAACGTTTAGCAACAGTGAAGTTTGGTTTGTTGTATTAAAACTATGCATCCATTTATAGCCAAATTTGCAGGCATGTTTCCTCAATGTAATGTCTCGCTGATCATGAAGAAATGCAAATCATTTCTTGCATTTCTCGGCCGCACGCTTAATGCATGTGAAAATGCATTTTTCATGCACTGGGCCACATTGGCGGGTAGCGAAGGCAAAAATTCACCATATTGCAAAAGCAGATAACGAACGTTAACAGAAAACGCTTAAAAGTTTACCCTACCGAACATGGGCCGCCGCCCAGGGCTACCCGAAAATCAGCACCATGAAGCAATGGGAAGACTCGCTGCTGGGCAGAGCGTTCGCGCTGTTGCTCGACATTTTAATGTTCACGCCTCAACCATTTCCCATCTCCGCCAATGTGAGCAGGAAACTGGACATGTTAATGACCGACCACGATCTGGCAGACCGAGAACAACAATACCACGAGAAGACCGCTACTTAGTGACATCATCACGACGTCACAGGTTTGAGACTGCGCCGCAGCTGTCCCGTAATTTGCACACCGCTACCGGCACTACAGTGCATGCACAAACTGTGCGAAACAGACTCCATGATGCTGGACTGCATGCCCATCGTCCACTTGTTGCTGTTCCGCTTACAAAGCGTCACATCGAGAATTGGTTTGCATGGTCAAGAACTCATCAGCGATGGCGTGCTCAACAATGGAGCCACATTTTGTTCAGTGATGAGTCACGGTTGTGTGTGGATGTGGCGGATGGTAGGCAACGGGTATGATGCAGCCAACATCATTCAGCACGACAGATTCGGTGGCGGTGTAGTGTTATGGTGTGGGCTGGAATCCATGAAAATGGCAAAACAGATCTTATTGTGATTCGCGGAAATTTAACGGCTCAACGTTACTGTGAAGAAGTTGTCGCCCCTGTTGTCATCCCTTTTATGCAGCATCATGCAGACTTTATGTTCCAGCAAGACAACGCCCGCCCTCATTCAGCTAGGGTCACCAGTTATTTCCTTGAGGATAACGTTCCGGTGTTGGACTGCCCAGCGCGATCACCGGACCCGTTTCCTATCGAGCACGTGTGGGACATTCTTGGCCGTATGGTGCGTGAGAACCATCCATATCTTCACAACGTGTGGGAGCTGGAAGCTGCACTGCTCCAGGAATGGGATGCGATTCCTCTTCGTGACGACAGGTGCTTAATTCGAAGCATGAGAAAGCGATGTACGGCGGTGGTTAATGCGGGTGGAGGTCACAACCGGTATTGACAGCTCAGTGTCATTATTTAAATTGGACCCTTCTGTTGAATGATGCCATGTTAAAGGCACGATGCTAGCATTACAGTAACAAGAGACTGTTGTTCAAATTGGAAAAGGACCTATCAATTAAATAATATATTTGAATCAATTTATTGCTTTTGTTAAATAACATTTATACAGTAATATTCCAAAACTGATGATTGCATGAAACATCCCCAAATACCAGTGCGCCTGCACAAGCATAGACACGTGCTAAGAAAACAGACAGACAATATAGGCAGACACAATCTCACCTACAAATCGCTGGTCAAATAAACTATGCAATTCTAGATGTACATTAATTACAGTATTTATGAGCAAGAAGAAACATTCGCATTAATGATTATCTTGTTTCCACCTATCACTATACACATCTTTACCGAAAATCAATGTCTACTTTACGCTTCACAGGCCAGACAGAAAATCAATGTCTACTTTACGCTTCACAGGCCAGACAGAAAATCAATGTCTACTTTACGCTTCGCAGGGCAGACAGAAAATTTGTCTACCTTACGCTTCGCAGGCCAGACAGTAAATGAATGTTTACTTTGTGCTTCGCAAGCCATACAGAAACGCAATGTCTACTTTACGCTTCGCAGGCCAGACAGAAAATCCACGTCTACCTTCCGCTTCGCAGGCCAGACAGAAAATCAATGTCTACTTTACGCTTCGCAGGCTAGACAGAAAATCCATGTCTACCTTATGCTTTGCAGGCTACACAGAAAATGAATGTTTACTTTGTGCTTCGCAAGCCAGACAGAAAATGAATGTTTACTTTGTGCTTCGCAGGCCAGACAGAAAATCAGTGTCTACTTTACGCTTCGCAGACTAGACAGAAAATCCATGTCTACCTTATGCTTCGCAGGCTACACAGAAAATGAATGTTTACTTTGTGCTTCGCAGGCCAGACAGAAAATCAATGTCTACATTACGCTTCGCAGGCCAGACAGAAAATGAATGCTTACTTTGTGCTTCGCAGGCCAGACAGAAAATCAGTGTCTACTTTACGCTTCGCAGGCTAGACAGAAAATCAATGTCTACCTTATGCTTCGCAGGCTACACAGAAAATGAATGTTTACTTTGTGCTTCGCAAGCCAGACAGAAAATGAATGTTTACTTTGTGCTTCGCAAGCCAGACAGAAAATGAATGTTTACTTTGTGCTTCGCAAGCCAGACAGAAAATGAATGTTTACTTTGTGCTTCGCAAACCAGACAGAAAATGAATGTTTACTTTGTGCTTCGCAAGCCAGACAGAAAATGAATGTTTACTTTGTGCTTCGCAAGCCAGACAGAAAATGAATGTTTACTTTGTGCTTCGCAAGCCAGACAGAAAATGAATGCTTACTTTGTGCTTCACAGGCCAGACAGAAAATCAGTGTCTACTTTACGCTTCGCAGGCTAGACAGAAAATCAATGTCTACCTTATGCTTCGCAGGCTACACAGAAAATGAATGTTTACTTTGTGCTTCGCAAGCCAGACAGAAAATGAATGTTTACTTTGTGCTTCGCAAGCCAGACAGAAAATGAATGTTTACTTTGTGCTTCGCAAGCCAGACAGAAAATGAATGTTTACTTTGTGCTTCGCAAGCCAGACAGAAAATGAATGTTTACTTTGTGCTTCGCAAGCCAGACAGAAAATGAATGTTTACTTTGTGCTTCGCAAGCCAGACAGAAAATGAATGTTTACTTTGTGCTTCGCAAGCCAGACAGAAAATGAACGTTTACTTTGTGCTTCGCAAGCCAGACAGAAAATGAACGTTTACTTTGTGCTTCGCAAGCCAGACAGAAAATGAACGTTTACTTTGTGCTTCGCAAGCCAGACAGAAAATGAATGTTTACTTTGTGCTTCGCAAGCCAGACAGAAAATGAATGTTTACTTTGTGCTTCGCAAGCCAGACAGAAAATCAATGTCTACTTTACGCTTCGCAGGCCAGACAGAAAATCCATGTCTACCTTATGCTTCGCAGGCTACACAGAAAATCCATGTCTACCTTATACTTTGCAGGCTACACAGAAAATGAATGTTTACTTTGTGCTTCGCAGGCCAGACAGAAAATCAATGTCTACTTTACGCTTCGCAGGCCAGACAGAAAATCCATGTCTACCTTATGCTTCGCAGGCTACACAGAAAATGAATGTTTACTTTGTGCTTCGCAGGCCACACAGAAAATCAATGTCTACCTTATGCTTCGTAGGCCCACACAGAAAATCAATGTCTACCTTATGCTTCGTAGGCCACACAGAAAATCAATGTCTACCTTATGCTTCGCAGGCCAGACAGAAAATCAATGTCTACCTTAAGCTTTGCAGGCTAGACAGCAAGAGGGAGCACTTCTAGCTATGCCCCTCCCATTTCTAGATAAGCTCCACCCACGCGTTGCCCGTGTTGGGATTGTACGAACCCTGAATTGCCAGAATCACAATATCAAGGTAACTATAAAGGTAACCTCATGAATATTTTGAAACTAAATTGACTGGGTGCTGTTATTCAACCGAATGCTTATTAAATAGTTAATCCATCAGACATATAATTCGTACAGCTGATGGACTATTTCAGCTTCATGATAGAGTATTCCCCTGTCAGCCTACATATGACATAATTCACAATGACATCATACACGAGCTCCAGATCGGATTCATCCATACTCGACTTACTTTCAAAGAAATTTTTTAACTCTTTTTCCGCGATATGTTGGGGTAAGTTTCCAACGAATAGCTGACAGCTATCTGGTGGTCTGAATGTTCTTCTGCCGCTTAGACTGTCTGAATCCTGGTCACTCTCGCCTCGAGTCAAACTCACACGTTCACGATCACGAGGAGGAAGTGAAGTCTGCTGGTGCGGCGGCTGTTGCTGCTGCTGCTGCTGCTGCTGCTGCTGCTGCGGGTCACGTCCAATTCTGACAGAAAAAAACACATGTTACAGTTTGACAGAGAACATATGCTGCATGTTAAGTTTTAAACATCAAATATTTACTCAGGTTTGTAATTCACCAAACTTCCAAGTTTATCCATTCATCCATCCTATGCCATCATAATAAACTAAGTGACGTCATAATCATGACGTTATGAATGACTCATTATAGCCCGTCTTAGACATTTAATAGTCCGACACGTTGCACGAATCGTATGTCTTTACCATTTAATAAATATTCTGTTGAATATTTTGAAACTAATTTGACTGGACGCGGTTGCTGCCTACTGCAGCAACAGCACCACGACACGATAAATTAGTTTCAAAATATTTAACACCTTGTATATTTTTCAGATTTTTGAAAGTTCAGAGATCGATTGATCCCAACACGGGTGAGGTGTGGGTGGAGCTTAGATAGAGATGAGCGGAGCAGAGATAAAACTGGCAAGGTCCATTACCCTCACCTCGTAGGAGGAGACAGTATATAGTGTGTGCATGAGGGCATGTGTTCAGAGCTGTATCTCAAACTACACACGTGATTTCACTCATATTTTAACAAAGGACATTACCATGCAAAAGGATTTAGCGAGTTTGCGTCAAAAAATGGATCCAGATTGCATCAAATTCTGGATCTATGGATATTTCTGACATCTGGTCAGCTCTGGCTCCATGAGATCGTTTAAACCGTGTAAAGAACTATGTCCATTATCTGTCCCGTATGACAAACCACGATGTTTTGAGAATAAATAAGGGCAATATTTTGTTTTAAGTTTGTATTTTGCATGTACCTAGCCAAGTTAAGCTTGTCTCCTCAACTGTTTTCTGTTTTTAAATAATTAACAAGAGCTCCATAAACAGCGCATAATACCCCGCCTTGATGACAAATCAATGAATGACAGCTTTCAGAAAATAGAGATTTCCTCAGACCCAGACCAGTAATCCTATGAAGTTTCAAAGTGATCCGTTAAACGGTTCAGGAGTTATCATCCGGAAACCAATTTTCAGGAGGCCCGCAGGTGGCTAGCAGCCATCTTGGATTTCGGATCATTATCGCTTTCGATAGGTTTCTTCTCCAGACCTAGTCCAAGCACGCTATAAAGTTTCAATGCAATCCGATAAGCGGTTAAGGAGTTATCATCCAGAAACCAATTTCCAAGATGGCAGCCTGTGGCTGCCGGCCATCTTGGAGTTCGGATCATTTTCAATTCCTATAGATTTCTTCCTCAGACCTAGTCCAACCACCCTATTAAATTTCAAAGCGCTTCAATAAATGGTAACAGAGTTATCATTCTGAAACCTATTTTCAAGATGGCCGATGGTGGCTGGTGGTCAACCTGAATTTCCTATCTTTGTCAATTTCGATAGGATTCTTCTTCAGATCCAGTCCAACCACGCGATGTTTCAAAGCGATCCGAAACGGTTCAGGAGTTATCATTCCGAAAACAATTTTCAGAAGGCCGGCAGTGGTTGGCAGCCTTCTTGGATTTCAGTTCATTTTCGATTTCAATAGGTTCACAGCCATCCGATAACCGGCAACACAGTTATCATCCAGAAACCACTCTGCCTCCTGCCCACCCGGACAGCGCCATACATGTACTGTCAATTTTTTTGGCGGGGTATAAAAAGCATTCAGACTGTAACATACACCACATTCGGAATCGCTTCAATGCTCATGATCATTCCAGGAAAACATATTTATGACAACAACTCTCCGTCAAATTATTTTCAAACAATTGAATGGAATATTTATTAAATAGTAAATCCCTAAGCCATACAATTTGTAGCCTTGAGGAACTTTTCAATGTTCGTGATGGAGCTAGATACGTAATTCATTACGCAATTTGATTGTGACAGCCTACCTGTGATGTAATTCATTATGATGTCATATACTTGAGTGACATTGAATTCATCCATAATGAAGGGAAAATACTACTCTATAAGCAACCCCCATTTGCTAAAGCAACAGGTAACTAATACTTAGAAAACTATTTTAAAATCAAAATGGCTGTTCAAAGATATATTTGATTGAATGGGTTATCCAGGTCCATTGAGAAAGGGGCCGTCATTCCCATACCAACAATTAATGGATTTATCGTGTCGAGTAATTCGACTAAATGCTGCGGAGGGATTTGCATGAACATCAATTTTCAAGCTGGTCACATGGGAACCACATCGCAGTCACACCAATTTTCAAGCTGGTCACATGGTGGCCATATCGCAGTCACACCCATTTTCCAGCTGGTCACATGGTGGCCATATTTCAGTCACACAAATTTTCAAGCTGGTCACATGGTGGCCATATTGCGCCACCAATTTTCAAGCTGGTCACATGGTGGCCATATCGCAGTCACATCAATTTTCAAGCTGGTCACATGGTGGCCATATTGCCGCCACACCAATTTTCAAGCTGGTCACATGGTGGCCATATCGCCGTCATACCCATTTTTCAAGCTGGTCACATGGTGGCCATCTCGCAGTCACCAATTTTCAAGCTGGTCACACCATGGCCATATTGGCGTCACACCAATTTTCAAGCTGGTCACATCATGGGCCATATTGCCATCACACCAATTTTCAAGCTGGTCACATGGTGGCCATATCGCAGTCACACCAATTTTCAAGCTGGTCACATGGTGGCCATATCGCAGTCACACCAATTTTCAAGCTGGTCACATGGCGGACATATCGCAGTCATACCAATTTTGAGGTCTGTATTCACTATGCCAATGTATTTAGAGTTTAGATATAATTTTAAATCTCTCCAAAGCAAAATAAAGTTATGTTGAATTTTGTTTAATGTACTTCAATGGTCCTTTCCATTTTTAGCTATGCCCCGCCCATCACTAGCTAAGCTCCACCCACACCTCGCCGTGTTGGGATTGATCGATCCCCAAATTTCCTAGCTATCAATTTCCTGAAAACTATACAGGGAAGCTGTGGCAGCAACAGCACCCAGTCAAATTACTTTCAAAATATTCAACAGAATATTTATTAAATAGTAAAAGCAAACAATTTGTACAACAACGCATAGACCGTCTTCAAATATGCGTTCGTGACGTACTTATCGACGTCATTCATTATGATGTCATTATACACATCACGCAGTTCATTATGACGTCATATAATAGGTGGGTACTCTGGAAAGGTGAATTGCAAGACATTGCAACCTAAGGCAGTTGTCTTCCCATCCCATCAGCTACAACCTATTGAACAGAAGATTTCTAACACACACACGCTTCTGATTCTGCTCTGGAACCATGTTAACTTATGTATTAGTTCACTGTATAAATGTTACTTGCAGCTGGGCTTAGCTTCTGCGACCTACATCTACATGCTTAGTCAATAATCACTCGTTACCTTTGCCTCTGCGGTTGTGGTGATGGCGGACCATGGTCAGGTTTCGGTTCACTCGTCCTTGATGGTGGAGACTTATGTACAAACGATGGAGTTGGGTATGCTAGGGCAGCATTACCACCGCCACCACCGCCAGATGTTACCGTGTTTTTGCTCGCGATTCCAGCCCAAGAAAAGGGTTTCTGTTCAGCTGTAAAAATGTGCAAACAAGCAGGTGAAGTGTATATTGTAATTAATACGTAACCATTCACTGGCTAAGTTCTGTCAAGACAATCTATTATTTGCTTATTAAGTGTCTATTTGCAGGTCAGGAGAAGAGTATTTTTGAAAATTTACGACCGGAATGGCTGGCCAGGTTATTGAGCCAGTTATTTCTGTTGTAAATTTTCAAAAATACTTCTTTCTATGACTGCAAACGGACATTCCTCATTCTTCCTTAAGTAGTGAATGGCTATTGGTAGGCTGAGAAAAGAAAATTGGTAAAAATTCAGTTATATCCAGACAGTTATTTCCAATGGCAAGAATTTAAAAAAGAAAAATGCTTTCTCTCGTGCTGCAAAATGCACAAGACAACGGCAAAGGTTGCTCGTTTATTTCCTCACTGACTATTAAAGGGTTCAATTACTGTCATGGTAAACCAATAGGTTTGTATTCAAGACAACTTTATCTCATATACTGTAGGAAACACGGGTGATAACACAGGTCATTGGCATAACTCAGACTCATGACAATTCAGTTAAGGTAACCACTACTGTAAATCACGAGAATATCGCAAGATTTACTACAAACGTGTGCATGCGTGTATGTGTGCATGCGCGTGTCGTCATACCAGGCTGCTGTTCTATATCTAGATCCATCACGCGATCAGAAAGCAAATGTGTGCGTGTGTGTGTGTGCGTGCGTGTGTGCATGCGCGTGTCGTCATACCAGGTTGCTGTTCTATATCTAGATCCATCACGCGATCAGAGAGCAAATGTGTGCGTGTGTGTGCGCATGCGCGTGTCGTCATACCAGGTTGCTGTTCTATATCTAGATCCATTACACGATCAGAGAGCAAACGTGTGCGCGTGTGTGCATGCATGCGCGTGTCGTCATACCAGGTTGCTGTTCTATATCTAGATCCATGACGCGATCAGAGAGCAAATGTGTGCGTGTGTGTATCGTCATACCAGGTTGCTGTTCTATATCTAGATCCATGACGCGATCAGAGAGCAAATGTGTGCGTGTGTGTATCGTCATACCAGGTTGCTGTTCTATATCTAGATCCATGACGCGATCAGAGAGCAAACGTGTGTGTGTGTGTGTGTGTGTGTGTGTGTGTGTGTGTGTGCATGCGCGTGTCATCATACCAGGTTGCTGTTCCATATCTAGATCTATGACGGGATCAGAGAGCAAATGCGTGAGTGTGTGCATGCGCGTGTCGTCATACCAGGTTGCTGTTCTATATCTAGATCCATGACGCGATCCGAGAGCAAATGTGTGCGTGCGTGCGCGTGTTGTCATACCAGGGTGCTGTTCGATATCTAGATCTATGACGCGATCAGAGAGCAAACGTGTGTGTGTGTGTGCGTGTGCGTGCATGCGCGTGTTGTCATACCAGGTTGCTGTTCTATATCTAGATCTATGACGCGATCAGAGAGCTGTGGTTCCTCATGCTCCTCTAACTTCACATGGTCAGTATGATCCGTTTGTTGGAAGCCTTGATCCACCATCGGGACGTCATCTTCCAGACCCATCTCCTCTGTGGTGGTACTGCTAGGTTCTGTATCCTGTTCCAGGGTAGGAGCAGCTGACTGGGGTAGCACTGGCTCCACATACTCCTCCAGGTGGGAGGTACCATTACTAGAACAACAAAAACACAAGAAATAACGCACATCTCAGAAACAACGTAAATCATGGTCGCACAGCTCACAGATAACGTAAACCATGGTCGCACTGCTCAGAAATAACGTAAATCATGTCAGTGATTCCGGAACCACCAAACTTACGGTGTACAGAAAACCCACACACACAGATCAATATCTAAATTTTCACTCTAATCACCATTTGGAACACAAAAGGTCAGTCATCAGAACTCTATTTCACTGTGCAGACTCCATCATCACAGAAACATCAGACAGAAAAGACGAACATCATCACATCCAACAGTCTCTCCTAGCCAACGGTTACACTTCGTGGATGAGAAAACCATCTCCCCCACCTCGTAATAAACCACCAGATGTCGAAAAACTTCCACTAGTCGGACTTCCGTACATCCAAGGCCTATCAGAACACCTTGGCAGACTACAAGATCGAATGTGACCAATGTGAGGGGACATACATAGGCGAAACCAAGGCCTCTCAGCACCAGTCAAAGAACATCTTAAAATCAATTCCAACTCAGCTGTGGCAGAACATACAGAATCCACTGGCCACGTCATCCCCGCCACCAGTGCCTCGATCATCAACATTGAGACCAACTTATTCAAACAGAAGGTTAAATAGGCCCTAGAAATCTACAAGCATCAACCAACCATGAACAAAGACGAGGGCTACTGTACACCAGCAATATACCAGTCCATGCTGTCACGTGACTCTACAAGATCTGACCACAGTGACGTTGCCAGCGCCCGTCAGTTAGTGCTGAAGAAGTGACCGAGATGGTCACAAAAGCTACACTCAAACAATTTCTACATCCCGGAGAGGTAACAGATTTTTCCTTATTATGAATCATCCTGGGATCGGGACCAACTTTTTCGGAAATAACGTTATAACTAACATGTCTCTGTTTTGTAAATATGTTCACTTATTCATTCCTGAACTGTATTATACAGTTAAATTGATTTGAGAACCATCCATCACTGGAAGAAAAACAGTCATTCTTAACCCTTTAAGCATTACCTGCCAGCAATGGCAAATTCTGATTTATGTAACAAATATTCTGTTGCTCGTTGCATCAGTGGAATTACTTGTCCTGAAATTAAGGGACTGGACTTTCAAAGGTCAAATGGCTTGGCATTAATCCAGTACCAAGGTCATCAAATAGCATCATAAATATTTGTTTAACGTTACTCTAGCATGCCAATGTCATGAGATGACGGCATAGATTTTAGAAAAGGTGGCAGCAAAAGATTTGCCGAATGATAAATAATTTCACCAGTCAACATAACAGTAACCATCTTATCTAATAAAACACTGACCCTTGATACATACACGTACACCCCCCAGGCTTATTCAATCAAACAACTGATTCAAAGACAAATTGGCGTATAAAATCAAACATACCTAAATACATCACACCTAAAGACAGAGCTTCGGGAGCAAAAATCTGATCATTACCATTTATAGGTCAACAATGTACAGGCAGTGGTATCTGCTTCACATGTCTGCATACATTCTCTGACACGCATAATCTTGTTCTTGGTCGACTGCTAAGTTAGTGGCTGCTTCATGCTCACCTAGTTAGTGACTGCGACTTATTGTACGAGGTCACCACACACATGCACGCACGCGGGCATGCGCGCATGCACACACAAAAAACAACACACAAATGAGACACACACACACACACTTCAAATTTACCTAATAGGTGACTGCGACTCATAATATGATGTTACCACCGGCTCCCCGATTGACTCTGCAGCTTGAACAACTAGGGACTCCATTAGCTCATTCTCAGAGTCTGTAAGAGATCAAATGTATCGCAGAAGCTTAAATATCTCTGCTAGAGCTTCTGTGGTTAGTATAAGAGCTCAAACGTATCCTAGCAGCTTAACCATCTCTGCTAGAGCTTCTGTGGTCAGTGTAAGTAATCAAATGTATTCTAGCAGCTTAAATATCTCTGCTACAGCTTCCATGGTCAGTGTAAGTGATCAAATGTATCCTAGCAGCTTAAATATCTCTGCTACAGCTTCCTTGGTCAGTGTAAGAGATCAAATGTATCCTAGCAACTTAAATATCTCTGCTACAGCTTCCTTGGTTTGTGTAAGATCAAATGTATCCTAGCAGCTTAGATATCTCTGATACAACTTCCATGGTTAGTGTAAGAGATCAAATGTATCCTAGCAGCTTAGATATCTCTGCTACAGCTTCCATGGTCAGTGCAAGAGATCAAATGTATCCTAGCAGCTTAGATATCTCTGATACAGCTTCCATGGTTGTTTGAAAGTAATCATACTATTACAGTACTACACCAGATGCAGAAGACAAAGGTACAGGCAGCCTGCCCTTACACATTCCTGAATAGAAATTATCAAATGGCCAGTATACAGACTTGATAGATACATTTCATTACATGTGATGTCTTCTAATGAGAGTCCACCAGCCGGCCTGGAAATGGGCCACTAGCCATCATGTCTGTTAATGCGAATCCACCAGCCAGCCTTTAAATGGGCCACTAGCCATCATGTCTGCGAATGATAGCCCACCAGCCGGCCTGGAAATGGGGCACTAGCCATCATGTCTGCGAATGAGAGCCTAACAGAAGGCCTGGAAATGAGCCACTAGTCAACATATCTGCTAATGAGAGCCTAGAAGCAGGCCTTCATTTCATTCAGGCCTTGAAATGCACTACTGGTATGCAGGATTCATTTCATTACAGGTCTTGAAATGTACCAATAGCCAACTGTTGACAAATAAGTCATAGGCTTTACTTTGTAGGCCTTTACATTGCAGATTACATTGTCAGTCTTTACTTTGCAGATTCGCTCGAAGTCTTTACTTTGCAGATTACGTTCTAAGTCTTTACTTTGCAGATTACGTTCTAAGTCTTTACTTTGCAGATTATGCTGTAAGCTTTTACTTTGCAGATTACATTGTGTTTACTTTGCAGATTACGTTGTGTTTACTTTGCAGATTACGTTGTGTTTACTTTGCAGATTATGTTGTACGCGGTTACTTTGCAGATTACATTGTAAGTCTACTTTGCAGATTACGTTGTAAGTCTACTTTGCATATTATGTTGTAAGTTTTTACTTTGCAGATTACATTGTAAGCCTTTACTTAGCAGATTCAACAAATTATATTATAGAATTATCATCTTGTGTAACTATTCAGTTCCCCTTCATGCTAGGTTTGTAACTGAAAATGTTGCTCATATAAGTTGCTGCAGCCTAAGCTTTTCAAATTTGGTTTCATGAATATAACATCTTCACTGGACATACAGATTAAACTATATAATTTTCAGTAATACATACGATTCAAATTCCTGATACATGCGTGTCTGCACGTGCGCGCGCACACGTGTGTGTGTGCTGAGATCACAAACCTGTACCTAGGGTGTCCTCCTGAATCTCAGCTTCCTCACTATCACTGTCATTAAACACTTCATCCTGGTAACGAAAGATGTCATTGTGAACATAGTACTTTTTCGGCGACTGTGGCGCTAAAACAAACGTCTGCATGAATCGTCTCATCGGCTGACCGTTGTTCGACAGTTCACCCGTCACCTGAGAAAACACACACATTAATAAGTTCTTTTTTAAAACTGTACAATGTAGTGTACTCAATTTCATTCTGCTTTGGTGCATCAGGGCTTTAGATTTACCTCCTTTGGGCTCATCACCTAACTGGCCGTGGGGGGGGGGGGGGCACCAATGCCCAGAGAAAACAGAGTTCTGAAATCTGAAAGATGGATTTTGAGTATTTTAGTTTTTTAGTAGCACCATAATATCACTGAGTGACCAGAAAACGTCACAGAATCCATCTCTGACTATTTAACCAGTTAATTACTGTTCATAGAACCACGTAAGATTTTCATTTGGTCTCACTAATATGGGCGGATTTCATTTGGGCATGACTTGTAGTCACCGATAAGGGGGTAATCTAAAGGCCTGTGTATAAACACACGAGCTGCTACATCATAAGAAGAGCCATATGAGTGGTCTTGCAGCTTAGCGTGCCTATCTGCTACAATCAAGTACTAGGCAGGCGCAATATAACCACACATATGCTCCGGGATGCCTCCATTTTTTATCAGTGGAGTATTCCATTTTATCCATCAATCATATATGATGTCATAATCAATTATGTGACATGTAGTATGGCATATTCAATTACATTACGAATGATGTAGATAAGTTTGTCATGGACGCATAATTGACAACGGAATAAGCGTTGTTGTACGAATTGTCTTTACTACTTTGTATTTCATGATAACACCTAGTCAAATTAGTCTCAAAATATTCAACAGCTTACATGCAGTCTTCTGGAAATTCAGATTCAGAGTGAAGGGATCGATCGATCAATCAATCCTAACATGGGCAAAGCATGGGTGGAGTTGCCAACTTTTAAAGAATGCAAATAGTAACGCAACGCGGCGAACATGAGCGATCACAGCGAGTGTGAAGCCTAACAATGCTTATTGCCGGGGTTTGGGGGGAGGGGAAGGGGCTGTAGGACAACAGAAATTTTATGCGTTTATATGCTCTGTGGTGCATTCTAAGCTCATTCTGGCACTCAAATTCCCCTTTCCTTCAACCATGTTATCTGGTTAACCATTGAAATCACCTTTTTAAAAAAGTGTGAACATGCTACAGTTGCGCAACTTAGGCAGCTTTGTTAAAGATTTTGAGACAGACAGAATGACTGACCGATCAAACGACAGACAGACTTATTTATACTAGTTACGCGCACAAAACTAAACGTTTTTCTGTCATGTACAGCTCAAAATGAGAATTGGTTAGTGTTATGGCCAGCAACCATCATGTTCAGCTGTATGACTAAAAAGACGTCATGTTAATTGTTATTGCTTAAAACTGAATACAGACAATAACTCGACGTCTTTTTCAACTGTGAGGGCTCAGTATGACTGATGGTCCTAAAAGTAACAATTATCATTTTGAGCGGTATACATAAACAAAAATGATAGCTGAATGTTTGTTCTATCTAGGCAAAGTTGGCATAATGATTTCCTAGTTAGTAAGTACTACAGGAAAAAAGTCCTCTGCAATGACCTAGAGAAATGTCCATTTTCAGAGCAAGAAACTATTTTTGAAACTTTACCGCTGGAATAACTCCCGATAGTCGAGCCAGTCATTTCAAGTGGTGCATTTCCAAAAATAATGTTTTCTAGATCTGCAAATGAGCATTTCTCCAGGCCATTACAGAAGCAACAGCTTCCAGTCAAATCAGTTTTAAAAAAATATCATCACATTGCTACAAAATTTAGATGCATATAACGGAATTTCAGGCTTGTAAGGATAAAGTATTTAGAATGTAGTGGTTCAACCCTTTCATGGCTCGATTTGTTCAAGTATACCAAAATATCAGCTTTTAGAATGTTCATTTGTAGATCCAGACCATTTTTTGAAAACCGACCACTGGAATGACTGGCTTAGACATTCTAAAAAATAGCCTTCTCTTGGGCTGCAAATGGACATTCCTCACGACCACTACAGAGGCCGGTTTTGGTCGGATTCACCATCAAAGGATTAAAGAGATATGAAGACAAGCTATGATAAAATTAAGACATAGTATCTGCACAATAAAAGCTGGTCAACAAGTAGGATAAATAACTTAATTTTCATGTCTTTTGAATGTCACCCACTATACAGCATTTCGAAATATCCAAGAAGTTAATCCAATGTCAGAGTTATTACAGTTAACTGTTGTTTTAAAAAAGCAACTTTCACATGATCACATCAAGACGCCCCTCATGTTTCAACACACTACTAAAGTTACAATAAACATTAAATATACACTTTGGTTCTGAGTTCTGTAATCATCTGTGCCAGTCAGTTCTACTTGCAGACTTAAGAAGTGATTGCGCATGCAACTTGGCAGCAGTACTTCCCCTGGCTTTCTTCAGGAGTTCTTTATCGGGTTTGTATATGTGGCACACGCTGCCTCCTGCTATCATAGACATCTTAACTGTCAACAAGCTATCTAGTGTTTTGGTAGTTAAAGTAAGCCTATACTTCGTCTTGTTTTTGGTAACAATACTGAATAATCTCTCACAGTCCACATTAGAATGAAATACTACAAGAATACATAACATTACTTGAGCTACTAAGCCATATTTTGCAACGCGATTGTCCTCTTTACTTTGAGCCATGTTCGCCCAAAACTAATCAATACTGTGGCCGGTACTCTCCAGATTTGGAATAGTATCAACCTGATAATTCAGGAGCTGTCCTTCAAGCCTGTCACCATCCTGTGGGAGAATTATAGAAAATCTGTCTGTGAAATACTTAATACTTGAATGGTATTTCTCTAACCGCATGCTGGGATCAGCAATCTCTGCATGGAACAAAAGTTTATCATATGGAAATTTTGCAATCATGTACTTACAAGCGGTTACATAAAAGTCTCTGACCGATGTAATAAATAATTTGGTTCTAAGAGTTATATGTGAATCAAGATAATCCTTTCCTGCTTTACCAATATAAAGATTGCCGTCAGACTTCTGATTGTCCATATTTTCATAGTCAACATCAGTATGAATAGCCTTGGAATTGAGTATATCCTCCGGTTTCACAAATATGATGAGAAGCTCCTTCAGCTGTTTAACCAGCACTCTACGTAGCATGTGGATACATGGCTCCTCATTTTGCAGCATGGTAACATTAGCTGTCTCAAACAGTGGCAACACTGCTTTCACAAAAAGACAATACAGCTTATTAGTTCTACTTTTGAAAAATGCCAAGACCCGTCCTACTTTATCATTTAGCAGAATTTTCTCTTTCTTCTCGATTTGAATTTGCTTGGCTTTGCGTCATTTTCTGCGTTCTGCACTGCTAAATCAGTCCGTTTGAAAATATGCCTAGAAATGTCAAATGATTTAACAGCACTGGGTTTTGGTACAGCAATGCTCTCATCACGAGTCCCTTTTGTAGCTTGTAGATAACTACTGTCTGTGTGGCTGTGTTCTGATTTTGCAGTGATACGTGAGCTGCTGCTTGAACGTGTGGCGGCATCACCATTCACTTTTGAATTGGACATCACACTGGATGGTAATAGTGTTCTTGCTGGCAATACAACTCTCACTGTGTTGAGTTAGATGATTTGGCAGCCGATGAATTGCTAGTTTGTGATGTGGCAGTTTTTGTTTTAGGTTTCTTCTTATTCTCGGATTGAAAAAACATATAGTGGCTCCCATTGGTCCAAAACTTTTTCCAAACACTGTTCTAATGATAACCAACGCGTACTTACAAACTTCAATATCTTTCTTTCTGCTGTTCCACATATTTTTTGGAATAATTTAAGATTTTGTTGCCTATTAGAGCTTTTGTCTAGGTAGTAGAAAATGTCCACCAGTATCTCCTCGATGTTGCATGGTAATTCTTTACCAGCCTTTGATGCTGTCAAATGCATTAAGTGGCATGGACAGCCCAAAACATATACAGATGGTGCCTGTTTTGTAATATAGCTTGCAACACCTTTATATTTGCCCAACATTATGCTAGCATTGTCCGCTGAGAAACACATGCAGTTCTTAGCTCTGTGTCAATGACGTTATAAATGTTTTCTCCAGTAGATGGTTTATCACAATTAACAATTGTTCATAAAATGCACACAACTTTTGATAGCGTTTTATCAAAATATTTTACCACAACAGGATAGATTTCGTATCACCCATATCGGTACTACCATGTGTTGTCACACTGAATGGCTGTGTTTGTAAAATTGATGTAATATTTTTGTCATCAAAATCTAATGTTTCCACAATAGCTGTGTTTTTTGTTCGAGTGCATGCATACTGACCGGCAATTTTAGAACCCGGGAACATTGATTGAAATAAGTGGCTTGCATGCTCTGCAACAGCAATTGGCAAATTATGCTCAATTATGAAGTTGGTAAATAACACCTGCACTTTTATTGATCCATAGTCTGTATCACATACACACAAACTGGTAATTTTACTAGATTCCAATGTGGCTTTACCTTTGCGTATATGGCCGAGCGTCTTTAGATGTTTTGAAAGTCATTCAGTCCACAGTGAGCTACCGAGAAATCAATTCCACATGTTTGACAGTGCACGAGATATTCGCTTAGTCGTGATTTTGTTAAAGCCGGAAATTTTGCACTGTAATCTTGTTTAAATTTCTGATCCATGGTCTTTGTATACTTTGGTTTAGTCGATTCGCGACAGGGCGAATGTTTATGTTTATCCCGCCATTTTTTACACAAATTTTGCACAGGATAAACATTCGGAACACGATTTGTTATCTGATCAATGATTGGCTGATAGATTGAACGAACCAATCACGTCGCTCATATGAAATATCAACGGTAACTAAGATAGTTCTGTTACACAAACTAAAAAACTGCCAACATTAGCTTGGTTCCTGGCTACTATTTGGGAACGTTATCGTCTGAAGATAACGTTCGCAAAATAGTAGCCAGGAACCAGGCTGATTTTGGCAGATTTTTGAGTTTGTGTAACAACACTATTTCATGTGACTTTAGGCTGGTAGTCGACTCCTCATTCCTTCGCTAGCGACTCCCTTGCTTAGGATACTATTGTGATTATGAGTAATTGGAGTCGGGTACCAGCTTAATGTCACTTCACTACGTAGGAGATACGATATGGCTGTAATGACAAAAAAAATTTTTTTAATGAAAAATGTATGTTAGCGTAATATGCGCTTATAACATCGTAATAGTGTAATACGAATGATAAAATCATAATACTTACGCCAAAAATTCTAATGGTCGGCACCTCTGGGTGGAGCTTAGCTGGAGATGGGCGGGGAATAGCTAAAACCAGATACCTCCATTGGCCAAGTATCTTTAAGAGATGTTTAAAGGTATTTCTAAAATGAGCTAAATCGATTTTGGACACTGAGCAAACTGATCAATTCAGTTTCTCCTGAATAATCTTGATTCTCTATGACCCAAGGATGCTTCCTAACAAATTTGTGTGAAATCAGCCCTGTGATTCTTAAGGAATTGTTTTAATAAACATGGTACAAGATGAATTGATGACAGAGCCGAGACAGATGACAGACAACCATTCCAGTGATGAATTTCCAAATATTCTTCTCTTGGCCGGCAAATGGACATTCCTCAAGACAATGACAACTACATGTAGACCAGTTTGAACACTAAAGTGTTAATTAACAAAGCCAGACATTCCAGTGGGAAATTTCCAAAACTAAGCCTATGGCCTGTTAAAATTAACATTAAATAAACAACTAATCTTGAGGGTCAACTTATTAGAATACTTGCCTGCACAACCACGGCATTACCAACAGTAGCCTGACTATCCACCTGTCTGATCTTGGCATAACAGTCACGGAAATTCAGCGATACAATCTTCTTATGTATCTCCTGTGAATGAAATCATAGAACACCTGGGCTCAATTTTAACACTAACCTGTTAATCGAGGACAGTAGAATTTCATAAGGGTTAGTAGAACTACACCTGCACTAACCCGTCTGTGTTAGTAATGTTCTTAAAAGAGGAAATACGAAAAAACACTTATAATGTCATTATGTTCAGTACCCACCAAAAATTGACAAAAGAATAGAGTTTCTGCTCCCTTCAAGGCTTTATTGAATATTTTGAAATTAATTTGTCCGGAAAGGCAGCAACAGCTTTCCGGACAAATTAATTTGGAAATGAGTTTTATAGGAAATCATCGGTGAATGGATTAAAAAACATTCAGCTTTGAGCTTACAAACATTGTGTTAGTGAAATTTACTGCGAGTTAGTAAAATCAATGATGCACTATATCCCATCTGGGTTAGTAGGAAAAATCATTAAAATCTACCCCTGTAAGCATGATAAGTAAGCTAAGGACGTTGACTGAGGACAAGACATATACCTTGATCAGAGGACTGACTGACACCTACAGAAAATCAGTACGATCACAATGACATGAATTAATCGCTTTTTAGATGGCGAGCTAAGAAGCACAATAGAGGGATATAATCTATGACTCATTTAAGTATCTGAAGGTTTAACCAATGGACCTCTATCCATCCATCATATGACATTATAATCAACTACGTGACATGTAGGATGACGTCATAATCAACTACGTGACATGTAGGATGACATCATAATCAACTACGTGACATGTAGGATGACGTCATAATCAACTACGTGACATGTAGGATGACGTCATAATCAACTACGTGACATGTATGATGACGTCATAATCAACTACGTGACATGTAGGATGACGTCATAATCAACTACGTGACATGTATGATGACATCATAATCAACTACGTGACATGTAGGATGACGTCATAATCAACTACGTGACATGTAGGATGACGTCATAATCAACTACGCGACATGTAGGATGACGTCATAATCAATGACATTATGAATGATGTAGATAACTAATGTCACATACCATTAATTGAAGACGGACTATGCACTGTTGTACAAATTGTCTTTACTATTTAATAAACATGCTCTTGAATATTTTGAAACTAATTTGTTTGGGTATGGCGCTGTTACTCCAGGAATCTAGCTCAGGGATCGATCAATCCGAATGCGGCGAAGTGTGCGTGGAGCTTAGCTAAAGGTGGGCGGGGAATATCTAAAACTGGAACGGTTCATTACGTTACTAGCTGCATGTCGCTGGAGAATTCACAATTTAATAAACATTCTGGTGAATATTTCGAAGCCAATTTGACATGGTGCTGCAGCAACAGCTTCCAGTCAAATTAGTTCAAAATATTTAACAGCTTACCTGTATAGTTACCTTAAAATTGGGATTCTGGAAATTCAGAACTCTAACTAAATAAATTGATTCCACCATGCATAAGTAGACGGAGCTTAGCTGGACACACATCTTTCTGTTCAGCAGCTGATTGAAGTTGTAAATCTATGGAATTTCTTGACAACCAGAAATATTCTTAAGAACCTGCTACAGTGCCAGAGGGATAAACACACTAAGCCTATCCTTTAGTGCTTATCACAGGACCCTGATCACCTACATGTTGTCCTTGTACCGGTGGCTGCTCCTCGCCTGGCTTCTCCACACCGCCATGGATGTAGCTGGAATTATGGCTGTAAAACCTAAACAGAACAGAACAGAACATTGATACACCTTAAATATCAGCGGACTAGGAAATCTGGATAATTAATGACTCTGAAAACTGATATCAAGTTAGTGTCAATTTCAAGCTTATACATGTAAACATGTTAGGGTTAGAAATAAATGAAAAGATCTAGTTGCCCTCAGGCCCTGTGTACCATTAACAGCCAAAGTTTAGTCGTTTTGAAAATTAGGTTGCCTTGGGCAACAAGGAAAATGGAAATATATATTCCTGCATGTTAATAACGTGAATGAAATTAAACGGTAGACTGAAGGATATTTCAATTTCCCTTTCTCCGAGATCTAACAATACTGGATAGCTGGGCCCTAGGACTATAGACTTAGTAAGCTTTACCGACTCCTGGAACCGGGTACTCGGCTCCCAACTGCCGAGTACCCGTTTGCCATGAAGCTCATATTGTTTGCGTAGCCGCCAAACAAGAGATACCCATGGCTTGCCTCCGTGGGGCTGGGTCCGTAATAGAATGGTGAGTATTGTTAGATCTCGGAGAAAGGGAAATTGAAATTTCCTTCATTCTCCTTCGATCAATACTCACAATTCTATTACTTCTGATATACACCAGATTTAGACAGTAACCTGGTGGGAAGGGGCAAGCCATCAATTGCTACTTTTGCTCCTTGGAGAAATAGCGTAGACTTAAACTTGACAAATGGAGACATAAAAGGACCATCGAGTTAAAGGGACATTCGCATCACTACCCCCTCCCCCTTTTTTCTCCTAAGAGAAGGGAGAGAACTCACGAACATGCATCTCGCCTGAAACACAAATATGCCAAGAGGGTTAACTGCTCTTTGCATATATCAGCCTGGGAATGAGACATAATACAAAAAACTCTCAATCTTGAATTACCTCATGATATTCGGATTCCAGACGTGGAGCCTCAAACCATTCACTTGTCCGGCCATCAGTGACACAATCTGGTTGACATCCTCTCGCTTGACCATGTCTGCTTCTTAATTCTTTCTTACGAATGCCAAAAAAAGGGAGAAGAGCAGTGTGGTCGTTTAACTATCGTTTCAAAACAGGTAATGCGAGTGGATTGGCCGAGTCTGACACATCCCTCATATAGTAATCCGTGAAAGAGGACTCACAGTGCCATTGTGCAACAGCCATGATGTCCTCTAACGGAACACCATTGTAAAGGGCAGTCAAGGCGGCTATTCCTCTAACATCGTGTGCCCTTGCGCATTGCACCTGGTGCCCAGTGGCAATCTCATGGGTAGTCTGAATGCATTCGACTACCCAATAAGAGATAGAATCCATGGATGCGGCACCATATGGCTTATGGCAGATCCACAGATGTCTATCATTCGACTGTAATGAGTCTGTCCGTTTTGTACTTAGTCAAAGCACGGACTGGGCACCAGACACTGGCATCACGATCAAACCTAGTCAGTTTGGTATTATGATCGGTTTACCGGGATATTTTGAGGATTGATTCTTTGACATGAACTCTGCTCTTGGCAGTAGACGCAGACCCTTTCTGGAGACAATAAACCGGGCCGTCCCTGCTGAAAGTGCATGGATCTCACTGCGCCTTCTAGCTGACAGTCCTCAAAATTTGGCGCGAATGGTCGCGTGAAGTAAAATTACCGTGGACGAAAACATGGTCGCGTAAGTGACAAAGTCCAGAACAGTAGTTATCTCTGATCGTGGAAAACAGAAGTTTCAATAACTTTTTGATATGAAGCATGCTATTTACAACGGAATTTAGCATTTTCAAACATCTAAAAGATCGATAACATCTGTCTGTCAAATTCTATAAATAAGCGACAGCGCGCATGTGTCAGAGACAAACTTTCGTTGTATTTCCGCTAGCATTACTACATAGGCCGGGAACTAGTCTCGCTACACGTTATGCATCAACAACGGACTGTTCAATTATAAACCGTTGCATGCAAGTACGTGCAACCGTCGGCTGGCATGTTCCCGATGTATTATTTTATATACACGATTGGATCCTGATATAACATAGGAAGACATGCATTGTTGAGGGAGTTTCACAGTATATTCTCCTTGAGTTTCAGTTGACTTGTAGACAGCTGTTTAAGAATTTATCTGTTAAATTAAACTGTTACATTCATAGATCCTAGCTACTGTGTCAGTGTGTATTTGTCCATGACACACAATAATTCAGGCCTCGAAATTCGACGGGATTCTCGTAATATTCCCGAAATTGAAAAATACGGGAATCCAACTGGATTCTCGTAAATAAACGCTTCCAAAAACCTAAACATTCCATTCTTACAGAATGCCACGATCCCGGTTACTAATTTCAACAATAAAAATTATGTCACGAATCAGTCTAGAGGGGGGTCTGCTAATACAATGGTAATGAGAAATGTCTCGTGTGACTGCGCAGTCGTAGCTAATAACAATCGATAATGCGCACTCGTAGTTTCTGATTGGCTCGCAGGATTTGTCCGATTTCAATAGGCATGAATGAAAATTACTATCGCAGTAAAATTTTGATTACATGCCTCGTTGTCATTCATAACGAATTAATTTCAACCAATCTCTGTGCGACTCTCGCGATTAATATTGACGGCTTATGGCGAACAAAAAATCTGGTCACTGTGGCGCTTTTAAACGTAGTAAAGCAATATGTTAGCGCCAACTTTGACGGGTTAGATGACCCAATATATTATTATTGGAAGGTTCTGACAGTAATACCACCCGATATTTAAGTGGTTCATTGCTTTGGAGCGACCGAGAAAACAGGACTATATGTCAGGAAAACCGGTGCGTAGTAACTCTTATTTTCAAGTAAATCGCATTTGCGCTAAATTGTCAGTTTAAAGCGTACAAGTTAAGAAGGGTCAAGCTATCTGGGCTTGTCCACACTAAAGTGACCAAAAGTGTGACATGAAAGTCAGATTTTAGAAATGGGTATGAATAAAGTTAAACATGTTTTCTGTTAAGGAAAATGACTTTATCTACTGACAAAAATCAAAAGAAGATAGTAATTTGTGGATTAAGCGTAAAAATCAACAGAATATCAGATGCTGTCAGAAAGTTACGGTTGTGATTTTGACAATGAAAAATGAGAGACTATCTTTTGAAAAGCGACCAAAGTAACCCTTTATGCTACAAAACAAAAGTTACATACCATGGAATAAGATTAAGGCATTAAATTTAACTTTTGAGTAATTTTGCAAAGCTTTGCAGGACAAATTGAGGGGGGGGGGGGGGGGGGTGGGGTTACGGTTGTGATGTTCATATTTTTGACAAACTTCTATTCTTTTATTCAATTATCAATCTTGCACACAAGAAGTCTCTTCGAGAAAACTGAATAGCTTCTTATTATGTAGGGAATCGATTGCAAACACAACAAGAAGGAATTAATACAGGAATTGATCATTTTTGTTACGGTTGCGATGTTGACATTTGACGAAAGAAGGTCGTTACGGTTGCGATGTTTGACACTGACAGAACGATTTCGTTAACAGGATAAGAATATAGAGTAAAGTTGGCGCATCTATCAATCAGTAAATCATTCTTTTGAAAGAACCAACAACAGAAGCCATGCTAATATAAATAAATGGCAAGCAACATGATCAAAATTATAGAAAACAGTATGGAAGAATGTTCCCGTTGCGACCAGTATGTTATCAGCTTGCTTTGCTTGAATTTTAATACTGTTCTTTACTGCCTTTTGTTCAAATTTGCAGTTGTTTTTAACATTGCTGTTTTGTACTAACATATTATACATGATTATGTGGTTTGGAATTCATACAAAGAGTAATTTATTCTACAAGCTGAAACAATTGGCAGAATGGTTTTCCAAGGAAGCATCCCTTCCACTAGGGTTGCACAATATCGCCATTGACTGTCACAATATATCATGCATGAAGTTGTACATGTACAGCAATGGCTTCCAGTCAAATTATATTCCTAACAGCACCTTTCATGTAAAGATGATGGTAACGGAAATTCATCACTGAAGGGGTTAAGCTGAATGAAGCAACACATTTTGTTTGTCATTCTAAATACAGCTCTTTGATTTTAGAGATAGCTTGCTGCCTAAGTTTTTTACGATATAAAGAAGAGGACAAATTCTATTTTTTTAAACCGATTAGATGTACAATGAACTTTCAAACCATATCTTGAACTGTTAATAACCGTTCCTGTTGGTCCAAGTTCAGGTAGTCTGTTAACGTGCTGATGAGTCCAAAACAGACTGCATGGGCCCAATAACATTATGGATGAAACTATAACAACCTTATAAAACCGGTGCAGATTTGAATAATGCAAACTTTAACTATTATCCTCATTTCATATAGCTTTGAGGGCGATAAACACAATAAATTCTGAGAAATAAAGAAAAATATCGTCCGACGGTATGGCTGTTATTCATGACACAATTCTGAGTTGTGGTCGTGATTTTTGATTGAGAAAACTGCGCGTCAAGCGTCACGACCACCAAGGTCAAGGTTACATTTGCGACGGTAGTTGATGTCTCGAACTCGGTGACCTATGCTCAAGAGTTAAATATGGACATAAAATCGCGAGGTTATCGATTTCTACTGTGGATTTAAAAAATATATAGGAACTATTCATTAAAGGAAGCATAGGTTGCGTGGTCGTGACGATTGTTTTAGTCGTCACGTGGAGTAAAAAATGTTGACAGAACATTTCTTACCTTAGCTTTGGCGCCATTGTTTTCTCATCACCGTAAAAAAAGGCTCGGCGTGTCACATGACCGGTTTTACACCATCACGTGATGCTTGCTTCTTATTTCCTGGAGCTGTGCTATAAATTTATGGATTTCTTGTCCGCTGTTACGGTTGTGATTTCTTGACAGAAAGTTGACCACTTAATTTTTTATTATAATTTAAACATAATCTAGCAATAATCAAATCTATCCAAGTGGCAGTGAATGAACAAAAGATATGAGATAGTATTTGGATAGAAAAGTACAGCCATACAGGTAAGGAATAGCAACTAAGCTAGTGAGATTTATACTAATTTTTGACGGAATGCATCATGACCATAACACACAAGAAGTGAAATAAAAAGTTTTTCTCCTGTAAATCATGACAAAGATGAGCATATTCATAGAAAGCAATGTCTTTTTCTTTAAAATGTTTAGGCTGAAATCCAAAATAACTCATTTAAATGCTTCTTTAGCACTCTGAAAATTGGCTCATTCTCATGTCACATTTACCCGCTCTAATCTCACTCATATTTGTGGCTGTTAGTTGAATGAAAATAATTTTATTCTGCACTCATTTAACTTTTTTATCTGTAATTATCTCTCTGAGATACCTTCAACTTGGAAATGATAACAGGAAAATTAATTGGGTCTTTATCATCGAAATTAACAATTCAAATGTAGACCCGAAATCGTTCATCAAATACAGTTTAGTGTGGACAAGCCCATCTACTAAATGCCTTAGAGCTGGTTATGCTTTTTATTGTGACGGACTTGCGGGTTATTGTTTTATATTAGAAATGTACGCTGCTTGTACAAGTACAAATATTTGATAACAGTTACAAAAAAAGCTACCCGTCACAGGTACAATTCTATAAACATTTCAACCCCTGTTGTTTTTGGGTCAATTAACACGGTAGTTCTTTGATACAGGTGGAATTCTTTACAAATTAAAGCATATTCTTTTAAATATTTTGAAAATAATATGACTGGAAGCCATTGCTGTCACGGTGGTGGTGGTGGGTGGGTGAGCTGGAGAGGGTTGCTCAACTAGGTAAGCCACAACAATGTACGATATTCAATTCTTTGTTTTTGTAGTGGGGTTTGTGGGTGGGGGGGGGGCGGGGTGGGAGGAGGGTGTTACGATATTTATAAATATTGGGTCATTAGTCACTAATTATTATAGTGGGTATGGAATTTTGAAATATGTTTGGAAAAAGTATGGAATTTTATTGTGCCTAAGGTGTATGAACCCTGAAATTGTTGCAAGCTGGAAAGATGCTACCAATGAGTGTTGTCATACAAATACTGATATTTTGGCAGGGAAAATGTACATTTGCAGACCATAGGAGTATAGTTTTTGGAGACTTAACACTGAATGACTGGCTCGGTTATCGAGCTTGTAATTTCAGGGGTAAATTTTCAAAAATGTTCTTCTTGGTCTGGAAATGGAATGAATGAATGGACATAAAACTGAAACTCAATCTGCTTTTTGACAAATTTACTTGAGAAATATTACAGTACTTATATATCACAATGGATGAATCCACCCATCTCTAGCTAAGCTATGCTCCCAAGCTTTGTCCCAGAATCTCAATTTCAAACAAACTCCCCCTCAAAACAATCAACAGAATGTTTATTAAATTGCAAAGAAATACAATTAATACTTACTGACAGACTACTATGAGAGTTAGTATTGTCTGTCAATTATAATAGTGACTGGTGACATCAACTTATATGTGATGTAATTGATTATGAGGTCAATAGTTGAGTAACTAAATATATTTTATCTGTAAATTAGGTAATTGGTGGATAAGTCCATGCTGTAATCAATATGCTAATGATAATTCAGCAACATGCACTTTAAATTCATTATTAACTTAATATACAGATGAAATATGTTCAGATAAAGCAGGTTTGGATAAAAAAAATGGCGTAACCAATTTGCGCAACTAATTTTGCGCAACCGAACAATTGGTTACGCAGACCTGAAAACACGGGACCCAAAAATGGGTCTCACAAATATTTGAAATTTTGAGGGCTGAGCTGAGGAAGCTGCCAATAGAAAGACCGCCGTTAGAGTCAAATGCTTTAGACTAGCCGAATGCACCAGTTCGAAAGGGTGCTTGGCCAGTACATTAAGCACTAAAGATAGACTACCGATTGTCTCAATCGGAGATTGCTCATTCCCTTCACCATCACATTCAACTGGGCCACCTCTGGACTATCCCTGTTGGCTAGACAAGGGATAACTGATGCCAAAGCTGACTTGTATCCAGAAATTGTGACAGGAGCTAGTCCTGAAAAGAACAGCTCACAGAAAGTCCGCTATTTGCTGAATAGTGGATTGAAAAGTATAAATACACTTTCCTTCACAACAGTCTGCAAATCTGTTAACCTTGTTGTTATATAACTTGAAGGCTGACCTCCTCCTCGCAGCTGCGATGAATTTCACAGCTTGTCGAGAAAAACCGTACGACGTGGAACGTTGTTTGATAACATCCACGCAGTCAATTTGAACATTTCGGGACGCTCGTGTAGGAAGCGTCCCTTGGCCTGGGAGATTATGTTCGGAATCTCGGGTAACTGCACTGGAGTGTCCACCAGAAGATCTGTGAACCACGACCTGCTGGGCAAAAATGGCGCTATTAGCAGATCCAGGTCCGGTTCCTCTCCGAGCTTCACCAAAATCTTCGGCAGAAGAATGGTGGACACGTACGCATAAGCGTGCATCCCTCTCCAGCTTATCGCCAGAGCGTCTGTATCGACGGCACCAAAACCAAGGTTGGCAATCTGACACTGGGTGGTACTCCACTCGAGTACGAGGACCAGCAGACATACCTGGGAGTCACCTATGACAGAGGATTAAACTGGAAGGAGCACATCTAGAACGCAGAAGCAAAGGCCAGAAGAAAGCTAAACATCATGAGGAAGCTGGCAGGAACAAAGTGGGGTGCCAATGAAAGGATCCTCAAGACCATCTACCTAGGTGCCGTACGACCACACCTTGAGTATGGATACAGCTCATGGATGACAGCAGCTAAATCTCATCAACAGAACCTCGACAGAGTACAAAACCAGGCACTGCACATCATCACTGGTGGAATGAGATCAACACCAATAGAAAAAAATGGAGCAGACAGCAGGCATCCCCCCACTTAGCAAAGGAAGGGAATGCAAAGAACTGATCCAAGCTGCAAAGTTCAAATCGTTCAACAACCACCCGATGAAGATCAGGCAAGCACAGCTGTCATCAGGAAGACTTAGAAGATCAAGTTTTGTGAAAGAGACAAAAGCACTTCAAAGGAAACGCCAAGAAATGTTGCCAGCACAAATAGAAGATCCAAACCACACCCTTGATCCTCAACCATGGGAAAACAAACTAGAGAGCATAGCTATTCGCACCACAGTACCTCATCTCACAACCAAAGATGAACACAGTGATGTGAGCATGAAGGCCCTGACTCTAGCCATGCTGGAAGAAATGTACCCTCAGGAGACATGGATAAGGATCTACACAGATGGATCAGCCAAAGATGCAATTAGGAGCGGAGGTGCCGGTCTGCATATACAGTATCCAAACGGACAACATGAGTCAGCTGCAATACCGACAGGCAAACACTGCACAAACTACAGAGCTGAAGTCGAAGCACTGGTTCGTGCCGCTAATACCATCAGCAGAACAGCAGACCTTATTGCACAGATTGTCTTTTTATCTGATGCCCGCTCTGTCCTTGAGGCAATCACCAAAGGTAAGCTGCCACAACTTGAAGAAGCACTACAAGCCATCAAATGCTTTCGGATAGCACTGCAGTGGATCCCCTCACACTGTGGAGTCCAAGGAAATGAGGAAGCAGACAAGATGGCAAAGGTGGGTGCAGAAGAGAATCAGACAGAAAACATGGTTACCCATACAGAGATGAAGACTATCATCAAGTCACTATAGAACACCTCAATCAGAAGATGCCTACCATCATCTCTCGAGGCCAGAGCAAGTGACCCTTTTCCGTCTCAGAACTGGACACAACAGACTAAACCAACACATGTACAGGCGGTTCCACCTTACGACATCGCCCGCTTGTCCTTGTGGAGAAGCAGAACAGACCACAGAGCACATACTTCAATGTTGCAGTACGTATCAGCTGCTGAGAGAAGAGATCTGGCCTTTGTTAACCTCTTTTCTTGAAAAGCTGTATGGGCCTGTGGAAGAACTGCGGGAAAACCACAGATTTTATCTTGAGAACGGCTCTCCAAGTGTGATACCAGCGATCGAAAAGAAGAAGACGGCATTTGGATCTGGAATCGGCGAGACATAAGTCATGATTTGAGCAATTTCCTTTGTGGCGAACAAGTCCACGTTGGGTTTGCATGAATTAATGAAACATTTTCTTCACATAAAAATCTGCAACAACCCGGGTGCGACGTCACCCGCTCGGATCATATGGAGAACGACATCAGCCGATTTTCGTGTTAAAACACTGTATAGCCAACACCTTATTTCAGATCTGCCGATCGCCTGTTGGGGTTAAAGAAAGGCGACCAATCTGGCATATTTCCGTGTTAACACACGGCCCAGATTCGGGGTTCAGAAATTGCAATATGCGACACAGACAAAATTTTGAAGACCTAAGTCTTTTAACTACGGAATAACATGGAAATATACAACCTGGATATCAGCGGCTCCCTCCATGGTAATCCAAATAATCCTTATAGAGCGAACACTAAGCTATCACAATCACAGAAAAAATAACTTAGAAAACTTTAAGAAATGGCTAAGACACTGCAAAAGCTGTAGCTCTTGTTGCTATGCAAACAAGAATGAGCTTCATGGCAAACGGGTACTAGGTTGTAGGCTTGCGCGATTACGTGATTAAATCGAAATCGCGATTATATTTTAAATCGTGAATTTATATGATTAAAAATTAAATAATCGAATAATCGTGAATATTTTTTATTGCATAAACCTAAGTTTCAATTACTTTTTAATGCGATCGGTCACGAAAAATGACATTTTGCTTAGTGAATGGATGTCCATTTGCAGGGCAAGAGGGCTATTTTTGAAAATGTATTACTGGAATGCCTGGCTCGATTCTCGAGCCAGGCATTCCAGTGATACATTCTAAAAAATAGTCTTCTCTTGTCCTGCAAATAGACTTTTCTAAATACCATTGTAGTTTTCGTCATTGATATTCTTTTGTTGTTATGTCTTGGTAATTATTTTCCAAGCTGATTGATCGAGTAATCACGATTATTTTTTAATAATCGATCGCGATCACTCACCCGCCGGTAAAGCTTACTAAGTCTAGAGTCTTAGGGCCAGCGATCCAAGATAGCGTGTATCAGAAGTAATAGAATGGGGGTAAGTATTGATCGAAGGAGAATTTTATGAGTTCACAAACTTGAGTGTTAAATGGTTAATATACTTTCCAGCATTAAACAGGGTTCATTGCCCCCCTTCTGCCCCCTTCTGTGCTTCAAATTCTGACTTTTACATGACTTTTCCTAACTAAAATTAACAAATTCCATGACCAAGAATAAAACACCAGTCCCCACCGGCCAGGCCTTTTTAGTACAAACGCAATTTTTTCTATCAAAATAATGTACGTTTTTTCCAATCAAGGGGGAATTAATCTGGTGATTAGACAGATTTTGACTAAATGGAATCCCAGTAAGGGTCTCATGCAGAGGGATAACAGTGATGGTTCTGGACACATTTTTGATGATATGCAATTCCCACGAGGTTTTGTCATCAGTTGACATTCCAAATTTGAAATGAATCCATTCAAGGTAACTGAAGTTATCGAACGGAAACTAAATGGACTGTCGGGGACCTGTTTCTATAGTCCCTGTCAGTTGTCAGGGGACTAATTAATATCTCTGAGATTTAGGTTTATGAGGTAGCTCCCGAAATAAAATCCGAGTTATTCTGCAAAATGTCTGAATACTGACTCTTGCAACAAACAAATTTTATTGCATAGAGGTGATTTATGCTAACACATTGATTTTTATTTCACATGATTACCATTTTCCATGACTTCCATGACCTATAATAAAAAACCGGATTTTCCATGACGTTCCCGGCCTGGAATAATTCCATGACTTTCCAGGATTTCCATGACCAGTACGAACCCTGATTAAATAAGGACGTAGTTGTCTTACAGCACAGTGATGCTAACTAACCTGTGCAAGTGCAGTGGGGCCTCATGCAGCAGTGTATAGTACTGCCTGACAAACTCACGGCCGACACACTGCGGACTCGGAGTTTCCATTACCATGACGTCCGTCAGTTGGAGCAATCCAAGGAGTAGGAGGCTGAAAAACATAGTTCATATTAAAGCCTTTAACGTGTAAGAAATGAGTAATTGTTGCTTTATACAGTTAACTGTGAATTCCATAAGTGCAGCCATGTCATCCCATAACCAATGCATGGACCTGTTACCCCATAAGCAATGCATGGACATGTCATCCCATAAGTGTAGACATGTCATTCAATAAGCAATGCATGGACATGTCATCCCAGAAGTGTAGACACGTCATTCCATAAGCAATGCATGGACATGTCACCCCATAAGTGTAGACATGTCATCCCATAAGCAATGCATGGACATGTCATTCCATAAGTGTAGACATTTCACCCCATAAGCAATGCATGGACATGTCACCCCATAAGTGTAGACATGTCATTCCATAAGCAATGCATGGACATGTCACCCCATAAGTGTAGACATGTCATTCCATAAGCTATGCATGGACATGTCACCCCATAAGTGTAGACATGTCATTCCATAAGCTATGCATGGACATGTCACCCCATAAGTGTAGACATGTCATTCCATAAGTGTAGACATGTCATCCCATAAGCAATGCATGGATATGTCATCCCATAAGTGTAGACATGTCATTCCATAAGCGTAGACATGTCATTCCATAAGCGTAGACATGTCATTCCATAAGCCATGCATGGACATGTCACCCCATAAGTGTAGACACGTCATTCCATAAGTGTAGACATGTCATTCCATAAGTGTAGACATGTCATTCCATAAGCAATGCATGGACACGTCATTCCATAAGTGTAGACATGTCATTCCATAAGTGTAGACATGTTATTCCATAAGTGTAGACATGCCATTCCATAAGTGTAGACATGTTATTCCATAAGTGTAGACATGTCATTCCATAGGTGTAGACATGGACACGTCATCCCATAAGTGTAGACATGGACACGTCATCCCATAAGTGTAGACATATCATTCCATAAGTGTAGACACGTCATTCCATAAGTGTAGACACGTCATTCCATAAGTGTAGACACGTCATTCCATAAGTGTAGACATGTCATTCCATAAGCAATGCATGGACACGTCATTCAATAAGTGTAGACATGTCATTCCATAAGTGTAGACACGTCATTCCATAAGCAATGCATGGACACGTCATTCCATAAGTGTACATGTCATTCCATAAGTGTAGACATGTCATTCCATAAGTGTAGACATGTCATTCCATAAGTGTAGACATGTCATTCCATAAGTGTAGACATGGACACGTCATCCCATAAGTGTAGACATGTCATTCCATAAGTGTAGACATGTCATTCCATAAGTGTAGAGATGTCATTCCATAAGCGTAGACACGTCATTCCATAAGTGTAGACACGTCATTCCATAAGCGTAGACATGTCATTCCATAAGCGTAGACATGTCATTCCATAAGTGTAGACACGTCATTCCATAAGTGTAGACACGTCATTCCATAAGCGTAGACACGTCATTCCATAAGCGTAGACACATCATTCCATAAGCGTAGACATGTCATTCCATAAGTGTAGACATGTCATTCCATAAACGTACACATGTCATTCCATAAGTGTAGACATGTCATTCCATAAGTGTAGACATGCTATTCCATAAGTGTAGACACATCATTCCATAAGCGTAGACATGTCATTCCATAAGCGTAGACATGTCATTCCATAAGTGTAGACATGTCATTCCATAAGCAATGCACGGACACGTCATTCCATAAGCGTAGACATGTCATTCCATAAGTGTAGACATGTCATTCCATAAGCAATGCATGGACACGTGATTCCATAAGTGTAGACACGTCATTCCATAAGCGTAGACATGTCATTCCATAAGCGTAGACATGTCATTCCATAAGTGTAGACACGTCATTCCATAAGTGTAGACACGTCATTCCATAAGTGTAGACACGTCATTCCATAAGCAATGCATGGACACGTCATTCCATAAGTGTAGACATGTCATTCCATAAGTGTAGACATGTTATTCCATAAGTGTAGACATGTCATTCCATAAGTGTAGACATGTCATTCCATAAGTGTAGACATGTTATTCCATAAGTGTAGACATGTCATTCCATAAGTGTAGACATGTCATTCCATAAGTGTAGACATGTCATTCCATAAGTGTAGACATGTCATTCCATAAGTGTAGACATGGACACGTCATCCCATAAGTGTAGACATGTCATTCCATAAGTGTAGACACGTCATTCCATAAGTGTAGACACGTCATTCCATAAGTGTAGACACGTCATTCCATAAGCAATGCATAGACACGTCATTCCATAAGTGTAGACATGTCATTCCATAAGTGTAGACATGTTATTCCATAAGTGTAGACATGTCATTCCATAAGTGTAGACATGTCATTCCATACATGTCATTCCATAAGTGTAGACATGTCATTCCATAAGAGTAGACATGTCATTCCATAAGCAATGCATGGACACGTTATTCCATAAGTGTAGACATGTCATTCCATAAGCGTAGACATGCCATTCCATAAACGTAGACATGTCATTCCATAAGTGTAGACACGTCATTCCATAAGTGTAGACACGTCATTCCATAAGTGTAGACATGTCATTCCATAAGCAATGCATGGACACGTCATTCCATAAGTGTAGACATGCTATTCCATAAGTGTAGACTGCAGGAAATGTCAATTTCTCTTTCTCCGAGATCTAACAATACTCACCATTCTGTTACTTCTGATATACAGCTGGCCTTGACAGCGGCTCTAGGATTATAGACTTAGAAAGCTTTACCGACTCCTGGGAACCGGGTACTCGGCTCCCAACTGCCGAGTACCCGTTTACCATAGAGCTCATATTGTTTGCATAGCCACCAAACAAGAGAAAACTATGGCTTGCCTCCGTGGGGCTGGGTTCGTAACAGAATGGTGAGTATTGTTAGATCTCGGAGAAAGGGAAATTGACATTTCCTGCATTCTCCTTCGATCAATACTCACCATTCTGTTACTTCTGATATACACCAGATTTGATCAGTAACCTGGTGGGAAGGGGCAAGCCATAAATGCTAATTTTGCCCCTTGGAGAAAGATTTTAGACTTCAAACTTGACTAACGGAGACCTAAAAGGACCGCCAAGTTCACGGAACCGCCCCCCCCCCCTTTTTCCTCCTAAGAAAAGGGAGAGAACTAACGAACATGTATCTCGCCTGAAAACACAAATATGCCAAGAGGGTTAACTACTCCCTGCATATTCCATGTATTAGCCTGGGAATGAGCATGAATATATAAGATGAATGAACATACATATACATAATACAAAAAACTCTCACTTATTGAATTACCTTATGATAATTGGACTTCAGACGTACCGCCTCCAACCATTCACCGGTTCGGCCATCGGTGACACAATCTGGTTGACATCCTCTCGCCTGACCATGCCTGCTTTAGGTTCTTTTCTTACCAAAGTGAGAAAATGGTGAAAAGCAGTGTGGTCACTAACTATCGTTTCAAAACAGCTAAAGCGAGTGGATTGGCTGAGTCTGAGTCTGACACATCCCTCATATAGTAATCCGTGAATGAGGACTCACAGTGCCATTGTGCAACGGCCATGATGTCCTATAACGGAACACCATTGTAAAGGGCGGTCGAGGCGGCTATTCCTCTGACATTGTGTGCCCTTACGCCTTGCACCTGGTGCCCAGTCGCCATCTCGTGAGTAGTCTGAATGCATTCGACCACCAAACGAGAGATAGTATCCATGGATGCGGCGCCATAAGACTTTTTATGGCAGATCCACAGATGTCTATCGTTCGACCGTAACGAGTCAGTCCGTTTCTTGTACTTAGTCAAAGCACGGACCGGGCACCAGACACTGGCATTACGATCAAACCTAGTTAACTTCGGTATAATGATCGGTTTGCCGGGATATCTCAAAGATTGGTTCTTTGACATAACCTCTGCTCTTGGCAGAAGACGCAGACCGTCTCCAGAAACAATAAATCGGTTCCTCTCTGCCGAAAGCGCATGGATCTCACTGCGCCTTCTAGCTGAGGAAGCTGCCAATAGAAAGACCGCCTTTAGAGTCAAATGCTTTAGACTAGCCGAACGCAACGGTTCGAAAAGGGTGCTTGGCCAGTACATTAAGCACTAAAGATAGACTCCAGGCTGGAATGACTACCGGTTGTCTCGGTCGGAGATTGCTCATTCCCTTCAACATCACATTTAACTGGGCCACCTCTGGACTATCCCTGTTGGCTAGACAAGGGACAACTGATGCCAAAGCTGACTTGTATCCAGCAACTGTGACGGGAGCTAGTCCTCAAAAGAACAGCTCACAGAGAAAGTCTGCTATTTGCTGATAGTGGATTGAAAGGTATCAATACCCTTTTCTTCACACCAGTCTGCAAATCTGTTAACCTTGTTGTTATATGACTTGAAGGTTGACCTCCTTCTCGCAGCCGCGATGAAATTAGCAGCCTGTCAAGAAAAGCTTTCCGACGTGGAACGTTGTTTGATAACATCCACGCAGTCAATTGAACATTTCGGGACGCTCGTGTAGGAAGCGTCCCTTGGCCTGGGAGATTATGTTCGGAATCTCGGGCAACTGCACATGATTTTCCACCAGCAGATCTAGATCTGTGAACCACGCCCTGCTCGGCCAATACGGCGCTATTAGCAGGACCAGACACGGTTCCTCCCCTGACCTTTACCAATACCTTCGGTAGAAGAATGGTGGGTGGGTACGCGTAAGCGTGCATCCCTCTCCAGCTTATCGCCAGAGCGTCTGTATCGACGGCATTTGGATCTGGAATCGGCGAGACATAGGTCAAGATTTGAGCATTTTCCTTTGTGGCGAACAAGTCCACGTTGGGTTTGCCCCAATGCTCGAAGATCCGTCGCAGAACTGGAGGGTTGAGGGACCATTCTGTTGGCAGGATTCTCTGTCTGCGAGACAAAGCATCCGCCAGAATGTTCAATCGGCCAGGAATACGAGCTGCTTTCAAAACAACCGAGTAATTCCTGCACCATTGAATCAAGTGCCACACCCTGATACACAGAGTGGGCGACCTGGTCCCGCCTTGGCGATTTATATATGATACTTCTGTCGAATTGTCCGACCGTATCAATATCACCTTGCCCCTGATCATCGGAAGGAACTCTTCCAACGCCAGTTCCACTGCCATCATTTCCAACAGATTGATATGCAGCTGACTCTCCGGGAGAGTCCATGTGCCCGAGACCTGGTGTTCTCCCAGGCAGGCACCCCACCCTTCCAGCGATGCATCCGTGTAGACGGACAGCTGGGGGTGGGGTAGGTGCAGCGAAACCCCTAATAGGAGATCCTGACGCTGTTTCCACCATAGAAGATGCGATATTATCGGCTCCAAAACTGGCACCAGTTTTGACAGGGGTTCTGTTCTGTTTCCACAGAGCCATCAGATACAACTGGATAGGCCTTCGCATTAGAGCAGCGTACGGGATAACCTGCTCCATGGAGACCATCATGCCCAGCATCTGAAGGAACCGCCTCGCCTGAATGTGGTTTCCCACTCGAAAACTCTTGAGGATGGCTAACAGACACCACTCTGGGCTCTGACGGGTAAACCCTGCCCTCCTCGAGGTCGAATCGCATCCCCAAATAAACGAAACGGTGAGTGGGCGTCAACTCGGATTTCTCCTCGTTGACTATGCAGCGTAGATCTGAAAGTAACTTCAGAGTCAGAGCAGTATCCACGTTCAACCTGGCTGCCGAGTCTGCCTTGAGCAGCCAGTCGTCTATGTAGGTGTGTAGCGCCACGTTATCTTTTCCGAAAAACGCTGTCACCGCAAGGACCACTCTTGTGAAAACCCTCGGAGCTGTCGACAGGCCAAACGGGAGAACTGTAAACTCCCATACTTGATTCTGAAACGCAAATCTCAGAAACCTGTGCCAACTCCGATTCATAGGAATGTGGAAATATGCATTTTTCAGATCGATCGATACACACCACATTCCTTTCCTCAATCCCGCATTACCGACCTCGGCGTTTCCATCTGGAACCGAGGCGTATGGATAAACCAATTTAATGGCCTGAGATTGAGTATGGGTCTCCATCCCCCTGTGCTCTTGGGGACAAGGAACATGTTTGAATAGAAGCCTGGAGTGTTTCGGTTTGCTGGTTTTATTGCTCCCTTCAGAAGCAAACCTGACACTTCCTTTTGAACGGCTTCTAACTTGTCTGGCTCCCTTGGTACGGGTGTCCAGACAGGTGCCAAAGACAGATTTTGTGGTGGAAAGTCCCACCACTCCGGCATGTAACCCTGGGATAACCATCCCAGGACCAGACTGTCTGACGTCACACCTTGCCAGGCCTCGACGAAACGCATGAGCCTTCCACCCACCATAGACGCCTCGACGTCTAACGGGGTTGTCCGCCTTGCAGTCCGCCCCCCCCCCCCTCTTTCTTAACGAGAGAGAGAGAGAGAGAGACCCATTTCGTTCTAGGCACGACGGGTATAACTGGCACCGCTGTTCCTGTCGCACAGGCGCGGTCCAGGCGGATATGAAGGGAGCTTTCGTACCCTCAGGTACGCTTCGGCCCCTTCTGTCTGCCCTTTGAGGCCTTACCCTTACCCTTCCCACCTCCAGGGTGGTCAGGAGCAACATTGGGGAGGGTAGGCGCCTCTACAACCTTCCTGGGCTTCTTCGCCGGCGGCGGCTCTGAAAACCCAGCTGAAGCAGAAGTCGCAACAGGCCTAGCTTTCGCCTTGCCCTTATGCTTCTTCTGCTCCTTTGAAGGTTGTCCCGTTAGCGGTTTCCCCACAGGCCCTAGTGCGTGCGCTTGCCGCACTAGCTCTAGCTGTAGGTTTACCGCTAACCGATTCTGCGCGATACTGGCGGTATCCTCTAAGATGGCCCGCGCCTGGACACCGAAGATGCTAGGCCCTGTCAGGGGCGTCCCAAGAAGACGCTCCCTGACTGCCGTAGCCGGACGCATATGGTCAATGACCATTTGCCTCCTGGATTTCGTCACACGCGCTTGCACCCTTGCCAATGCGTCCATCGACAGCACCAGGCCGTCATTGACACATGAAAGCGCCACAGGTGGCACAGGGTGGCCTGCCCCGCTTCAGCCCACACCGACTGAAGGAGACGATAAGAGTGGTTGACAGCGCTCATCGCTGCCCTCACACCCTCATCGCATAGGGACAGGACTTCTTCCTGGTGTACCTGAGACTTGTCCACAAGTGCCGGACCGGGGTGACCCGCCACGGCACTCTGGACGCCCAGTACCCATCGGTCATCCTCCGTGACCGACGGGACTACACCATACCTGTCGTATTCCCCCCGCGGAATACGACATCTTGCCCGCACCTCCCTGGAGGCCGCAGGGAGCTGACCCTTGGTCATCAGTTGTTTGCTATAAATAGCATCCAACAATTCTATGAACCGTGGATCCAGTCCCACTGACTGGATCCGGGCCGCGGGCAAAATGCCCGTCCTGATCGACGCAACCGACGGATGGGGCGCATCTTCATCGGCCGTGGCCAAAACCACAGACGGGTCAACCCTGGCTAGCCACGCCAGAGCATCTGACCAATCTACCTCCGATGAAGACACCCCCGCAAACACGTCACCCGTTGACGTGCTCACGGGTCTGCCAGCCACGGCCTCCCAGCAAGGAGCCACGGCTGACACGCCAGCCACTCCGGTACCACACGGTTCCGCCGCCACCCCATGAAACACTCCGGTCCATGGGGTAGGTCCGCACGGAAAACCGTACGGACCCGTAGCAGTCGCGGAACCACAGCCGGACACGGGCGCCAACGGCACCCCACGTCCGACTGCCGGACCAGGCGAGATAGGTGAGTACCACGCCCGGCCCGGCACACCCGTTCCCGTGACGGCTGGTGCCAAACCAAGCCGCACGGAACCGGTGCACGGTAACGGATTTGCCTCAGCCACAGGCGGAGCCGCTGACCTGGCTTGCGCCAAACCAGACAAATGGAGGCCGGTTCCGTCTAGGACGGAATCAACCTCCATATTCTCCACCTGCGGCTTCACGGGCCGCAGCAACCTCTCCTCCTCGGCCTCCTCGTCTTCAGACTCCGAAGAGTCGTCACTAGACGAGTCAACCGTGGAACCGTCCTGGCGGACGGCTCCCACACCTGACGGACCGGCCACCGCTACTGGACCACCCGGAGGTGGCCGCAGAGAAACAGAAACCTGTCTGGCCGAAGCCAGACGGGACTGCCAGGGGGCCGTACAAGACGGCCCCCTCGGTAACCAGTCCAGAATCCTGTCCGAGGACAGGATACGTACCAGGCATGGGGAGAAACTGCCCCCCAACCTTTGGTAGCAGGGACGACACCAGCGTGGGCAGAACGCTATGCAGAAAAACCCTGCACAGCCGGACCAAACTCCGCCGGCGGTGCCATCTCCGCCACCTCCAGCTGGGGACGTGGAGCACCCGCACCGGCCGAACCGGGCGCTCCACGATTTACTCTCGGACCGCCTGACCCCGCGTCAGACCCAGCCAAGCCCTTCTGGCAAGGAACTTAACCATCATCTCAACGGACCACACTGCACAAACATTACACCTATGATCAATATTACACAGGGAACACCTAAAACAGACATGGTCCTTGAACACGACATGGACAAACTTATGGCATTCGTCACATGATGGCGGGGCTGGCTTGGCCTATAACATAAGCACAAACCTACAATAAACAAGCGGAACGAGACCCGGATGGAAGGCAGACAATTAATTTTCAAATAATTTGACTCATAAATTAACTGTAACCCTCCCGCACCCCACCCCGCCACGTTACAACAACGATCGCATTGACTATGACGACAAGAACGAGGCGGGCATTAAACACACCCATAATAGATCCTCCAGGATGTGCAACGGCTCCAGGAATCATATCGCATAGCATTCGGGGTATATTTACTAATCAATATAAATTATACTCCTAACGAAAGCAGCACGATATGTGAAGAAAACAACAAAATGTATAACAAACTGCTGTATCACACGGTAAAACCGCAGACCACGCATCTACTCAAGAATTTTGAAACCACCGATCATTGCAAACCGATCGTGATCGCATGTAAACTTGATCATTCTAAAGTTTCCGGTACCATTTTTAGTACGCAGCACCCAGAACAAGATGCGCGAATTAATGAAAAATTTTTCCTCACATAAACATCCGAGCGACCGGGTGTGACGTCACCCGCTCGGATCCTACGGAGAACGACGTCAGCCGATATTCGTGTTAGAAATACCGTAGCACACACCTATTTTCATATCTGCCGATCGCCTGTTGGGATTTAAAGAAGGCGATCGTCTGGCATATCATGTTGTTAGCACACGTCCCAGATTCTACGGGGTCAGAAATTGGGACATGCGACACAACGAAATTTAGAGACCTAAGTCTTTTAACTATGGATAAGAAGGAATAATACAACCTGGTCATCATTGGCGATATTCTCCATTTTATCCAGTTAGATCCTTTCAAGAACGCACAAACTATCAAATCACAGTATAAAAGACTTAGATTTCTTTTCAAAAACTTTAATCTTTCTCCTGCAAAAAAATGTGGACAGCTCTTGTTGCTCTGCAAACAAGAATGATCTCTATGGTAGACGGGTACTCGGCAGTTGGGAGCCGAGTACCCGGTTCCAAGGAGTCGGTAAAGCTTTCTAAGTCTATAGTCCTAGGGCCAGCTGTATATCAGAAGTAACAGAATGGTGAGTATTGATCGAAGGAGAATTCAAGTTTTTGCTTCCCATTTGATTACGGTGGGACTACAGTATAGAAGTGCTGACAAGATAGGTTATTGCAATTAGAATTAGGGCTGTGGTTCGTGCAGATTTTCAGGAACCGAACCGGTTCGCGATACGCTAGTCCGGTTCACGAACCATCTAATATTCAAAATCTGAACTGATGAAATAGAATTAGAAATATTGTGAAACACAAAATCATTTGCAAATTCCAAGTGGCATTAGTGACAAAATACACACCAAATGGTTAGTATATAACATCCAGATAAGTTCAATACACTCAAATAAGTTTCATTGCATGGTTAGTTGGTTACTTCTTGCCGTTTTATAGATGACACTAGTTAAATAAATCGATACAGGGAACCAGGCTAGTACGGGAACCTCATCCAAACAACACAGATATCTAAATATGATAGATATCCTTGAGTTTAAACAGCTAAAATAGTTTTGTTGAATACAAATTCTCGGCTACTTTGAACTGGATTTTGTATCCAGATATTACAAGATAATTACAATGCATAACATTTTGCACAAAAAAAATATACCCATATAAACGCAGTTGGTCGAGAAAACTCTTCTAAACAGCGGTTTTACTGGTAGTTCATTTAGTGCGATCTATACTGTAATTGTATATCTATATCTAGAATTTTATGACATTGACCAATTTGTGGTAGTAACAATTGCGCGCTGACCATCCTCGATTTTAATCAGAGAAAGCACATCGCATTTTGATTGGAAATACTGACTGGTGTTCATTATAATAGCCAATGAAAACGCAATGGAAGAATGAGTAGAATAATAATTTGAACACTATCATTTCTTGGAAATCATGGCCGATTTTGCAAAGAATAAAGAAAATATGTCACATTCAGCTTTTCTTTGACCAAAGCATGCGTGCCGCATAGACCTTATAAGCCTGTAATATGTTGAGATGGTGTAATACAACATTTCTTGGCTTGTAATGTCGATATTTGCCGGTAAATAAAACCATTTAAGCGAGGAAGGTATGTGTTACTCTAGGTCGATTACGCTATCATGGGTGTGGGTTGAACTTACTCGGAAAACAATTCAAAATATTGTCTAAATCTGAATTACGGTTTATCATTCCAAACTTGTATACGGCTAGAATAAGTGCTTAGTAAATCGTTTTCATCATGATTTCCGTATATTTGCGTTAGACAGATGGAAAATACATGTGAAAAGAAATTAATGTATGGTTCGCGAACCACAAGATTCGTCAAATAAATGTTCGACTATGATTCGTCTTCCCAGAGCTTGCGATGGTTCGAAGGTTCGCCTCAGCCCTAATTAGAATATTGTTCATTTAATCTTTGCCAGTATTTTACCTATATAATCCCAGGTTAGAAGCTCTAATATATTGTTTACTGTAACAAGAGAGGAGATCTTTTAATGTGTCAGTAAACTAAATCATGTGAAGAGAACGTGCAGTTGTTATTGAGCAAAGTAATGCTTTGGCCTACCGAAATTGTTGTAAATTTCATATTAAAAGTTATTGCTATAATTACCTCTCCAAATAAAATAAGTGTGAAAAAACAAGTTTTTAGAAATAGTTGTATATTTTGCTGTATTTAATGAAATATTCGCAATTGAAAAATCTTCCATCTCCACTGATATGTTATCCTTAATTACAAAATGCAATATAATATCAATATAATATCTGCCTTTGTGGAGATTCAGTGTCTGAAAGGCAAACTTAAACTTGTTGCACCCTGCTCTGTGACTAGCGTGTTGATTGCGCGGAGACATAATAAATGAAACTCTGGAAACACTTATCATTCATGTCTTGCGGGATCGCCTTTGATATGAACTCGATCACCAAGCCACGCCTCTATTTTCTTGTAAGAATTTATTTGTCAATTATTTCTTTCCAAAATGAAATTGCGGGGAAATATCTGAGGGGACCGAAAATCAGCAATTATGGTAACCCATTTTAGGTCGCTTAATAATAAATAAGGCGAGTTAACGCGCTCAGCCGTTTACCATAACAGCACGGGACTGCTTCTGATCTTGAACATTCTTTTAGAGTAATATGATGCCCAACCACCCACGGCACATAAGATGTGCCAAATTTATACTGTGAAATGTCGTAAAAACTAACTTCTTATCTCGAACGGTCTTCGCAACATAAGATGCGTAAAAAAGTTTTTGTGAAAGAATGTTAAAAAAACGAACCTCTTTATCACAACCGTTCGGTTTAGGTGTTTAGAATAATACGAAGCGACGACTAGATAACTCTAGATTAGCCATTTTAAAACTATGTCATATTATATACGGAAATTGGACAATTGGCTTATGTTGCAAACAGTGGTGCATGTTTCCCACAATTTTAAGCATTAGGTCTATCAACGTCATGGAATATTTCATTTTGGCGAGTCTAATAGATAATTTTGACAAGAAATTTGCACTAGTCCACCGGACATGTGACTAAAAGACTATGAGTAGTCTGTGCGGGAATCAGGTAGTCTCGGACTAGCGGACATGACTTAAGATCGAACGCTGTATCTGTATTCATTTTTATAGTTTTCTAAAATTTAATAAACTTAGTAACTTTAAAATAGCCTCTACTATCCGCTTGATTTAATGAATCTAGGTATTGGTGTCTTTTATTATACGCAAATAACTCAGTGATTATTTTACAAAAACATTAAAAATGATGCAATAATGTTTAGGCAATTGAACATGCTTTCCAATGATGTATAACTTAAATAAGTGATTTTAATTTGTCATAGAAACGGTTTAAATTGTGGTATTTTAGTGCAATAGTAACTCAGTGCAGGCCAGCTGCTTGTTGGCGCCGTTACCAGCCAACAGTTTTGCTCTGAGCATTGATTTAGAGGAATCCCGGTGTAACGACGGCAGTGTGGGAAAGGTGTATTAGGAAATGTTTCTGAATTTTAAGATTTCCCGTCTTTACCAGTTATGGGCATTTTTAGGAAACTGGAAGTAATAGTGAAAACAAATGTTTTTCGCATGTCCAATGGACCAACAAAAAAGGTCTGAAAAATCATTGATTGTACCTTATGATACAATGAAAGGACATCTGACAGCAGGCCTCAGGCCCCTAACGTCAGGAATAAGTTTCACATCAGTCAACTAGTAAAATTGAAGCAGAATTGGAAATACATATAGATTTAGCTTTATAAGGCTTAAAATGTGTAAGAATGGTGTATCTACTGAAACAAACGTTTCCCCAAAACAATGAGCTCGGGAGAGCGCAAAAATGAGCAATCGTTAGAAATAAAATCCTGTTAGAAACAGGTACACTGATCACAGATCAATCAGGAGGTTGCCAAGAATAAAGGAATTACCAGAATTCGTTTGTCTCCTACTGCGTATTTTGGGCATGAAAATTACTTCGTAGGCATACCTACCTTGGACTTAGTAGATAATTTGATCAGTGAATGTTATTTCTCATAAGCATGTATATTTCACTGTCAAGCCTGCTATTTTCGGCTCGGTTACAGGTTTTGTTGACGAGCGGTGTATTTATTAGCACATGCACGACATTCGTACAATGCGCAGAAAGTTTTTCTTATCGTTCATCAATGCGCAGACAGAAGGCCGTTTCGTTTTAGAAAGTGAAATCCCCGTTTCTACTAGCAAATATAAAACGGAAATCGTGTCTGTGTAGGAATTTACGATTTATCAAGCTATTCTTCGTGGATATCTGAGCCGTTCCTAATGCTGCGTCAAATTCTAAAGAATAATTAAATTTTATATTTATTATTAAATTCTTAAGCAACTTGATCTTTCCGGACCCGCGTATAAAACCCGGATCGCCTGATTGCCTATTACGGAATCTGAGGAAGCGCACTCATCTGGTTTGAAAGCTATCTAAGTGACAGAACGCAATGTTAGTCCAGTCAATCTAGGCCAAAAATATTTTAACCCGGAACAAATTGCAACAGAATTTTTTTACCTCGCCAAGTGTATAGGGGGCCATCATGTACAACATATCAAAAGTCCTCCAAAATTCCAATAGGGGAAAGGGTAAAATTTGCATAATTATTACCAGATTTGGGCCATTTCACCTGAAAAATCAATTTTTCTTTATTTCTTTAAAACCGGTATGTAATATATGTGTGACTGGGTATTTTTGGACTTTTTTTAGTAATAAATGAATACGATTGACATATTCTCCACAAATTAAATGTATTGTGTTATGCCACTTGCATGAATTTACCTAATATCATCATTGATATTGATACAATACATATTATATTTTATTATGTCACGGTATTGTGTGTTTCTAAGCTAAGCTAAGATGAAATAGTATGGCATAGGTACCTGGTTTCTACTAATTTCATCTTGCATCAATTATCCAAGTCATCTTCCTCAATGAGCGTTATTGAATTCGAGCAACTGAGACCCTTACAGTCCTCGCAGGCGGATGTGCAGCTGAGCCCATGTTTTCTACAGGTGCATCTCTTTGATTCACAGCCAGTTTTGCAGCTGCATCTAAATGAATACAGTAAATCGTCAGGTGCTGCCAGCATGTCAGTCTTAACAGGCAGCATTTGGTGGTTGAGAACTTTCCAGCCCCATTCTGTTGGATCCATATCTCCAGCATCTCCTCTCCAAACTTGAATTTGGTAGTACACGCAAAGACTGTGAAACTTTGCGGATGCGGGTGTTGGTGGTAAATCTCGTGCTTCAACATACTTGGAACTTTTTGCAACCTTCTCCCTGAATCGCTTGTACCGCAAAGCAACTAGACTATCCATTGAAGTGCCATTGTATAGAATAAGCATTGCCTTCTCACCTGCTTTTATCACATCATCTTTATTCGCATTACCCATTGTAAACACTTCAGCAATTTGAGAGAGTTCTTTGCAGCACTGGCTTTTGCTAAGGGATGCAGATTTTCCAATTCCATAAAGCCTAGATGTTGAGTCACAGCCAAGGATAGCATGGATAAATAACAGCTGTGAGCACAAACAGAACCCGAGTTTTTCCTTTGCCATTTTGATATTCCACAGTCGGGGTTTCTTTGCATTTTGCTTTGGCTCTGGTCTGAAAAATAGCTGACAGCCATTCATATCAGTATGGTATAGAAGCAACACCAGTAGGTCGGTATCGTCTCCAACAAGAGCAGTATTTGTTGACTTTGAAGCCAAGATAGCCGTTTGCGTAATTAAGACATCAGCATCACCGCTTGCCTTTATCGTTAAGCATCCAGCCTGCTCGAGAGATGAACTTAAGATTGATATGAACCGATGTTTGTTCTGCTTGTTACTAAGAAAATCAGGCTTACTCAGAGTTACAACTGTTTGCGGAGTCAGTACAACAGTTGCGCCTGATCCACGAGTTCGCCTCTTATGTGTTACATCTTTTATGTCTGGGCCTTGGTCATAACCATCAAAAACTACTGTAGCCTTTCCATATTTGCTTATGCAATATTTTACATATCTTTGACAAACATTTGCAAATGTCTCTCCACGCTGCCATGGAACATGGTGTAATAGAGCTCCTCCATCAAGCACATAGTGGACAGAATCTGGAAGGACTGCATCTTCATTTTGAATTAATTTCCACAATGCATCAGCAAGTGCCGGCTTATTTGCTTCCCATGGAAGAGATGAATTATCAAAGAGTGCGGGCGGATGAGTGCACAACTCATACTCAAAATAAGATGCTGGATTCCCTTTTGATCCATTTGTAGCAATTAAACTGAGTCTTTGAAATAGGAGTTGTGGATCAATTTGTACACATTCATCATCAATCTTGAGAGATGTTTTGGATGCTAAGGTAATAGCTTGTCTCTTTCTCTGGAACGAAATGCTTGATACACATTGGCCACACATCGAATTAATAATTGATTCTCCAATATCTTTAGCATCGTCAACATTGACTGATTCATGTGCAGACAATCCACTAACAAGTCCTCTAAGAGAAGGGTCTGGTCCAAATGGATTCAGTTCACTAAGGATTTTGAGAATTTTGTAAGTATCATCCATATCACGCTTTATTCGAGATTGTGTGGAATCTTTGTGTTGTTCACTTGAATCACAGTTTACCCCAGAGAGCGCTTGCATTGCATTACACACATCTGCACATGCGGGCATAGACAACAACCAAACAAGACGCTGAAGTTCTGTCATTCCACGACCTCGTGTTAGACCACCACTTGACTTTACACTTCTCATAAGCACCTGCTCAATAACTAGATCAGTAGATAACCCTGCCCAATACCTATCACTTCGATGAATGACATGATGACCATTGAGGAAGCTGGTGTGTATATCTGGATGACTTTCAGGTATTTCTAACATCTTTTGTAAATATACATATGCAGACTTGGCGTACAGATTATGCCCAGCGGCTGCACAATATGGAAGCATCTCACGAACGGTCTGAAGGTGCATGTTCCAATCACCAGTTCGTTCTGCCTTAATGAATTTGCGCAGAATGTCAACCAACTCCATATACAAAAGCCAGAGTCGTGCAGTCCTCTTATCTTTCATGACCACCTTCTCTGAGTCTAGTTTGTCCTTGACATCATGTAATGCATTTTCCGAGGACAATCTTGTAGCTACATACGGATTTTTGATAATGTCATCATAGAGCTCTCCAACTTTAACTAGACTTTTATTTAGGGAACTTTCAATCGTTTCATGTCCTGCACCATTATCATCATTGTCAAACAATTCTTTTGAATGCATTGCAGCGGAATATTCTACTGTGTCAACTTCAGCATCTGCAATTGTAGGTAGTGGTAGGTTGTATGCATTTGCAATCAAGATTGTACTGAGAGAAGCAAAAACCATGAGGTGTCCTCGAACTGCTCGAGAAATTGCCTTTCCACTAAGAATGTGTTTGACAGCATTCTCAGCGTAGACTACCTCTAGAATAGGCGCAAGACCGCTTCCTGCCATTAAGTGACCAATGCAGCCAAGGAAGCTCATCTCCATATGAAGACCTCCGAGTCTTAGAATAATTTGCTTTAATGGACTCCAGCTCGGCTCAATCTCTATGATAGTCATAGCTTTCCAAAATAAGGGCTGATCAAATGTAATCACGGGTGCAACATGGTATCGGTTTGCCTGTTCACAAGCATAAGTCAAAGTGGAAAAGATGCAGGTCATGTTACTTGGCTCTAGATCTATCATCGGAAGGAAAATAACAGACGATTTACCTGGATAAACTCCTTGGTGAACAGTTTGCATCATGCCAGACCATGACTGTCTCCTTGAACGCAGAAACAAAGAGAAATCCCAGAGGATGTCAATGTCAGCTGTTGGGTCTGTTTGTTCCATCGCAGTTAACTCCTTAAAGGTCAATGGGAAGTTCCTGGTATGCTGAGACTCAAAGTTCCTGATACAGATCTTGCCAACTTGCTTGATATCTTCAGATGTTACATTTATCCTTGGAATAAGTTTGCACAAAAGGTTTCCTGGTGTAACAGATGCAATGATTCCCATTCCATGAAATGTATTATGCCCATCTATTGTGCAAATATTGTGATCCACATTGTCGGCAACAAACTGAATGAACTCGCCTGATAATGGCTGTGGTAGATCTCCACCATGAAGTGATGCACTGCGCTCAAACCTCTGTATCTCTGCATATGAACATCCAAATCCGTGCTTGAACAAGGTGTCAACAATAAATCTAGATCCAAATTTATGGTGCATCTCACATGACAGCCCGAACTGCAAAGGTGCCAAAATAACTCTAGGACGAGTTCCTTGCATAATAGCCTGTCCAACTGATGCCTGTTTCATTTCTGTGTCTTTTCCAGTAAACAAAATCCGCAATAATTCCCACAGTGTCTCTGGTAAATAATTCAATGCCTTTACTGGGTCGCTCATTTGCTCCCTTGATGGATAGATTTCGGATGATGTGCATGAATCAATTAACTTAATATCGTGTCTAAGCAGTTTGGCAGCTGTCTGGATGATTAGCATGCTCTCTGATTTGGAATCCTTTCTCTTCTGTTCCTTATAGAAGTCAGTCAAAATAGTAGATGCTTTAGAACGAAAGGTAACAACGTTTGGCTTACCATTCACAGTGCTAATAAATATTTCATCGCCATAATTATCTTTTATTTTATCCTGCATGTATTTTGTACTGTATGCTTTATTCTCTTTATCATCGAGATACTCTTGCATTTTATTAACGAGGTCCTGCAGGGTCAGCTGCTCATCATCATTATTTTCAAGAAATGCCATTGTCGCACTAAATGCTCTTACTCTGTCCAAGTCTTCTGGCCTTCCATATTTTTGGGATGAGCAAGATGAGTGCAGCTGAGGGATATTTTTCATGGTTCGAAAATTTACGCTGCAGCTTTGATGGTATACTGCATTGAGAACGCATAAATCCGGAGTGAAGGCAAGCCACCCAGCTACAAGTTTGCCCCATTCGTCTTTTCTCTGCTCACAGGCCTCGGCGATACTACATTGAAAGTCATGAGTACTTACTGGATAAATATCATAGCCAAGTTTCTTTCCATCTTGAATTTTTGCAGGGTATCCGCATAGCAAACAATGTTCACTAAAATTGAATGTTGGACTTTCTGAACGGAGTGTTTGCATGGGTGGCGGAGATTGTTCAATTTTCTCTGCGTCACGGGTAATCCGCTTGGGATCAATGAACTCCCGTCGACATTTTACATGAACCCTCTGTCCTACTTCAGCTATGACATCGCTTTCACGGGCTCTGCTAGCATTGTTAATACCGTCACAGCCTTTAACTCGAAGCTTAACAGTTTGTGAGCCATTTTCTAGGCTCTGGTTACAAATAACGCATGTATCTAAATCCATGTCCATATTCTGATTGAATTGTATAGAAATGTATTCAAATTGTGAGATAAAAGTGAAAATTAAAATGCAATTTATTTTAGATAAAATTTTAAAAGCGAAAAACAAAATTAAACTTACTTTAAATATAATTTTTTTAAATTACCCCGGACCTGTGCATACAACCATATTTAATCTGTGGTTTGGAGAATTTGTACAAGTGGTTCAAGGCAATATTGCCAATTGCTTACTGTCTTCCGTGACCATGAAATTCAGAGCGTAGACAACATTTCTACTTCGTTTATTTGCGGAATGAAGCAGGTAAGGGAAGTTTCATTATTCGGATAATGGCGGTAGCTAAATATGCGAATTTACCCACTTTCCCATCGAGGGATTTTGGAGGACTTTTGATATGTGACACCTGGCAGTCCCATGAATGCTGCAGAAAAGAAATAAATTCTGTTGCAATTTGTTCTAGGTTAATTTGTAGTTTTACTGGACTATGTGTGCAATTCAATGCATCTTGCTCTGAAAACAGGAGACTAACTTGCAGTGTCCCTCAAGCGTCCATCCTTGGCCCTCTGCTCTTCCTCTTGTATATGAACTACCTGCCTAACATATGCAAACACATGTCACTAATACTACCCTGATAACGCAGCTTACTGGCCCGATACCGGGCCGATGCTGAAAGTATCGACACGGTATCAGCCCAGCATCGGCCCAGTATGCTGCGTTATCTAGGTATATTTGCTGATGCCTTTTGCTCTGATGAAGACATAGTTACATTATATAAAAACGTAAATAAGGAAATGGAAGGAATTACTAACTGGTTTTCATTAAATAAATTGTCATTAAATGTGGATAAAACAATCTATATGTTATTTTCAAAATCTAGGAAAATTTATAAATAAAGAGGTTCCAAAATTGTACATTAGCAATAAGGAAATGAAAAAAAACTTGACCTGGGCCAAATAAATTGAAACAGTTACTGCAAAAGTAGCAAGCGGCATAGGTGTCATCCAAAGACTAAACCCATATATGACACATGGCACGGGTAAAACACTATACAGCACCTTGATCCTCCCGCACCTCACTTACTGCAATGTTGTTTGGACTAACACCTACAAAAACTAAATATTCAAAATTCAGTCTACAGAAAAAGAGCATCACACTATTTTCTAGGCCAGCAGCGGGCCAAAACATGTTCAAAGCAGAAAAATTACTTAAACGCACTGACATATGAAAATCTCAAATGCTAACTATTGTCAAAGACTTCCACCACAACACTTTGCCCAAATCTATAGCCCCCTTCTTTATAAACAATATTAACATCCACCAACATAACACTAGAAGCAGACACAAACTACATGAACAACACACGTACGGACAGACATTGGAAAAAACCGAATTTCATTTGCAGCCACTAATTTATGGAACAAAACAAAACAGGAAACACGTGAGAAAATTCTATCAACAAAATTATGCAAGAAAACAATTTAAAAAACCCTACTTGATTAACACATACTAGTACTATCTAATTCATGCAGTGCAGCTCAAAAGACTCGTCTACAAAACAAGGTAAAAAAAAGTGGTGTATTATACTCGTGCATAATTGGACCCTAAGACATTGCTGTCTAATGACAGCGATGTCTCTCGGTCCAAATATGTTTATAGTATTCGACAGAAAATTTGTTCTACTATCTATATAACATGCTTCTTTTCTTGTTTTGAAAAACTGTTGACCTACTGAACTGTTCGGACACGGTCTTTTATGATATAACTAGCACACAGTAATGTATGACTATATAGTAAGATGACTTTATTCAGACTGAGCTATAACGGGGCCAGCAATAGGGATACTTAGGACAGGGCGAATACATGAGTACTATACTACTAGATCAAGGGGATGTAGGATACAAGGTACTCTATGGCCATATAGCTATAGAATCATTCCACTATTACTACTGCTGATGCTACTTCTGCTGCTACTACTGCTACTACCACTACTACTACTACTACTACTACTACTACTACTACTACTACTACTACTACTACTACTACTACTACTACTACTACTACTACTACTACTACTACTACTACTACTACTACTACTACTACTAATACTACTGCATGTACTACATGTACTACTACTACTACTACTACTACTACTACCACTACTACTACTACTACTACTACTACTACTACTACTACTACTACTACTACTACTACTACTACTACTACTACTACTACCACTACCACTAGCACCACCGCCGCCACCACCACTACTACTACTCCTACTACTACTACTACTACTACTACTACTACTACTACTACTACTACTACTACTACTACTACTACTACTACTGCTTAGAATATGACTAGATGATTCCACTTGTTATTATATCCAATACTAATTTCAATTACCATAGTAACAAACTACAGGACTAGTAGGAGAATGAGCACCCCCTCCCCTCCATCCCCCTTCCCTTGTCCAAGGATGCGCCCCATTAGCCAGCATCCTGTAAACAGTCTATCATCATTATAAGTAAAATTGCCCCAAAAATACAAATGTTTATTGTCGTATCTATAATCATAGACATCCATGTCTATTATTGAACTTGACTATGTTTTGTGCTTGTCTGTTATGTAACTGCCTTGTCCTTATTTACTACCCATATGCATCGCAAACTATAAAACCCGTATTTATGAAACTAAAAAAAACAAAAAGAAAGATAACCCAAGTGATTAACTCTTTCACACCCTGCTGTTGCAGTATTATATGTTGGTTCACAGACTGAGAGAGGCCCTTTCCTGGAGATTTTCCACTGGAATGACTGACTAGACAACTGAACCGGTCATTGCAGTGGTGAACTCTCCGGATGGGAGGGGGGGGGTTGTTGGTGGGGTGGGGTGGGAGGGGTGTAGGGTGGTGGGGGTGGTGGGGGTTGTCTTCGCTCGATCTACGAATTGACATAGTTCCTTTTAGAAATTTAAACTGGTTATTTGGATCAAGGGTCAACGAGTTAATAAGGAAGTAGTAAATGTAATGTCTGAATTTTTAATTGTTTATGTAAGTTCTGTCTTGTCTAATTTATATATACCTGCATATATGTGTATAAGGTGTTCGCCATAACAATAGGCAATGCAATGCCTTTGGCGGACAGCCTGGTGTGACTCATGAATATTGTTTATTTGGAATTATTGAATAAGTAATCTTGAATCTTGGAAATAGATATTACCCGTCGCATAACTGTATAGTGTTCAGTATTTCAAGATGTAGCTTGCTGGGTTGCGTCGGGTCATTGCAGGTTAGCTCCCAGTCTCAGGGTTACAGATTCCGAACAACGCTGACCAGTGGGAAACAAAAACCGACTCCTAAGGCCAGTGGAACTCAATTGTTCCGGTGGGGCCGTGCAACCATTGCCGCTAACATTAAATTGTACAGTGTCAGCCCATGAATTTGTGTCACCGGTATACCTGTCCATAGCAATTTCGTGATCTATGGACTTACAAGATTTGAAAGGGTGACCTAAAATAACTAAAAGTAATTAAATATACCCAAACAACCCGTACAAGTTTGTGATACAATGATACTTAGATAATACAGAACATAGAGACAGTCTGATGAACCCTTAAACGTGGAGTCATCGGAGGTACCACACAGACTCGCAGGTCCGCAGAGGTACCCCTGTAAAGGAGGCTCCCACATATGATAAGGCTAATTAATTTAATATAAGATAGGATACCTCTATGCTGAAAAGGAAAAGGAAGAAAGAAAATCCTGAGTGGCGAGAGGCGTTGTGCCTCACGCGGGCATTACTTCTGATGCTGTGTCTTTGGGTGAGAAGTAGTAGCCTCGCGCGGGCCGCCATCACTGGATCCTTGCGAGAGGCAAGTGCCTCGTGCGGGCCTCTGTCACAGAAAGATGCTGCCACCGCAGAAGCGGAGGGACAGAGAGGGCCGAACAGGACCACTCTGTATTCAAATAAAAGTGCTGTAAAGAAAAGACCATCCTAGTGAAACTATAACTAAAAGTGTTGCGTGCTGTTTTACGTGAAGATGAGACGAGCGATTACCGCAGGATTCCCAAGTCACCGTCTTATATAGTTTCAAGATACCGCATTAGTACGTGCTGCTTTTATTTATGCGGGCCTTCTTCTATGCCCAACCTTTCACTTAGGTTTTTAGAGACACAAACTATACACCTGTGCAAAAGTTAAGCACCAGCAAAAACAATAGAACGTAGAAACATGATGGTACAACTAGGCTGCCATACTTTTTGTCCCCGCGTTAGCTGACATAATTCCAAGTACGAAATGCACATGCATGCATGACTTCACGCCGCTTGATGTCCGTGCGTGGCGGGAAACAGCACACGTGTTCAGTTATGTAAAAGGCCAGTTTGAGGTGTCAAACATTACATACAGATTTAGGCGACAAGATTAGGAATTTTGTGTTCATGACCGTGGTTTATTTGTACAGAGAGAATTAGCTCTTGATTGTGAACCGCTATGGCAAGACGAAGGTTAAGTGATCGTGTGAAATGGCAAATCATAGGCATGCATACCACTGGTATGTCATGCAGAGAGATTGGCAGACAGCTGAACATTAACCATACTGTAATCAGTCGTTTGATTGCAAAACATGGGCAAACTAACGAGGTGAAGGACAGGCCTAGATCTGGAAGACCGAAGAAGACTACTGCCCGTGATGATCGAGCCCTAGTACGCCTTGTTAGGAGATCTCCATTCACCAACAGCAGAGTGCTCAGCCAGCAATGGGAAACGCCCAATAGAGTGTCAATGTCTACCGTCAAAAGGAGACTGTATGCTGCTGGCATGAAAGCTAGGAGACCTGTCAGACGTCCTCTCCTCACTGCACACCACAAAGAGGAGCGTCTGAGGTGGTGCAACGAAAGAAGACACTGGAAAATGAGATCCTGGAGACGGGTACACTGGTCCGATGAAAGTCGGTTCCTGCTTCATGCCACAGATGGTCGAACTCGTGTATGGAGGTCCAGACGCATGGCGTACGACCAACGTAACATCATGGAAGAATGGTAACAGGTTCCGTTATGATATGGGGGTGCATCTCATTTGATTGTAAGCTGGATCTGTTGACTGTACCTGGAACACTAAATGGACAAAGATATCAAGATTCCATACTGGATAGAGTTGTGGTCCCTCATTTTGTAAATCATGCACCTGGAACCCACCCTATATTCATGGATGACAACGCCCGACCACATCGTGCTAGAGCTGTGCATGAAAACCTCCGCCAGAATACCATCGAAACCCTACCATGGCCAGCAAGGAGCCCTGACATGAACCCTATTGAGCATATCTGGGACATTCTGGGAAACATGGTGAGAAGGAGGGATCCTCCTGTGCAGAACCTACAGGAATTAACAGACGCACTCCATCTTGAATGGCAACGAATACCACAATGGCGTATCAGTCGGTTGGTGACCAGCATGAGACGTCGTGTCCAGGCCGTCATCCAGGCACAAGGTGGATATACCCGGTATTAATAATGACAGTCTCAAACTCGTGCACAGATGTTAAACTTCGTTTTCAGACACCATTAATGACAATCTAGCCACGTGTGTCAACTGTAGGGCAATAGTTGTCAGTTGTGTCAACGTAACCATATTCAGGCCTCGTTTTCAAGTTCAAACAAAAACATACAGTGTTTCCCCACCATCATAATCAGCATTCCTCTAGTTGCATTATTACCTCTTGCACTAAGATGGATGGGTACATAAATGTTTATGCTATTGCTTTCTTCATAGCACATGAATATACCCTCGCATGTGCGTAAAAATAGGGTGGTGCTTAACTTTTGCACAGGTGTATATTTTAGGCCACAAATGGCAGGAAGCCTACCTATCTTTGGATACAGTGAGCGTACATGTTATATTGCAAAACATCCGAGCTCGGTGAGAATCTGGCTGCCTTGCTCAGTAACCACATAAAACATCACAGGACGATGGTTACCTTCTCACACAGGCAGATTATTCCAATTGACCTGTCGTTACAGTGAGGACTAGAGAGACGAATATCCACCGCAAATGTCCTTCCCGCAAGGGCGTGGCAGATTCCAATATCATGCCCAGACATTTGTACAGAATTCGGTGGAGATGCGCATCTCGCCCCTCACAACATCTTATGGAGCTAAGTTATTAACCTAACATTAGGTTTATATCCAAGTTGCCCAAATATGCACTGCGGTGCAGGAGATATATCCTAACAGACATAAATATACAGTCAGCAATTATCCCAGGCCACCAGCGGGACGTACAAATAGCTCCAATAGTGAGGGTATGCGTTCAATGCGCACGAGAGATGTAGATATATCCTAAATCTACGATTCCAATCTAAATAGAGGCCAGCTACCTCGCTCTCGTTAAAATATATATATTGGGGCTAATTGTACGTCCCATTGGTGGCCTGGGATAATTGCAGTAGATCTGGCGAGAACGTGAATGACCACAATCCCTTGAGCAAAATGGCAGTGCCTATAGGCGATGGACCTTTCCAGTTTTAGCTATGCCCCACTCACCTCTAGCTAAGCTCCACCCACACTTCGCCGTGTTGGGATCGATCGATCCCCGCGAATGCCCTGACTATCAATTTCCTGAAAATCTACCCAGGTAAGCCGTTGAATATTTTGTAACTAATTTGACTGAGTGCTGTTACTGCCTATGACAGCAACAGCACCCAGTCAAATTAGTTTCAAAATATTCAACAGAATATGTATTAAATAGTAGACATGCAATTCTTACAAGAACTCATAGTCTGTCTTCAATGGAGATTTCCAATTTTATCCTTAGATTATATGACGTCATACGACGTCTTCTTCTTCTTTTCGATCGCTGGTATCACATTTGGAGAGCCGTTCTCAAGATGAAATCTGTGGTTTTCTGCAGTTCTTCCACAGGCCCATACAGCTTTTCAAGAAAACAGGTTGACAAAGGCCAGATATCTTCTCTCAGCAGCTGATACATACTGCAACATTGAAGTATGTGCTCTGTGGTCTGTTCTGCTTCTCCGCAAGGACAAGCGGGCGATGCCGTAAGGTGGAACCCCCTGTACATGTGTTGGTTTAGTCTGTTGTGTCCAGTTCTGAGACGAAAAATGGTCACTTGCTCTGGCCTCGAGAAATGATGGTAGGCATCTTCTGATTGAGGTGTTCTATAGAGTGACTTGATGATAGTCTTCATCTTTGTATGGGTAACCATGTTTTCTGTCTTATTCTCTTCAGCACCCACATTTGCCATCTTGTTTGCTTCCTCATTTCCTTGGACTCCACAGTGTGAGGGGATCCACTGCAGTGCTATCCGAAAGCATTTGATGGTTTGTAGTGCTTCTTCAAGTTGTGTCAGCTTACCTTTGGTGGTAGCCTCAAGGACGGAGCGGGCATCAGATAAAAAGACAATCTGTGCAATAGGGGGTCTGCTGTTCTGCTGATGGTATTAGCTGCATGAACCAGTGCTTCGACTTCAGCTCTGTAGTTTGTGCAGTGTTTGCCTGTCTCATGTTGTCCGTTTGGATACTGTATGTGCAGTCCGGCACCTCCGCTCCTAATTGCATCTTTGGCTGATCCATCTGTGTAGATCCTTATCCATGTCTCCTAGCATGGCTAGGGGCAGGGCCTTCTTGCTCACATCACTGTGTTCATCTTTGGTTGTGAGGTGAGGTACTGTGGTGCGAATAGCTATGCTCTCTAGTTTGTTTTCCCAGGGTGGAGGATCAAGGGTGTGGTTTGGGTCTTCTATTTGTGTCATATGGCGTCATAGCCAACTAAGTGGCGTGCATCCTGACATCATCATTATTACGTCATAAATGATTCTATTTGGCCCATCTTTAACTCTTAATCGTCCAACACATTGTAAAAATTGTATGTCTGCTATTTAATAAACATGCTGTTTAATATTTTGAAACTAATTTGACTGGGTGCTAAGCAGCAACAGCACCCATGCAGTCAAATTAGTTTCAAAATATTTAACAGCTTACCTGTATAGTTTTCTGGAAATTGATAGTCAGGTTTTTCAGGGATCGATCGATCGATCCCAATACGAGCGAGGTGTGGGTGGAGCTTAGCTAGAGGTGGGCGGGGCCTAGCTGAAACTGGAAAGGTCCCCTATGCGTTCGTGTTATACTTGTCTAAGTCATTCATGTCGTCATTGATTACAATGGCATTCTACGTCACATAGTTGATTACGACGTCATGTGATGGATTTTAGACACAACCAAGTGAATGCTTAGCGCTGAGCGGGCACTTCCCGGGAAGACATGATAGGCCTACAGGCACATCTGTCGTAGTCGTCGTGATTTATATACATACTTTGAACCATGGCTTCCCAGAATCCCTTTTCAGGGTAACTATGGAGGCGCGCTGTTGAATATTTTGGAACTAATTTTACGGGATGCTGCTGCTTATTAAATATTAAAGCTCTTCAATTCGTACAGCTGAAGGACTTTTCAATGTTCCTGTTGGACATAGCTACGCCAGTCATTACGTATTTTGACTGTGACGTCAACCTACATGGGAACTAACTGATTATAACAGCAAGGCTCTACAATATCTGACCGCTCTTGCTAAAATATGTGCTCAATTATTACACGTGATTCGACTGCTGGGGCTAAGTTATACAGCTCATAAAGAAGTTAATGTACTTACAAAACATAAACAGAAATTCTGTCTTGTTTTGCAAACATGTTGATTTATTCTTTAGATGTTCTATACCATTGAGTCGGCGGTTTTATAGGTCACTATATTTGCAAAGAAAAACAGAAATTCTACATTGTTTTGAAAACGTGTTAATTTATTTTTGAGGTTTTCTATGCCAAACGGTGTCAGGTTTCACGGAAACTGGGCGATAAAACACCTCGCTTTAACCATTATCTTGCTGTTTCACGGTCAGTACAAGAAAAATGTGTGTAGATTATGTAAACAATAATGCTGAAAGCTGTCTACATGTGTGCAGCAACGGTTTACAACAGCAATTTCCAAAATGAATAGAAGTTATCATATAGTTATCATATGTACATAAATGTTTGGAATTTCAGCGATATATGCGTTAGGTTTTAACGCATTTCTTTAATTCTTACCGCCTCTCGGTATTACCGTATTTCCCCTATTTATTTTTACCGTAGTTTTGTAGTTCCGTATTTTGCATGCTATATAAGCAGAATTTCTATTTCAATTAATAAAAAAAGAATTTACTGACTTTTGGAGGCTATATACATAGCTGATCGTCTGCGTCAGATGTCAGTCAGTCAGTGAAGATCCAGCAGTCGAGACATCTATCCCATTCCCCCACCCATAGTGAGCTTATGCGTATGAGCGATCTAGCCAATATATATCCTAAATCTATGGTTCCAATCTAAAAATAGAGGCGCATTCTATCTATCTCTGTAGTTAGCTGTTGGAGACCACAATCCCTTGCGCAAAATGGCCATGCCTATATGCAATTCTAGCCACAACCCGAATATAAGCGTAGCCGTAAGCGGACACGCAACAATATATCATCATCATCATCATCGTCATCATTTTACGAGGCATAAGCCATTGGCTTGTTATTGCTTCAGTGTTTTTATTATCGTATGGCTAGCTCAATTCAATTCAAAAGATTGTTCTTTGAAATAGATCTATCTAGTTTGTATTTGAATGCTTTGACCATTGTCGCTCAATTAAGTCACCTCGAAACCGTCAGTGACATTAGATTAAAAACTTTAGCTGTCACACCCTGCTGCGCCTAGCATTTGTTTGCATGTTCACTTGTGGAGGCCATGGTTGGTCTAATTGCTGTTGTTTTCATTCTCTGTGCTCATCGCCATCCGAGTCCCCTCCTCTACGCAAGTGTCTCTTCATGCAATCACAAAGTGAGGATGTGGGAGCAGAGATTATCTACTGGTAATTGGAATCGCTACCGAGCATGTTCTTGTTTATGCAGAGGCTACTCCAAAATCAGTCCACTGTATAGGCAAAATCGCAGTATGACTTTGTGATGGTCTGATAAGCATATAGCCTGTTCAATGTGTTTATCGCTATCCGGGTCTCCTCTACGCTAGTGTCTCTTTATACAAATCATGTTTAGTCAAAATCATGAAACATTTCTTTGAAATGCTTGTCTAGTTTACTTTTGAAGGATTCAACCGTTGGTGCCTCTATAACGGTTGCTGGCAGTGAATTCCAATAGGGTACCACTCTGTTAGAGAAAAAGTATTTGCGAATATCCTTAATGCTGCGTTTCATGTTGAGCTTGAACTTATGTCCTCTAGTGTGTGTATTAGTGGAGAGTTCGAAGAAGCGGCTTTTGTCAATGTTGTACATATCATTAAGGATTTTGTATGTTTCGATTAAGTCCCCTTGAAATCTTCTGTATTTCAATGACATTCGATTTAGGGTTCTGAGTCTTTCTGTGTAGCTGTAGTCTCTAATTTGTGATAATAACTTTGTTGCCCGACGTTGTACTCTTTCTGATAGCTGGGATTGTCATTTAAATCGTGGCGACCATGCCGAGTTACAGTATTCAAGAATAGGTCTTACTAAAGATTTGTAGAGTAAAGTAAGTGTAGATGGCCCTATACAGAAAAAAGTTCTTTTGATTATTCCTACTCTACTATTCGCTTTAGATATGATGTTATTTATGTGTGTATCAAAAGAAAAGTCTGTGTCGATATGCATTCCCAAATTCTTTTCTAGCTGTGATGTGGATATTGGCTGTATGTGGGAGGTACCAGATGTCATAGAGTATTGGATTCGGGAACTGTTATTGCTTTATTTACTCTTTCGTATAATATATCTAAGTTTTTGGTGGAGCAAAAGGCATTAGTGTCATCGCCATTTAAACCCATCTACGCTGGCACTTTTCGCAGGATTAAGTGAATTAAGTATAGTGAAGATTTCTTCATTGTTAACAGGATAAGCAAAAAATGAAGAGGATTGATAAGCGGAAGTATGTGTGAGGTAATCACTATATTTAATTCCTGATGTAGATATGATTTTCTTCGAGAGATCTGGACCTATGTTAACAAAATATTGACTGAAACCGTTTGCAATTTCATTGTTATCCGTGATTACCTTATTATTGTAGAGAAACTGGGTATGTTGTGCTTTTCTATTGTTTTTATTCAAAAGTGATTTTATGATTTTCCATGTTTCATTTATATCGCTTTGGACTGCTCAAATTTATTCTGATAATAGTTCTTTTTTGATGTTTTTATTACTTGGTCCAACTTATTTATATATTTTTAAAACTTTGTCTCACGTTTTATAAATGTCAAATAAAGTTGCTGTTTTTTATGACAGGCAGATATCAATCCTCTTGTCAGCCATGGTTTAGTAGGGTTGTGCTTGAATAATTTATTTTCTTTCATGGGGAAACTGTGCTCAAAGATGTTAGTGCATATGTTGTGGAGCTTGGTGTAGGCATCATCACATGACTCTATATCTATCACTTCGTTCCAGTCTACCTCAGACATGGCCTTTTCTAATTTTTCAATGTTGACCTGATTCATTTCTCTACACTAAGTTTTTTCATTTTTAAATGGTCTACTGTAGTTTGACAGTTTTTCGAGGATAAAAATTGGTAGGCGACCGGATGTGTCTGTTACGAAAATTCCTGAATGTGTTTGTTGATGAAACTGATATTATTACTGAATATATTATCAATAGTTCTAGCCGAACGCTCAGTTATTCTGGACGGCTTAGTTATGTTTGGATAAAAGGAATGTGCATTTAGCAAATTTGTAAAACTTTGTGAATGAGAGCAGTTTTGTTCCATCAGGTCAATATTGAAATCACCCATGAGGTAGACTGTTTTGTTTTCTTTCTGAATATCATCTAAGGTTGCTCCTAGTAGGTCAATACATTTTCTTTTGTCGCTGTTTGGTGCACTATAGATAGTGCCTATTATTTTATTTTTTCCTTGTTCTGTATTCGAGATACTCTAGCAGTTCAGTTTTGCATGATCTGTTATGTCTGAAACCGTGCTAAGCGGGACAAGAAACCGTATATATATATAAATATAAATGAATACATTTTCTTTAGATCATCCTTAGATGATATTCAGAAAGAAAACAAAACAATATATATATATATATATATATATATATCCCCTCTGAATGACGTGCCATTTGAATGACGCAGGTTTTTATACCTTGATTACATGCCTGAACGTGGGATCGAAACCAGCTCGTTGGATTAGAATTCCAAGCATGTGCGGCACAATGGTTTTACCTACCGAGCTAACGCGCCAATTATTATTATTATCGTAAATTCCTCCTGTACAAAGGAGCACCTCCGGATTGGAGTAAAGTGAGTTCTGTAGTCTGAATATGAACGTATATACACATATGTAGACTGAACTTGTCGAAACTGCATGTAAGCTAATGGTAATTGAGGTACGTACATCAAATCAGACTGCGTGCCCATGGACGCTTCTGCTCCCGTTTTAAGATGTTGGTTGGTAGTCAGTGTCAATTATTTCTCGTCGTCTGTGGTGTACTATGTACAGGTAATGGCGGATGATGTTTTCAGCTATTGCGAGGCAGCATTTGCTCAGGCCATGCTAAGGTTCAATAAGCAGCATTGCCATCCTTTCACTTGTTGCCACTAGGCGTTTTGTCTGCTCTTGGCAACTACTGCAGATTGTTGACTGCAGCAATAAGAGATATTTCATCCTGATATTACCTAAGGTCACGCAGTCTACTAGAAAGTGTGAGTATGTCTCGACATCTTCATGACAGAGTTGGCATTCTGGATCCACCTCATACTGGTTGAAGGCTGCTCTATTAGCCTGGTGTATGTATGTACCAGTAAGCCAGCGCATCTGCACCGGTAAGGCCCTTATGTATGTGTGACTTGTGGAGACTGATATGATTGCTGGGTGGATAGAGCCTGGCCTGGTGTTCTCAACATTCATGTACCTGAGGGATGGGTAGTGTTTCGCCCTGCGTAGCAACCCCACCCCCACCCAACCTCCCTCCCTAAACGAGCGATCCTGTATCTCAGAGGGATGAGTAATTAAGATATATCTCGATAAAAAGATGGAAAATATTAATAATGCAGAAAATAATAGATTATATAAATTTTCCAATTAAAGCACAAATTTCAACCTTAGCCCTGGCAGATGCCCTCTCCATCACCCGAAGTTGCATCTCTAAACTGTTTCTGAACTCAACTAGACAAACAGATTTATCAGTCACATGACATTTATAAATATAAAACTTTACTAATAATAATAAATAATTTATATGAGGATATTTAGATGTTGGGTGAAATCCCAAAATTACGATTTCCTCCATATCACTAAAATTTACCATATTTTCAATCCTATTTAATCTATTGAAAAGTGAATACAAAAAATTAAGAATGATAGGTCAATTATAAATGTAGTGAATAATGTCCTCAGTAACATTTTGACATCTATTACAAAAAGGATCATCAGCAATTTTGATTTTAAATAAAAACTTCCTACAAGGCAATATATGGTGCAATAACTTAAATTGAAACTGTTTAATTTTAAATTCTAAAGGAAGTTTGTGAAAAAACAACCACACATTAAAACGTTTAGGAATTTGATAATTTAGAGAAAACTTAGACACAGGGGTCACAATATTTGCAGCTATTAAACTGCTATAAAAAGTCTTGGATTTGTTGGACACCATCGTGTAAACGTATGCCATTAAATAAAAGTACTTGGTTTATGTTCATGTCGAGTCTGGGAAGGAAACTATTAAATAAATTGCACCCTACAGCCCTATAACATGCTCGCTTCAACTGTTCATATATTCTAAAAGTGAAATCCTCCTTCCTATATAACTTACGACAAAATTTAATATAATTCAGAAAGACGCCATAGTCATCAAAAACATCTCTAATATAAATAATACCTACATCAAACAAATATGGCATATAACACGATCTATTATTAATCAAAACCCTTTTATTATTCCAAATAATTTCATCAAATATATCTACATCTGCTACCATTTTAAATTTAACCCAAATCTCTAATAATTCTTTATAAAAAGATGGAATTTCAATAGATAATTTCTTAACAGCAAATTGACAATGAAGCAGAAATGTCAGTCCTCCAATACTTTTGAACAACATTTCTGGAATTATTTTCCACGGGCCATCAGAAGAAGAGAAAAAGCGGGTTTACCAAACTAGCTTCAAAGATGCATTCATATATATTAAATCCATTGAAATAATACCCTCCATTTTTAATAGGTGCATTTAGTTGTGTTCTTTTGTTTTTTTCACATTTGCTCGCCCAAATGAATTTATAAAAAAGCTTATTAGCATTTTTCATTGTAATAACAGATAATGGCAAAACACACAACAAATGAACAAGTCGAGATATACCTTCAGCTTTAAAAAGCATCGAGCGCCCAAAAATAGTTAGACCTCTTTGACTCCAAATATCAAATCTGATCTTAATTTTGGCTAAAACAATTTGGAAATTATCATTGGCATTCAATAGTATGCCTAAATATTTATATACAGTAACAACTTTTAAATTATACGGCATAACTATATTAGCATCAACATTTCCAAACGGAATCACAGCACATTTATCAATATTTAGTTTGAGTCCAGAAACGGGTGTTTGTTCCTGATAATAATCAATTGCTATTTGAATAGAGTTGATATCTTTTAAAATTAAAGTAGAATCATCCACATAATAAATTCCATGAAAAAAAATGGTCATTGATCATAAGAAAGTCAATATCGTTTTTATTTTTATAATTATTATTGATTATTTCAGCACAAATAATAAAAATGTATGGTGAAAGATGGCATCCCTGCCTAATGCCCCTCTTATTAGGAAACCAACCTGACGAAACCTTATTATTTATGACGCAACTTTGGGAATTAGTATACACAATTTCAAGTGTTTATGAAAGATTCCTCAAAAGTAAAAGCTCTCAAACAATCATACATTTATTCATGTTCTGTTGAGTCAAAGGCTTTTTCAAAGTCCAGCATACAGATATAACCATGTAAAAAATCTACTTCTAAACAATCTAAAATTAATCTTAAATTTTCGCCAATGAATCTATTCTTAATACAGGCTGTCTGTGAAGGATGAATTATATTTGCAATAACTTCTTTAATCCTACATGCTATAACTTTTGCAAAAATTTTATAATCAATATTTAATAATGTAATAGGCCTATAATTTTGAGGATATCTTTTATCTTTTTCTTGAATTAAAGTAATAACGCCCCTCTTTTGAGACTCTGACAATTCCCCTTCATCTAGTGCCTCATTAATAGACAAAAGATAATATTCTTTTATATCTTCCCAGAAAAATTTATAAAATTCCGAGGATAAACCATCCGAGCCAGGAGATTTATGCGTAGCCGCTTCTCATGCCAGTAGTGAGACACAGCATGTTTGGTGCCAATACACGACTTGGTCCATGGACGACTTTACCTGCTACCGGTTTAGTGTAAATTATTTCTCAAATTTTTTCAATATTTGTAGCTGTTTCTAAATATCTTTAAAATAAATTAATAAAAAATTTACAGACGTCTTGACTTTCAATAAAAAATCTTTGAAAATTTTAATTACGCGTGGCTTTGAGGCTATCAGATCACACGTCATCCCGCCGTTGCTAGTGGTCACAAAATGTGACAAATGCTAAAAAATCTTCTAAAGTGAAAATTGCCAGTTATACAACCGATCGTCAAAAATGGCAGCCGCATACCACATGGAGGCGTTAAGAAAACAGAGATTGATAGATAGAAAGCAAGAAGCCGTAACAAGAACAGAGTGTTTAATTAGATCAGAACATGTGAGTTCAAAAACTGTTCCTTAAAGCATTGTCTTGTATTTCCGTGAATACAGTTTTAATCCATTCGCGCATGTATCTATTGTGTTTTTTCTTGATCGCTTCACGCATGTGTTCACTAAGTCCTAATCAAAACACAAAGCTCTATGGTAAACCAGCTAACAATAGCGAGGTAGCACCTTTGTCATTGAGAAAACCAGCTAGTTACTCCGTCGAATCACCATATAATTTTCTTTCGCTGGAGACCCTGAGTCTGTCGTGAAATAAGTACATACTTAGTTGCAGAGTATTAGGCAATAATCACTGAATATAATTCTTTATAATTCTTTTAGAAATTTCAGGCTGTGTACTAATTTTGCCTTTTTGATTCGGTTGTCATGCCTAATTAAAGAAAATAACGCAACAGCATTCCAGATTGTTGTATTTTGAATTGTGCGTTCTGTTGATTACGCTTAAATGTAAATCATACATTATGAACGTAACTATAAACTGCACTATCGGACGAATTTATGCCGTTAATATCGTAGCTACTCAAAGCTGCTGTCCTCATTCGTATGTCGCGAGATCTTCGATCCGAGATCGAGAAAAGTATCTCGTATGTATTGAGTAGCCATTGGCATTGTGATTTCCACCAGAATATTGTGGTAGAAAGAAATGAAACTTAAAAGGACAATAGAGCTACTCCCTTCATACCAGACAATATTAATTCAAGTAAAACGAGATGATATTAATCTTATAGTAGTCTGTATGACAAGTAGTTACCAGAAAAATAGACCCTCTGAATTCGTTGTAAAATTCAAATCTGTCCAAATCTGTCGCACACAAAATGAGGTCAGGAATTTGCTGACGTTGTGTAGTCTATACCGATATCACAAGAACCACTGGATGGATCAAGTCAATTTTCATGTCTGTATTAAGCTAGTGATACAGAGGTTAAGATAATACAAAAAGCAACATGATCCACAGTATTCCTTTTACAGTCCACTATGGAGATGGACTGGGTCCCGATCTGTCTGGTCTCCAAAGCGGAGTCTCTGTAACAGTCTGGTCATTGTGATGATGCAAAAAGATGGCCGGTCATTACATTAGAGATGTATTCTCGTAGATGCCATGCTTTTATTTTTAGAATGTTGCCGTCCTATGTATATGGATTGCTCAGTATCTCCCCGGGTACTAATATTAGTGTCTTTGTGCTACTCAGGTAATGGCCTAAGCTCATCCAACAAAGGGAGGCTATAAGCGGAAGCAGGATTTATATTTTTACTCGACGACATTTTGTGTCAAATTTTGATGAAATAAACGATGTTTATTAAACTATACGCAATATTTAGGCGGTCCCAATTAATAGTTTCCCTCCCGCGATGATGGATATAAGGTGTACATTAAGCATAGACGTAGGATGGTAAGAATTTGTCGCATGAAATTGTATTCTAATTTAGTGCTATTTTTGTATCATTTATTTCAACTTTTTCTAGAAATTCCAAGTCCCAGTTTTGGTGACTTGTCACGTTACCCCGTTTTATAGTTTTGGGAATTTGGACCTATGATTTAATCGAAAATCACAATTTTTTAAATAAAATCGATCGCGATGTTTCAAAGCAAAGATCGCGCAACCCTATTTACCTCCATCATACAAACACACAACTACAGCCCAACAAAAGCCCTCACACCAAGCAATAAAATAATGGAATAGTACATTAGAAACTGTTTTCCAGTCCGTGTCCCCAAAGTCTGGAATAAATTACCTCAGTATGTTGTAGAAGCTCCGTCGGTAAATACCTTCAAGGCCCGTCTAGACAATAGGGCTGTAACAATTCACCGATATATCAGTGAATCACGATACGTATATCGTATCGTGACCTGTCGTATCGATACACGCTCGATACAAGAAAATATGCCCATGGCGTCCTTCATGCGTTAACATTGTCAGGTAAGCTATAGCTAAAGTTATGCACAAGGGCACTATTGCAGGGGTTGAAATGTTTATAAAATTGTACCTGTCCCAGGTGACGGGTAGATTTCTTTTGTACCTGTCACCAAATATTTGTACTTGTACAAGCAGTGTACATTTCTAATATAAAACAATAACCCGCAAGTGCGCCACAATAAAAAGCGTAACCAGCTCTAAGGCATTTAGTAGATAGCTTGCCCCTTCTTAACTTGTACGCTTTAACCCTAAGGAACCTACGAGCCATCTGGACGGCGCACAAAAAGCGTATAAATAAACCTAAGAGTCATCTGGATGGTTTTCAATAAGTTGACGTGAAGTTCTACGCGCGGCCTGGACGGCTTTAAGAGCACCAGTTTTCGATCGCTAAATACACAAGCATTACGGGCGTTTTATCCAATCAAACTTAGCATTACATTACGTCAGATGATTGAATTTTATAAGTCCACTGTTGATTGGTCAATTCAGTTTGCTTACAAATTTCTACAGGAAAATATAAATAGTTTTCTGTGAATGAAATTCCTAGTGTAAAATCGTCAACGATAGCATGTCGATTCCTTTATTTAACCGAGTATTCGATTCCCTGATGGCTGGAATCGCTTTGTGAGTATGCGTAATTAGACTAGCGAGCGCGTTCAAATTCAGTTGATTAGACGAGAGTCTCGAAGAAATTAAGATGGCCGCGCTCACGATTTATAATTCTGTTCGATAAAATATTAAATACAGCTGAATATGTACACTGACGCCTAAAAGATTTAAAGTGTGCATCCTTACATAGCTTTCCCATTATCTCACACCCGCCATTTAGCTTCTAGGGAGATATTGGCATGCTTCTGCAGTCTAATTTCTGTTCCTCAATCATCTATCCTGATAACGCATGTTACAGGGCTGCTACTGGGTCCATACAGGCCCATAACCTGGATTATTAGAGTAAGCACAGTCCTGAGGCATATTGGCTTGTTATTTCCCTCTGAAATCACCTTTGTTGACTGTTCCAGTTTTATTTCCGTTTTCTATTGTTCTCTCATCTTGTAAATGTTTCTCTTCTTGTTTTCTTCAGGATAATATGGCGAATAGGACAGTGATCTGGTTGAGATTTCATGAAAATGATGATTCTGTAATTCTATCTTCTGCACTATTTTATTAACTCCTACCATTCTATGTCAAAATTTTTAATTTTCAAATTAAATTAAAAGAACTGGTGTTCTCGTCGCAACAGATTTGGTGGAAGATGTTGCTGTCGTAGATAGCAACATCATCTACCAAACCAAAATTGTTGAAAAATGTACACCAGTTTCTCCTTCAATCAATACTCAGCATTCTATTACTACTGATACAAGCTATCCTGGATAGCTGGCCCTAGGACTATAGACTTAATAAGCTTTACCGACTCCTGGAACCGGGTACTCGGCTCCCAACTGCCGAGTACCCATTTGCCACGAAGCTCATTCTTGTTTGCATAGCAACAAGAGCTACATGCTTTTTTGTGCAGTTGGAGTCTTAAGTTTCTAAGTCTTTCTGTGTTTTGTGACAGTTTTGTGCGCACTCTAAGGATTATATTGCATTACCACGGATGGAGCCGATGATAACCAGGTTGTATAATTCCATGTTATTCCATAGTTAAAAGATTTAGGTCTTCAAAATTTTGTCTGTGTCGCATGTTCCAATTTCTCACCCCGAATCTGGGACGTGTGTTAACAACGAAATATGCCAGTGCGTATTCCTTTAACCCCAACAGGCGATCGGCAGATATGAAATAAGGTGTTGGCTTTATGGTGTTTTAACACGAAACTCGGCTGATGTCGTTCTCCATAAGATCCGAGTGGGTGACGTCACACCCGTGTTGTCTCGGATTTTTATGTGAAGAAAATGTTTCATTAATTCGTGCATCTGATTCTGGGTGCTACGTACTTTATTGGTACCAGAAAAACTTTGGAATTTTCAAGTTTTGCATGTTATCACGATCTGTTTGCAATGATCGGTGGTTTCAAAATTCTTGATTTAGATGTGTGGGTCTGCGGTTTTACCGTGTGCTACAGCAGTTTGTTTACATTTTGTTGTTTCTTCACATATCGTTTTGGCCTTCGTTAGGAGTATAATTTATATTGATTAGTAAATATACCCCAAATGCTATGCGATATGATTCCTGGTTCCGTTATACATGCTTGAGGATCAGTTTATGGGTGTATTATTGCCCGCTTCGTTCTTGTCGTCATAATCAATGCGATCTTTGCTGTAATGTTGCGGGGTGGGGTACGGGAGGGTTAACATTTAATTTATGATCAAATTATTTGAAAATTAATTGTCTGCCTTCCATTCCTGTTTCGTTCCGCTTGCTTATTGTAGGTTTGTGCTTATTTATAGGGCAAGCCAGCCCCGCCATCATATGACGAGTGCCATAAATTCGTGAGGGTTCTATTCAAGGACCATGTCTGTTTCCGTTGTACCAAATGTAATCTTGACAGTAGGTGTATCGTTTGTGCAGTGTGGTCGTCCGACATGATGGTCAAATTCCTTGCCCAGAAGGACTTGGCAGGGTCTGACGGTCCGAAAGCAGATCGTGGAGCGTCCGTTTCGGCCCTTAGGGGTATTCCACGTCTGCAACCGGAGGTTGCGGAGACAGCACCTCCGGCGTGGTTTGGTCCTGCTATGCAAGGCTTTTTGCATTGCGTTCTGCCTACGCTGGTGTCGTCCCTGCTTCCAAAAGTTGTAGGGCAGTCTCTTCCCGTGCTTGGTTCGGACCCTGTCCTTGGACAGGATTCTGGACTGGCCACCGAGGGAGCCGTCAGGCTCCGGCCTGATGGGCTCTGTCTCTCTGCAGCCACCTCCGGGTGGTCCAGTAGCGGTGGCCGGTCCGTCAGGCATGGGAGTCGTCCGTCCACTGTTTCCTATCCTAGTGACGACTCTTGGGGGTCTGAAGAGGAGGAGGAGAGATTGCTGCGGCCTGAGATGCCGCGGGTGGAGAGCATGGAGGTCGATTCCATCCTGGACGGAACCGTCCTCCATCTGTCTGGCTTGGTGCAAGCGAGGGCAGTGGCTCCGCCCGTGGTTGAGGCCACTCCGGTACCGGCCACCGGTCCCGTGATGGTTGGTTTGCCGCCAACCGACACGGTGACGGGTGTGGCTGGCCAGGCATGCTACTCACCTATCTCGCCTGGTCCGGCGGTCAGACATGGGGTGCCGTTGGCACCCATGTTTGGCCACGGTTCTTCAACCATTACGGGCCCGCACGGTTTTCCGTGCGGGCCTACTCCATGAACTGGTGTTTTTCATGGGGTGGCGGCGGAACCGTACGGTACCGGAGTTCCTGGCATATCAGCAATAGAGCTGGGCGGTATTGATATTTACATGACGGTATCGGTACCATGAAAAAATACTGCGGTACCACGGTATACCATCATCTGAGCTTGAGGCATGCCACGAAATTAGAAGAATTTTTTCCATTTCCTTTTCACTTCCATCTCCAATCAACGGTAAATATAGGTAAAATAAATAAATCGGCTTCCTGATTTAGAGAAGAAAAACATGGCTATTGCGACTGTTTAGTTTCACGATTTTATTAGGTCACTATTTTTATTGACGTAATATCATTCACGGGAATATCGGTCAAAGGGTGTGGTCGACTCGCTAACTTTAACCCGCTGTTTGAGGCATTGGGGTGCACTATTTTCAATCTGGAGTGTTCTTGCTATTAATGCGTGCGACCAGCAAACAGTAAATTTTATTTTGGCAGTCGAGCGCTTTGATAAACAGAATCCAGACAAAATCCGTGAGTATTTAAATGGGGCGAGTGTTGTACTCTTTTATTTCTGTTGGAGTCGTATATTCTGTTACTCGCGAAAACAGGCCTATACACATACATATAACACGACATTGAATATAGCCGATTCCAAAGCTTCTGATAATTACCGAGTACCCGATGTGCAGACTCGTTATTCGCCATGCTTCATGTGAACAATGCGTGTAAAAAGCTATTTCCGCGAACTTCCGACGTGTAGCCAGTCGAAAAATGAATTACAAAAACTAAAACACTATAATTTTTATGTGTGTTATTTAAACTGGATTTAATCCTCAAAGAAATTTCTTAAAACAAGCCAGAAAAATAAAAAATAACGACTTCAACGCTGCTTGTTGTTAATAAATTAGCACGTGATCAAAACTGCGCGAGCAAATACTACGTTTTAGTAAATTTTCATTGATAAATTCAGCGTAGTAATGTATTTTCCCATGGTCTAGTTCATGACCAACCAATCAGATATGGCTTTGCGAGATTGCTGTTGTGTTTGAATAGCACGCAGTTTGTATGTTATTTTGTTATTCTAGCGTGTTTGTTCGGTGACAAAATGCTTGGAGTAATAAATTACAAATAATAGAAACGGGAATAGGGAATATATTATAGTGGAATTACTACCGGCTGACGGCCAGAGAATGTTAGATGGTTTAAATAAAGCAATTTTACTGCGAGACTTTCAAGACGTACGTTTGACATACAATTCTGCCTGTCATTGTTTTGTAATTGACGTCTTGATGTTTGTTTTTACAACGACCCTTTCACCTCAACTGGGCTAATAGTTAGGGATGCCTGTATTTTTGGCACTATTAGCACTTATTTACTCTTGGTCAAGTCAGATTTTATGAATATATTTCTCAAATATTGCTCAAACATTATGGACGGTATTTGGAAATGGCAACGGTCACGGTATCGGTTCACGGTATACCACGGTCCTCACGGTACTACCGTCAGACCGCCCAGCTCTAATCAGCAATGGCTCCTAGCCGGGAGGCTATTGCTGGTAGGGCCGTGAACACGTCAACGGGTGACATGTTCACGGGAGTGTCCTCCTCGGAGACAGACTGGTCAGAGGCTCTGGCTTGGCTAGCCAGGGTGGACCCATCTGTGGTTTCGACCACAGCCGAGGAGGATGCACCCCGTCCATCGGTGGCATCGATTAGGATGGGGATCTTGCCCGCAGCCCGGATCCAGTGTATTGGACTGGATCCAAGGTTTATGGAGTTATTGGATGCTATTTATAGCAAACAACTCCTGACCAAGGGCCAGCTTCCTGTGGCCTCCAGGGAGCTGCGGGCGAGGTGTCGTATCCCACAGGAGGAATATGACAGATAAGGTGTTGTCCCAATGGTCACCGAGGATGACCGCTGGGTGCTGGGTGACCAGAGTACTGGAGCGGGTGGCCCCACCCAGGTGCTGGTGGACAAAGCTCAGGTACACCATGACGAAGTCCTGTCCCTATGCGATGAGGGGGTGAGGGCAGCAATGAGTGCTATCAATCATTCTTATCGCCTTCTGCAGTCGGTGTGGGCTGAAGTGGGGGCAGGCCACCCTGTGCCACCTGTGGTGCTTTCATGTGTCAATGACGGCCTGGTGCTGTCTATGGACTCATTGGCAAGGGTGCAAGTGCGAGTGACGAAGTCTAGGAGGCAGATGGTCCTTGACCATATGCATCCAGCTACTGCCGTTAGGGAGCGTCTTCTTGGGACGCCCCTTACTTGCCCTAGCATCTTTGGTGGCCAAGCACGGGCCATCTTAGAAGACACTGCCAACATCGCGCAGAATCGGTTGGCGGTTAATCTACAGCTGGAGCTAGTGTGTCAGGTGCACGCACTAGGGGCTGTAGCCAAGCCGCTAACCAGGCCACCTTCTAAGAAGCAGAAGAAGCACAAAAGCCAGGCGAAAGCTAAGCCTAGTGCTGCTTCTGCTTCTACTGGGTCTTTTCAGCTGCCTTTGGCGAAGAAGGCCAAGAAGTTGTGGAGGCCCCTACCCTCCCCAATGTTGCTCCTGATCGCCCGAGAGGCGGGATGGGGAAGGGTAAGTCCTCTAAGGGTGAAAAGAAGGGAGCGGATCATACCTAAGGGTACGAGGGCTCCTTTCGTATCTGCCTGGACCGCACCTGTGCGACAGGAACAGCGGTGCCAGTTAGACCGGCCAAGCCAAGACCAAAATGGTTCTCACTCTCTCTTGTCAAGAGAGGGGCGGGAGCGGATTGCGAGCCAGACACCCGCATTAGGCGTCAATGCGTCTATAGTGGGTGGAAGGCTTATGCGTTTCGTCGAGGCTTGGCGAGGTGTGACGTCAGACAGTCTGGTCCTGGGATTGTTATCCCAGGGGTACATGCCGGAGTGGTGGGATTTTCCACCACAGAATCTGTCTTTGGCACCTGTCTGGACACCCGTACCAAGGGAACCAGACAAGTTAGAAGCCATTCAAAACAAAGTGTCAGTTTTGCTTCTGAAGGAAGCAATAAAACCAGCAAACCGGAACACTCCAGGCTTCTATTCAAACATGTTCCTTGTCCCCAAGAGCACAGGGGCATGGAGACCCATACTCAATCTTAGGCCATTAAATTGGTTTATCCATACACCTCAGTTTCAGATGGAAACTCCGAGGTCGGTAATGGCAGGGTTGAGGAAGGTAATGTGGTGTGTATCGATCGATCTGAAAGATGCTTATTTCCACATCCAATCAACAGGAGTTGTCACAGGTTTCTGAGATTTGCGTTTCAGAATCAAGTATGGGAGTTTTTAGTCCTCGCATTCGGCCTGTCGACAGCTCCATGGGTTTTCACCAGAGTGGTCCTTGCGGTGACAGCGTTTCTCAGAAAAGAGAACGTGGCGCTTCACACCTACATAGACGATTGGCTGATCAAAGCAGACACATCAGCCAGGTTAGAGGTGGATACTGCTCTGACTCTGAAGTTGCTTTCAGATCTAGGCTGGATAGTCAACAAGGAGAAATCCGAGTTGACACCCACTCAACATTTCGTTTATTTAGGGATGCGATTCGATCTCGAGGAGGGCAGGGTTTACCCGTCAGAGCCCAGAATGGTTTCTCTGTTATCCATCCTCAAGAGTTTTCGATTGGGAAACCACATTCAGGTGAGGCAGTTTCTTCAGATGCTGGGCATGATGGTCTCCATGGAGCAGTTAATCCCGTATGCTGCTCTAATGCGAAGACCTATCCAGTTGTATCTGATGTCTCTGTGGAAACAGAACAGAACCCCTGTCAAAACTGGTGCCAGTTTTGGAGCCAATAATGTTGCATCTTGTATGGTGGAAAAGGTGTCAGAATCTCCTAGTACTGTGCTCAAATCATGACATATGTCTCGCCGATTCCAGATCCAGATGCCATCGATACAGACGCTCTGGAGATAAGCTGGAGAGGGATGCACGCTTATGCGTACCCACCCACCATTCTTCTACCGAAGGTATTGGTGAAGGTCAGGGAGGAACCGTGTCTGGTCCTGCTAATAGCGCCGTATTGGCCGAGCAGGGCGTGGTTCACGGATCTTCTAGATCTGTTGGTGGAAAATCCTGTGCAGTTGCCCGAGATTCCGAACATAATCTCCCAGGCCAAGGGACGCTTCCTACACGAGCATCCCGAAATGTTCAAATTGACTGCGTGGATGTTATCAAACAACGTTCCACGTCGGAAGGCTTTTCTCGACAGGCTGCTGATTTCATCGCGGCTGCGAGAAGGAGGTCAACCTTCAAGTCATATAACAACAAGGTTAACAGATTTGCAGACTGGTGTGAAGAAAAGGGTATTGATACCTTTCAATCCACTATTCAGCAAATAGCAGACTTTCTCTGTGAGCTGTTCTTTTCAGGACTAGCTCCCGTCACAGTTGCTGGATACAAGTCAGCTTTGGCATCAGTTATCCCTTGTCTAGCCAACAGGGATAGTCCAGAGGTGGCCCAGTTAAATGTGATGTTGAAGGGAATGAGCAATCTCCGACCGAGACAACCGGTAGTCATTCCAGCCTGGAGTCTATCTTTAGTGCTTAATGTACTGGCCAAGCACCCTTTCGAACCGTTGCGTTCGGCTAGTCTAAAGCATTTGACTCTAAAGGCGGTCTTTCTATTGGCAGCTTCCTCAGCTAGAAGACGCAGTGAGATCCATGCGCTTTCGGCAGAGAGGGACTGATTTATTGTTTCTGGAGAAGGTCTGCGTCTTCTGCCAAGAGCAGAGTTTATGTCAAAGAACCAATCTTTGAGATATCCCGGCAAACCGATCATTATACCGAAGTTAACTAGGTTTGACCGTGATGCCAGTGTCTGGTGCCCGGTCCGTGCTTTGACTAAGTACAAGAAACGGACTGACTCGTTACGGTCGAACGATAGACATCTGTGGATCTGCCATAAAAAGCCTTATGGCGCCGCATCCATGGATACTATCTCTCATTGGGTGGTCGAATGCATTCAGACTACTCACGAGATGGCGACTGGGCACCAGGTGCAAGGCATAAGGGCACACGATGGTGTTCCATTAGAGGACATCATGGCCGTTGCACAATGGCACTGTGAGTTCTCATTTACGGATTACTATATGAGGGATGTGTCAGACTCAGCCAATCCACTCGCTTTAGCTGTTTTGAAACGATAGTTGGTGACCACACTGCTCTTCACCCTTTTTTCACTTTGGTAAGAAAAGAACCTAAAGCAGGCATGGTCAAGCGAGAGGATGACAACCAGATTGTGTCACTGATGGCCGAACCAGTGAATGGTTGGAGGCGGTACGTCTGGAGTCCAATTATCATAAGGTAATTCAATAGTGAGAGTTTTTTGCATCATGGATGTGTATCATGTTCATTCATCTTATATATTCATGCTCATTCCCAGGCTAATACATGGAATATGCAGGGAGCAGTTAACCCTCTTGGCATATTTGTGTTTCAGGCGAGATACATGTTTGTGAGTTCTCTCCCTTTTCTTAGGAGGAAAAAGGGGGGGGCGGTGATGCGAATGTGATTCGGTTCCGTAAACTTGACGGTCCTTTTAGGTCTCCGTTAGTCAAGTTTGAAGTCTAAAATCTTTCTCCAAGGGGCAAAATTAGCATTTATGGCTTGGCCCTTCCCACCAGGTTACTGATCAAATCTGGTGTATATCAGAAGTAACAGAATGGTGAGTATTGATCGAAGGAGAATGAAGGAGATGTCAATTTCCCTTTCTCAGAGATCTAACAATACTCACCATTCTGTTACGGACCCAGCCTCCCAGCCCCACGGAGGCAAGCCATAGTTTTCTCTTGTTTGGTGGCTATGCAAACAATATGAGCTCTATGGTAAACGGGTACTCGGCAGTTGGGAGCCGAGTACCCGGTTCCCAGGAGTCGGTAAAGCTTTCTAAGTCTATAGTCCTAGAGCTGCTGTCAAGGCCAGCTGTATATCAGAAGTAACAGAATGGTGAGTATTGTTAGATCTCGGAGAAACGGAAATTGACATTTCCTTCAATTTATGGTACAGATTAGCCAAATTTATGGTACAGATTAACCAAATTTATGGTACAGATTAACCAAATTTATGGTACAGATTGACTGGTACAGAATGGGCTCTGTATAGAATGACTGGTACAGAATGGTTTAGGTACAGATTGACTGGTACAGAATGGTTTAGGTACAGATTGAGTGGTACGGAATGGATTCGGTACAGAATGACTGACCAGTACGGAATGGGTTAGGTACAGAATGACTGGTACTGAATGGGTTAGGTACAGAATAACTGGTACAGAATGGGTTAGGTACAGATTGACTGGGACGGAATGGGTTAGGTACAGAATGACTGACCAGTATGGAATGGGTTAGGTACAGAATGACTGACCAGTATGGAATGGGTTAGGTACAGAATGACTGGTACTGAATGGGTTAGGTACAAAATGACTGGTACAGAATGGTTTAAGTACAGATTGACTGGTACGGAATGGGTTAGGTACAGAATGCCTGACCAGTATGGAAAGGGTTAGGTACAGATTAACTGGTACGGAATGGGTTAGTACAGAATGACTGGTATGGAATGAGTTACATGTAGGTACAGAATGACTGGTATGGAATGGTTACGGTACAGAATGACTGGTACGGAATGGGTTAGGTACAGAATGACTAGTACAGAATGGGTTAGGTACAGAATGACTAGTACAGAATGGGTTAGGTACAGAATGACTGGTACAGAATGGGTTCGGTACAGAATGACTGGTACAGAATGGGTTCGGTACAGAATGACTGGTACGGAATGGTTAAGGTACAGAATGACTGGTATGGAATGGTTAAGGTACAGAATGACTGGTACAGAATGGTTTAGACCTGTACAGAATGACTGGTACAGAATGGTTAAGGTACAGAATGACTGGTACGGAATGGGTTAGGTACAGAATGACTGGTACAGAATGGTTAATAACTGGTACAGAATGGGTTAGGTATAGATTATAGAATGACTTGTACAGAATGGTTTACGTACATACAGAATGACTGGCACGGAATGAGTTAGGTATAGAATGACTGGTACAGAATTGTGTAGGTACATAATGACTGGTACAGAATGGTTTAGGTACATACAGAATGACTGGCACGGAATGAATTAGGTATAGAATGACTGGTACAGAATTGTGTAGGTACATAATGACTGGTACAGAATGGTTTAGGTACATACAGAATGACTGGCACGGAATGAGTTAGGTATAGAATGACTGGTACAGAATTGTGTAGGTACATAATGACTGGTACAGAATGGTTTAGGTACATACAGAATGACTGGCACGGAATGAGTTAGGTATAGAATGACTGGTACATAATTGTGTAGGTACATAATGACTGGTACAGAATGGTTTAGGTACATACAGAATGACTGGCACGGAATGAGTTAGGTATAGAATGACTGGTACAGAATTGTGTAGGTACATACAGAATGACTGGTACAGAATGGTTTCGGTACATAATGACTGGTACGGGATGTTTAGACCTGTACAGAATGACTGGTACAGAATGGTTTAGGTACATAATGACTGGTACAGAATGGTTTAGACCTGTACAGAATGGGTTGTACAGAATGGGTTGGGTACAGAATGACAGGTATTCTACGACAGCACACAGATTTATAGTTACTTTAGTAAGTTATTATTAATCTGCTGCAAACACAGTTTATATAATTTAAACATTGTACTCACAGATCATCTCTGACTATAGATCATTATTTCTGACATATTCATGATGTATACTCACTATGTCTTATAATGGCTATATATAGGCTTGATGTAGCACCTAGATGCCAAATCTTCATCTTTATTGGTTACTCAAGCCTTGGTATAGGGTAGCTTAACCCTTTAATCATCAAGCCGGCCAAAACCAGCCTCTGCAGTAGTCTTGAGGAATTTCCATTTACAGGCCAAGAGAACAATATTTTTGAAAATTTACCACTGGGATGACTGGCTTGATAATCGAGCCAGTCATTCCAGTGCTAACTTTTCAAAAATACTCTTCTTGACCTGAAGATGGACATTCAGTAAGGAAATATTTGTATTTTCTTAACCAAATTTGACCAGTAAAGGGTTAATAGTTTAAGCCACCAACAATTTTCAGTTGAATTGCTTTCAAAAAAAATTCAACAGGTCACGAGTTATTGCCCATTGAAATTATTGTCTGATGACTTGCAGCAGTCATGGCAGTGAGACAGTTAAATGGATCTATATTTATTCATTAAACCAGATTCATTTAACTGAGACTATTTTTGAAAAATCTTATCACGGGAATGACTGGCTTGATAACCGAGCCAGTCATTCCAGTTGTAAATTTTGAAAAATAGTCCTCTCTTAGTCTGCAAATGGACATTTTCTATGAGAAAATTTTCTTGAACAAATCCAAGTGTTAAAGAGTTTAATGCCCTTCTACAGTAGAAACATTACAGTCAGAGGTTGTTCAGTGTTTCTGTGTCTACAGATGGATGAGATTTGCTCTGGATACACTGTTTAGCAGTGTGTATGACAAGCACCAAGGCAACAGATGTCCTATATTAGAGGATGGCATGTAAGGCGGTTGTTGCCTTACATATCTTGCAAAATGGAAAGGCCCTAGAAGACAAGAGGCATGGACAACTTAGCGAGAGGCAATTTCACTTTAGCTAACAAAAAGTATATGGGATCTAGCATTATATAAAGTTATTTGACAGCATGGCATATTTGTTTGTTATTGTTCTTGTAAAGTGTCCATGTATATATGTTTTGTATTAATTTAGGAGCAAGTGAGAAGTGAGAGGCGGTCCATGCGAGCTGCAGATAAAGAGTCTAGCAATCTGCCGGAGAAGGAGAATGACCAGTACGTATTATACTCTTACTGTCTCCAGATTCTCTTTCTCTATACATGTCTAGATGTGTGTTGTTGTCACCTGATTGGATGGTTCTATGTCTATATATGTTACTGTCCCATGATTGGATATCTGCAATGCTTGTGTGGCTATTTATGTGTTTAACTGTTGACCAACTGATTGGATGGATGTATCTATGTGTTGCTGTCATCTGATTGGATGGATGTAACTATGTGTTACTGTCACCTGATTGGATGGTTATAACTATGTGTTACTGTCACCTGATTAGATGGATGTAACTATGTGTTACTGTCACTTGATTGGATGGATGTAACTATGTATTGCTGTCACTTGATTGGATGGATGTAACTATGTGTTACTGTCACCTGATTGGATGGATGTAAGTATGTGTTACTGTCACTTGATTGGATGGATGTAACTTTGTGTTACTGTCACCTGATTGGATGGATGTAACTTAGTGTTACTGTCACCTGATTGGATGTCACTTGATTGGATGGATGTAACTATGTGTTACTGTCACTTGATTGGATGGATGTAACTATGTGTTACTGTCACCTGATTGGATGGTTGTTAATATGTGTTACATGTAGTTTCATTTGATTGGATGGTTGTAACTGTGTTACTGTCACCTGATTGGATGGAGGTAACTATGTGTTGCTGTCACCTGATTGGATGGATGTAACTATGTGTTACTGTCACCTGATTGGATGGTTGTAACTATGTGTTACTGTCACCTGATTGGATGGATGTAACTATGTGTTACTGTCACCTGATTGGATGGATGTAACTATGTGTTACTGTCACCCGACAGGATGATTGTGTCTATAGACTGAAAACTGCTAATTTTGCCCCCCCCCCCCAGTGGTTGACTTTGACCTTTAACCTCATTTAAAAAAAGAAATGTTCAACTTTTCTAACCATAAAAAAGGAAAACTGGTCACAAAATAATCTGACAATGTTGGGACACCAATGCTAACATCCAAGCCAAGTATGGTGATGATCCGATCCAAAATATGTGTAATTGCAGGTCAAAGATCAATAGTGATCAATCCCCATGCGTTTCTTATGGAACATTTTGCTGTAGAGTAGAAAGTCATTCAGCCAGAATTCTCATAGACTACCATAACAAACTATGCTTCCACCAGCAGCAGTTCAACAAAGTAGTACATGTACCTGTACATTGTCTTGCTTACATACATAATGGGGTTGTGTGACATTTTTGTCAGGGTTGTTTTCATTCTCCTGAAAAATATGGAAGACTAGCTTGAACAGTTAATCACACGTCATAGCAAATGCCGACTCAACGCATTGACCTTTTGATCGCCAAATGTAAATTCCTCATGAACTCTGTAATCATATGAGTAACTGACATACCAAATTTGGTTCAATGACATCCAACGATTTCGGGTTGTGTTGCAATCAATTTCTTGACCTGAGTCCCCCCCCCCCCCGTGTTGGTGTTGCCAAATGTAAATGTCCTTTTGCACTCTGCAATCATATAGCAGGTAACTCACATACCAAATTTGGTTGAATTCCATCCAACAGTTTTGAGTGGTGTCAAATGGTCAAGAAATTTATTCTAATGCAACTCCTCCGAAACAGTTGGACAGAACTCAACCTAATTTTGTATGGGACTTAACTATATAGTTGCGGATAGCAAGAGGACATTTACATGTTGCTCCACTACCAGGGTGGTGGGTCGTTACTAAGTAAAGAAATTGATTGTAATGCAACTGCTCTGAAACCATTGGACAGGATCACAGATTTCTTGCTTTAACAATGAACATGTCTGTAACGGCTAACACATAAAAGTCACTGATTCACTGGCATCTCCCTTTTCTACAAGAAGTGACAGCTTATATCGATGTTTGATGTGAAAGAAGAGAATATCAACTTTCCATAATGTCCTTTCTATCATGTAGGATATGCAGGCCGCGTGTGTGCATGCGTACTGTGGATGCGTGCGTGTGTGTGTGTGTGTGTGTGTGTGTGTGTGTGTGTGTGTGTGTGTGTGTGTGTGTGTGTCCGTGTGTGTGTCCGTGTGTGTGTCCGTGTGCGTGCACGCATGCGTGCATGTGTTTTCTCTGTACTCATCAGTATTTTCATCAACATCTCTATCAGGGTGGCTGTTTTTACTTTCACTTCCAGGCGTGGTAATTCCTGGAGGCGGTCCAGCACTCGTGATTGTGGATCTTATGTTGCATCAACAGTTACTCACGATCCTAATTTTAATTATAGATTACATCAGATGCATGGGCATTTAGTGCCTCATGTCAACCAAATATACCCCCTCATGTACCCCAAAACATGCACTGCCTTATACACAGCTTAGACATCCCTCATAATGTACCACAAAACATGAACTCCATTGCACACAGCCAAATATATACCCCTTATGTACCCGTAAAACATTGCAGTGCATTCCACACAACTAGATATACCCCCAATGCACCTCAAAACATACACTGCAGTGTACTCAAGCAGAAATACCCCCTAATGTACCCCAAAACATACACTTCATTGTACACAAGCAGGAATACCCCATAATGTACCCCAAAATATGCACAACATTACACAAGCACATATATATATATATATATATATATATCTCGGAATGACACCCCAATGACTACCCATAAACAATTACATGTATATCTTTGTGTGATTTTCACAAGTACCATCCTCGGCTGGAACAAGTATGTTAACCCAGGTTTAACACTCAAAATCTCCATTTGCGCGGATCAAGAGAAGATTATTTTTTTTATTTACCACTGAAATGACTGGTTTAATTATAACCAGAGGCATAAGTACATGATTATATATATATGTCTTATAACAGAGCCAGTCATTCCAGTCGTAAGTTTTCAGAAATAGTTTTTCTTTTGGCCTGCAAATTGACATTTCTCAAGAGCGCTGCAGAAGCAGTTTTTGGCCGGCTTGAGTGTGAAAGAGTTAAAAACACACCTTGTTTTTAAAGCATTATTTTCTAATTCCTAACTTTGATAACATGTTTTTTACAATATGTAATACAGTATTTAACTTGTCTTTAAAAGGACACCATGACAACCAGATAAACCTTCTTTATGATCATATCTCTGTTATATAGAGCATCATATAAATGAGCTCCTTGAGGGTGAATGAGAGAATGTGTCCTCTATATTAATTATCATCAGCTGGTCCTTTATACAGAGGTGTCCTTTATATAGAGGTGTCCTTTATACAGAGGTGTCTTTTATATGGAGGTGTCCTTTATACAGAGGTGTCCTTTATATGGAGGTGTCCTTTATACAGAGGTGTGGTGTATATAGAGGTGTCCTTTATACAGAGGTGTCCTTTATACAGAGGTGTCCTTTATATAGAGGTGTCCTTTATACAGAGTTGTCCTTTATATGGAGGTGTCCTTTATACAGAGGTGTGCTGTATATAGAGGTGTCCTTTATACAGAGGTGTCCTTTTTATGGAGGTGTCCTTTATACAGAGGTGTCCTTTATATGGAGGTGTCCTTTATACAGAGGTGTCCTGTATATGGAAGTGTCCTTTATATAGAGGTGTCCTTTATATAGAGGTGTCCTTTATATAGAGGTGTCCTTTATACAGAGGTGTCCTTTATGTAGAAGTGTCCTTTATACAGAGGTGTCCTTTATATGGAAGTGTCCTTTATATAGAGATGTGCTGTATATAGAGGTGTCCTTTTTATAGAGGTGTCCTTTATATAGAGGTGTCCTTATATATAGGTGTCCTTTATATGGAGGTGTCCTTTATATGGAAGTGTCCTTTATATGGAAGTGTCCTTTATATAGAGGTGTCCTTTATATAGAGGTGTCCTTTATATAGAGGTGTCCTTTATATGGAAGTGTCCTTTATATGGAAGTGTCCTTTATATGGAAGTGTCCTTTATATAGAGGTGTCCTTTGTATAGAGGTGTCCTTATATATAGGTGTCCTTTATATGGAGGTGTCCTTTATATGGAAGTGTCCTTTATATGGAAGTGTCCTTTATATAGAGGTGTCCTTTATATAGAGGTGTCCTTTTTATAGAGGTTTCAGGACTTTATATGGAGGTGTCATCTATACATAGGTGTCCTTTATATCGAGGTGTCCTTTAAATAGAGTTTTCCTTTTTTCAATGGGTTATGATAGTATTTTAAATCTATTTAATGACAATTCCTAGTTATTTGTCAATTCCCTGTTTTGCAGTATGTCTTGTAGACTGTCACATTTTCGTCTGAATGATGATGGATTTTTCAATCGTTATCGTCATGGTAATGTAGATGAGCTGGTCGTGGGCGCTCACACGGATCTTATCTACAAAGTCATCTACCCATCTCGTGATAATTCTCACTATTGTAATGATGTAGTTCGTAACAATTTTAGAATGAATCGCCAGCTGGATAAATATGACATCGCTAAAAAGATCAATGGCGAGTTTCATGTGCACGTTCTTGATAGCCGTGCTCAGCTAGCTAGTGACTAGATTAGGCTTCTGTGAATGTGCCACGTTCTCTGCCCATAACTGTGTTCAGATGGTATGGGGTCAAGGCCATACAGTCGATTAACCTGTGCTGTTTGTATGCAGCATCATTAGTAGTGAAACTTATATCAAATCACCCGTATATAAGTCAGTGTGACCTATATTTTAAGATCTTCATGTAACGTATAACAAATCACCCATATTTCGGTCGGTGTGACCTCGATTTCAAGATCTTCATGTAACGTATAACAAATCACCCATATTTCGGTCAGTGTGACCTAGATTTCAAGATCTTCATGTAACGTAAAACAAATCACCCATATTTCGGTCAGTGTGACCTAGATTTCAAGATCTTCATGTAACGTAAAACAAATCACCCATATTTCGGTCAGTGTGACCTAGATTTCAAGATCTTTATGTAACTTATAACAAATCACCCATATTTCGGTCAGTGTGACCTAGATTTCAAGATCTTTATGTAACTTATAACAAATCACCCATATTTCGGTCAGTGTGACCTAGATTTCAAGCTTTTCATCATATACAGTAGCTTCTGCTAACCATCAAAGAGCCTTTGTGCCCGTGTTCCATCTTTAGCACTTCACATCTAGGTTAACGGTGTATTGTGTATCAGAGGTAAATCTGACGTACTTGTTATTGTTTACTGAGCAGTAGTAGAAATCTCTGTCCAAGATATAAATTTTTAGCTTTTTAATTGATCGTCAATAAACTTGGAATGTTTGTGTAGTTTAGGCTAACACTGTGCCCTGTATCTAAAGGTCAGTGTGACATACATTTATTGGCTCCTTAGAAAAAGAATTTGTGTGTGTAATCTCAAAACAATTCATCCTATGCTTATCAGACTTGGATTTTGGATTCTTCTTTAACTGTCTGCATGCACAATTTATGCAGACTACATTTTCCATGGGACTTAATTCTGGATATGCTGAATATTTTGAAAGCAATTTGACTGAAAGTTGTAGGTGGGTAAGCCACCAATAACTTTCAGTCAAATTGTTTTCAAAATATTCAGCAGGTTTAGAGTTATTGCTCATTGAAATTATTGTCTGGTGGCTTGCAGCAGTCAGAGAGTTGTGCTAATGGTATAGGGTGTATAAAAAGTCTGTGCATTTCATAGTTCGCTTGAGTTTAACAAAAAAGTGTGGGAGAGGTCAGGCGCGGGAGTATCTTTTCTGTTAACATCTGAATCGGTTTACTGACACATGTACCTCTGCTATTGTATTTTCAGTCTGACTTTTCGTCATGTGACATCCCCTGTGTGGATCTATTCACGCCACAGACATAGTAACAATGTACCTGAGGACCAAATTTATGCTGTTCTCCAGCCCCCAGAGAAAATCCCAGCTAGATTAGATGACGCAACAACATATAAACAGCGTCCCCGACATGTTAAAGTCTGATGATGCATTTACAGATGTTCTGTGTAAATAGTCATATCAGATAGTTTGGGCCATGCTAGATATATGTAATCAGGAAATAGGAATTAGCCTGTACTATGTATGTATCATGTCGCATTACAAGAGCATGACATGATTGTTTCTCTCAACGTCGCAGAATCTGGTGCCCACATTGGTGCAGATTTGGGTGTAGTTATACATTTACATAAGTCTGCATAGGTCTTAGTCTTCAATCAATGACCTGATTTTTACAGAGAATATTTTAGAGAAAATTTGCAGGTGTAAAGATTTTAAGTTGAGGTTTTTTTAGGTTCGTCATTGTATAAGTTATGTTGCTTTTTTCAGTATATTTATGAATCAGTGTTGATATTGGCTTTCTGTGTATTTATCCTTAATCAGGACAGGAACAGCTTTTCATATTTGTTACTCTAACTATTCAGTATGTATGTATATAATGCTCTCAGCTTTTACCAATGTTACACAGCTTTAGCAGAAATGATTCTCTACCAAATGGCTTGCTGTTATACTTTGTACTTTAATATATTTGTTTCCATTTTGTCTGTTAAAGTGCTTTCGTAACAGCATTTTATTTGCCAAGGTGCTTGTCCGATGGATTCATTTACGGACAACTAATTACATGCAGCTCATGAATAAATTAACATGCTTCCAGGACAATACAAAAAACATGTGATGTAGCAGAGCTTTGAACATGATGTAAGAAATATTCTGGTGACTATTTTGCACTTAACTCGATGATTTCCAATCAAATAAGTCCAAAATATCCAACAGTACATTTTGCTTTGTTTAGGAAACAGAGACAGTTTTCAATTATCTTTGAGCTGTGGTGTAACCCCTATATTACCATTGACAACTGATTGATGATGTCACTTATGTTACCATTGACAACTGATTGATGATGTGACTTATGTTAGCATTGACAACTGCAGTGAGTTCAGGAAGGAAAATGTTCGGTGAATGTTCGCCTATTTATGTTCGCTGTTCGTCGCAAACATATTCGCCTTCCTGAACGAGTTGTCACGTGTAACTTCGACAAGCATACTTTTACGACGTCATGTGATAGTTATGAGGGTTAGCTTTTTGTCAGATCTGATGCATTATGATGTCATATTTATTATGTCATAATGAATATCAGGGTCTCGGAAACAATCTACAAGCATACACATATTTGTTGAAGACTAACATAACACTACGATCGCTAAGAACGCATTGGTATGCGTTATTTATGGCTACATAGACAATCAATGTGTCTCAATTGATGATGCTGTATATTTTGCCGCCATCTTTGTTTTCATGGCAAATCATGGCGAGTCACCTATTAAGTTGTTCGCCTAGCCACAAAACGTTCGCCGCGAATGTTCGGCGAACAGCCCGTTCAGGAGGGCAAACGTACCATGTGACCTAACAATTGTTCGGCGAACGGACCCCTGGTTGATGATGTCACTTATGTTGCCATTGACAACTGATTGATGATGTCACTTATGTTGCCAGTGACAACTGATTGATGATGGCATGGTGCCTATACTGTATAGGTGTAGAATAGATTGAGGATAATTGGATTGTGAAGTTCTGCTAGCACCAGATACTGTCAATCATGTTTCTAAAAAACAAATGAGTAAAGTTGACTAGAAATTTTGTGAATGCTATTCTTCGCTGTTACTTTAGGCGGTGTGTTCCTGCTGCTACGAAGCCGGTGCGTGGTGACCTAGGTGATACCTGTGAGTATGATCACAGTCGAGACGGACCTCTTCTGGACCATACCTGGCGACATTTGAAGAGCCAGCTTATGGGGAAAGACATCAAGACAATACCTTATCACTATGTGAATAAGCGGCCAGCAGTTCTAGAAAAGCTGCTTAGTTCACGCCTTTCTCATATAAAATGCTCTCGCCCGGCAGACATAAAATGAAAACAATTATTAACATTAAGACACCTATGGGATGATAATAGACCATATTCTGTGATATAATTATTGTTTTTGATTGATATTCAATCACACTGACTTTACTGATATTTCCATATTTAATCTTTTTATATGTACATTTATAATATAAACAAATGCTTTTTTTTAATAATAATATTTACATTTTGTCATAATTGTGATAATCATACAGAATTGTTTAGGTTTATTTCACACGGAATTTGATTTTTACTCTTAATATTTTGTTTTTAATATATACATTTACAATGTTTCTTATTAATAACCAGAGCTTTCATTTTGGTATCATTATTTATTTTGCCAGATTTTATATTTTATAACCAAACCAGTATTATTGAGTCATTATGTATACAGGTGTCATAAATGTTTCTAATCCATTAGCTCATTGCTGGCCAGTACAGCTTTCTCAGTGGTCAGTATCATGGACTTATAATTGGTCACTATTTCTTGTCTGCTTTACCATCGACAAAGAGAAACATTGCTAACACCTGGCTATAGGTACATGTATTTTGTTCTGGCAGTAAGCGTGTTTATTCAAGTTTGAGCATGTTTTTCTGCATTGGAATTTGATTTGCTTGTTTAATAAACAAACCTGAGTATTAAATTATGAAAATATTATTCTTTGTATTTTATTGAACATAATTTAGTTGAAACTGGAGTTAGTTGAACCCAATCAGTTCTATAAGGTGGCAGACAGCCAGTGGCTGTAAATCAGCAATGTCATACGACACATCTAGCATACAACTGGTACTATGCTAGCATATTAACTATACAAAGCTGGACATACAGCCAACAAACATTATGGATCCATCTTTGGGTATAGTTAGTGATGTAGTGCTGCCGGTGCACACCGGAGCTTCGTCCCAGCCCCTTACACATCTGCTCCCATATGAATAGCATTATGACCCCTCCCTGGGCTCCTGCACCTTCGCTCAGCCCCTGCACCTAAGAATTTGCCACGCCACTATTTGTTATAGTGTCTCGGTCAATCTGTGTATCTGTTAGTGTGTTGTAGGTTGTGATTTCAAAACCTTTACACATAGAAACACAAAACATTGTGTATGGATGCATATTAGTGAAATGAGCCTACTGTGTGACTTACTTTTAGCTGAACATCATAGAACATATGTGTCATGATCCTCATATCAATAGCTCTAATTATGCCCCACAAAAAGGGGTGGGTGTCGTGAAGGATATAGCCTTTGTTGTTGTCCCTCCATACGGGAAGTGAAGGTCATTGCTCGACATAATGATGTAAATCTAAAAAGGCCTGCAGTGTCCGATCTCAATAAAACTTAGATTTGTTCTGTACTATCATTGCATCCAGCCTCCATCATTACGAAAATGATTGTTAAATTGTTTCCATACTTTTAGAATGTTAGTTTGTCAACAGACAATTTTAAGGAAACGACAGATCTGTTCTATGCATTGATTGCATCCATTCTACATCGTAATAAAATAGTCTTACAGTTCTCCATATTTTGGGGTCTGAAATTAGATTATTTTTGGAATAATTTACCTACAGTGTATGGTCATTTAACTCTTTAACATTTGTTCTGTTATATAGAATGTTTACAGCCAGTCATATATACATATATCTAGACATGACCTGTTCTAATGATCTGTTATTCCTCAGACTTGACCTGTTCTAATGGTCTGTTATTCCCCAGACCTGACCTGTTCTAGTGATCTGGTATTCCTTAGACTTGACTTGTTCTAGTGATCCAGTATTCCTTAGACTTGACCTGTTCTAATATCTGGTATTCCCCAGACCTGACCTGTTCTAGTGATCTGGTATTCCCCAGAGCTGACCTGTTCTAGTGATGTGGTATTCCTCAGACTTGACATGTTCTAATGATCTGGTATTCCCCAGACCTAACCTGTTCTGATGATCTGGTATTCCCCAGACCTGACCTGTTCTAATGATCTGGTATTCCTCAAACTTTACCTCTTCTAGTGATCTGGTACTCCTCAGACTTGACCTGTTCTAATGATCTGGTATTCCCCAGACCTAACCTGTTCTAATGATCTGGTATTACCCGTTCTAGTGATCTGGTATCCCTCAGACTTGACCTGTTCTAGTTATCTGGTATTCCTCACTTTACCTCTTCTAGTGATCTGGTATTCTTCAGACATACCTGCTCTGATGATCTGGTATTCCTCAGACTTTACCTGTTCTAATGATCTGGTATTCCTCGGACTTGAGCGCCTCTAGTGATCTGGTATTCTCGTGACATAACCTGTTCTAATGATCTGGTATTCCTCAGACTTTACCTCTTCTAGTGATCTGGTATCCCTCAGACTTGACCTGTTCTAGTGATCCTGTATTCTCCTGACATAACCTATTCTAATGATATGGTATTCCCAAGACCTGACCTGTTCTAATGATCTGTTATTCCCCAGATCTGACCTGCTGTAGTGATCTGGTATTCCTCAGACCTGACCTGCTCTAGTGATCTGGTATTCATCAGACGACCTGTTCTAATCTGGTATTCCTCAGACTTGACCTGTTTTAATGATCTGGTATTCCTCAGACTTGACCTGTTATAGTGATCTGGTATTCCCCAGACTTGACCTGATCTAGTGATCTGGTATTCCCCAGACCTGACCTGTTCTAGTGATCTGGTATTCCCCAGACTTGACCTGTTCTAGTGATCTGGTATTCCCCAGACTTGGCCTGTTCTAGTGATCTGGTATTCCCCAGACTTGACCTGTTCTAGTGATCTGGTATTCCCCAGACTTGACCTGTTCTAATGATCTGTTATTCCCCAAACCTGACCTGTTCTAGTGATCTGGTATTCTCCTGACTTGACCTGTTCTATTTATCTGGTATTCCCCAGACTTGACCTGTTCTAGTGATCTGGTATTCTGCTGACAAAACCTGTTCTAATGATCTGGTATTCCTGAGACCTGACCTGGTCTGGTGATCTGCTATTCCTCAGACTTGACCTGTTCCAGTGATCTGGTATTCTCCTGACATAACCTGTTCTTATGATCTGTTATTCCCCAGACCTGCCCTGTTCTAATGATCTGGTATTCTCCTGACTTGACCTGTTCTATTGATCTGGTATTCCCCAGACCTGACCTGTTCTAGTGATCTGGTATTCCCCAGACTTGACCCGTTCTTGTGATCCGCTATTCTCCTGACATAACCTGTTCTAATGATCTGTTATTCCCCAGACCTGACCTGTTCTAATGATCTGTTATTCCCCAGACCTGACCTGTTGTAGTGATCTGGTATTCCTCAGACCTGACCTGCTCTAGTGATCTGGTATTCATCAGACGACCTGTTCTAATCTGGTATTCCTCAGACTTGACCTGTTTTAATGATCTGGTATTCCTCAGACTTGACCTGTTATAGTGATCTGGTATTCCCCAGACTTGGCCTGTTCTAGTGATCTGGTATTCCCCAGACTTGACCTGTTCTAGTGATCTGGTATTCTCCTGACATAACCTGTTCTAATGATCTGTTATTCCCCAAACCTGACCTGTTCTAGTGATCTGGTATTCTCCTGACTTGACCAGTTCTATTTATCTGGTATTTCCCGTACTTGACCTGTTCTAGTGATCTGGTATTCTGCTGACAAATCCTGTTCTAATGATCTGGTATTCCCGAGACCTGACCTGTTCTGGTGATCTGCTATTCCTGAGACTTGACCTGTTCCAGTGATCTGGTATTCTCCTGACATAACCTGTTCTAATGATCTGTTATTCCCCAGACCTGCCCTGTTCTAATGATCTGGTATTCTCCTGACTTGACCCGTTCTTGTGATCTGGTATTCTGCTGACATAACCTGTTCTAATGATCTGTTATTCCCCAGACCTGACCTGTTCTAATGATCTGGTATTCTCCTGACGACCTGTTCTAATGATCTGGTATTCTCCTGACTTGACCTGTTCTAGTGATCAGGTATTCCCCAGACTTGACATGTTCTAGTGATCTGGTATTCTCCGGACATAACATGTTCTAATGATCTGTTATTCCCCAGACCTGACCTGCTCTAGTGATCTGGTATTCCCCAGACTTGGCCTGTTCTAGTGATCTGGTATTCCCCAGACTTGACCTGTTCTAGTGATCTGGTATTCTCCTGACATAACCTGTTCTAATGATCTGTTATTCCCCAGACCTGCCCTGTTCTAATGATCTGGTATTCTCCTGACTTGACCCGTTCTTGTGATCTGGTATTCTGCTGACATAACCTGTTCTAATGATCTGTTATTCCCCAGACCTGACCTGTTCTAATGATCTGGTATTCTCCTGACGACCTGTTCTAATGATCTGGTATTCTCCTGACTTGACCTGTTCTAGTGATCAGGTATTCCCCAGACTTGACATGTTCTAGTGATCTGGTATTCTCCGGACATAACATGTTCTAATGATCTGTTATTCCCCAGACCTGACCTGCTCTAGTGATCTGGTATTCCCCAGACTTGGCCTGTTCTAGTGATCTGGTATTCCCCAGACTTGACCTGTTCTAGTGATCTGGTATTCTCCTGACATAACCTGTTCTAATGATCTGTTATTCCCCAGACCTGCCCTGTTCTAATGATCTGGTATTCTCCTGACTTGACCCGTTCTTGTGATCTGGTATTCTGCTGACATAACCTGTTCTAATGATCTGTTATTCCCCAGACCTGACCTGTTCTAATGATCTGGTATTCTCCTGACAACATGTTCTAATGATCTGGTATTCTCCTGACTTGACCTGTTCTAGTGATCAGGTATTCCCCAGACCTTACATGTTCTATTGATCTGGTATTCCCCAGACGACCTGTTCTAATGATCTGGTATTCTTCTGACATAACCTGTTCTAATGATCTGTTATTCCCCAAACCTGACCTATCCTAATGATCTGGTATTCTCCTGACTTGACCTGTTCAAGTGATCTGGTATTCCCCAGACCTGACATGTTCTAGTGATCTGGTATTCCCCAGACTTGACCTGTTCTAGTGATCTGGTATTTTCCTGACATAACCTGTTCTAATGATCTGTTATTCTCCAGACCTGACCTGTTCTAGTGATCTGGTATTCCCCAGACTTGACCTGTTCTAGTGATCTGGTATTCCTCAGACGACCTGTTCTAATGATCTAGTATTCCCCAGGCGTGACCTGTTCTAATGATCTGGTATTCCTCAGACTTTACCTGTTCTAATGATCTGGTATTCCTCAGACTTGACCTGTTCTAATGATCTGGTATTCCTCAGACTTGACCTGTTCTAATGATCTGGTAATCGCCGGACATAACCTGTTCTAATGAGCTGATATTCCTCAGACCTGACCTGTTCTAATGATCTGGTATTCCTCAGACCTGACCTGTTCTAATGATCTGGTATTCCTCAGACTTGACCTGTCCTAATGGTCTGGTATTCCTCAGAGTTGACCTGTTCTAATGATCTGGTATTCCTCAGACTTGACCTGTTCTAATAATCTGGTATTCCCCAGACTTGACATGTTCTAGTGATCTGGTATTCTCCGGACATAACATGTTCTAATGATCTGTTATTCCCCAGACCTGACCTGCTCTAGTGATCTGGTATTCCCCAGACTTGGCCTGTTCTAGTGATCTGGTATTCCCCAGACTTGACCTGTTCTAGTGATCTGGTATTCTCCTGACATAACCTGTTCTAATGATCTGTTATTCCCCAGACCTGACCTATTCTCCTGACATGAGCTGTTCTATTGATCTGGTATTCTCCTGACTTGACCTGTTCTAGTGATCGGGTATTCCCCAGACCTTACTTGTTATATTGATCTGGTATTCCCCAGACGACCTGTTCTAATGATCTGGTATTCTTCTGACATAACCTGTTCTAATGATCTGTTATTCCCCAGACCTGACCTATCCTAATGATCTGGTATTCTCCTGACTTGACCTGTTCAAGTGATCTGGTATTCCCCAGACCTGACATGTTCTAGTGATCTGGTATTCCCCAGACTTGACATGTTCTAGTGGTCTGGTATTCCCCAGACTTGACCTGTTCTAGTGATCTGGTATTCTCCTGACATAACCTGTTCTAATGATCTGTTATTCTCCAGACCTGACCTGTTCTAGTGATCTGGTATTCCCCAGACTTGACCTGTTCTAGTGATCTGGTATTCCTCAGACGACCTGTTCTAGTGATCTGGTATTCTCCTGACATAACCTGTTCTAATGATCTGGTATTCCCCAGGCGTGACCTGTTCTAATGATCTGGTATTCCTCAGACTTGACCTGTTCTAATGATCTGGTATTCCTCAGACTTGACCTGTTCTAATGATCTGGTATTCGCCGGACATAACCTGTTCTAATGAGCTGATATTCCTCGGACCTGACCTGTTCTAATGATCTGGTATTCCTCAGACCTGACCTGTTCTAATGATCTGGTATTCCTCAGACTTGATCTGTTCTAATGGTCTGGTATTCCTCAGACTTGACCTGTTCTAATGATCTGGTATTCCTCAGACTTGACCTGTTCTAATAATCTGGTATTCCCCAGACTTGACATGTTCTAGTGATCTGGTATTCTCCGGACATAACATGTTCTAATGATCTGTTATTCCCCAGACCTGACATGCTCTAGTGATCTGGTATTCCCCAGACTTGGCCTGTTCTAGTGATCTGGCATTCCCAGACTTGACCTGTTCTAGTGATCTGGTATTCTCCTGACATAACCTGTTCTAATGATCTGTTATTCCCCAGACCTGACCTATTCTCCTGACATGACCTGTTCTAGTGATCTGGTATTCTCCTGACTTGACCTGTTCTAGTGATCTGGTATTCCTCAGACTTGACCTGTTCTAATGATCTGGTATTCCTCAGACTTGACCTGTTCTAATGATCTGGTATTCCTCAGACCTGACCTGTTCTAATGATCTGGTATTCCTCAGACATGACCTGTTCTAATGGTCTGGTATTCCTCAGAGTTGACCTGTTCTAATGATCTGGTATTCCTCAGACTTGACCTATTCTAATAATCTGGTATTCCCCAGACTTGACATGTTCTAGTGATCTGGTATTCTCCTGACATAACATGTTCTAATGATCTGTTATTCCCCAGACCTGACCTGCTCTAGTGATCTGGTATTCCCCAGACTTGTCCTGTTCTAGTGATCTGGTATTCCCCAGACTTGACCTGTTCTAGTGATCTGGTATTCTCCTGACATAACCTGTTCTAATGATCTGTTATTCCCCAGACCTGACCTATTCTCCTGACATGAGCTGTTCTAGTGATCTGGTATCCTCCTGACTTGACCTGTTCTAGTGATCTGGTATTCTGCTGACATAACCTGTTCTAATGATCTGTTATTCCCCAGACTTGACCTGTTCTAATGATCTGGTATTCCTCAGACTTGACCTGTTCTAATGATCTGGTATTCCTCAGACTTGACCTGTTCTAATGATCTGGTATTCGCCGGACATAACCTGTTCTAATGAGCTGATATTCCTCGGACCTGACCTGTTCTAATGATCTGGTATTCCTCAGACCTGACCTGTTCTAATGATCTGGTATTCCTCAGACTTGATCTGTTCTAATGGTCTGGTATTCCTCAGACTTGACCTGTTCTAATGATCTGGTATTCCTCAGACTTGACCTCTTCTAATAATCTGGTATTCCCCAGACTTGACATGTTCTAGTGATCTGGTATTCTCCGGACATAACATGTTCTAATGATCTGTTATTCCCCAGACCTGACATGCTCTAGTGATCTGGTATTCCCCAGACTTGGCCTGTTCTAGTGATCTGGCATTCCCAGACTTGACCTGTTCTAGTGATCTGGTATTCTCCTGACATAACCTGTTCTAATGATCTGTTATTCCCCAGACCTGACCTATTCTCCTGACATGACCTGTTCTAGTGATCTGGTATTCTCCTGACTTGACCTGTTCTAGTGATCTGGTATTCCTCAGACTTGACCTGTTCTAATGATCTGGTATTCCTCAGACTTGACCTGTTCTAATGATCTGGTATTCCTCAGACCTGACCTGTTCTAATGATCTGGTATTCCTCAGACATGACCTGTTCTAATGGTCTGGTATTCCTCAGAGTTGACCTGTTCTAATGATCTGGTATTCCTCAGACTTGACCTATTCTAATAATCTGGTATTCCCCAGACTTGACATGTTCTAGTGATCTGGTATTCTCCTGACATAACCTGTTCTAATGATCTGTTATTCCCCAGACCTGACCTGCTCTAGTGATCTGGTATTCCCCAGACTTGTCCTGTTCTAGTGATCTGGTATTCCCCAGACTTGACCTGTTCTAGTGATCTGGTATTCTCCTGACATAACCTGTTCTAATGATCTGTTATTCCCCAGACCTGACCTATTCTCCTGACATGAGCTGTTCTAGTGATCTGGTATCCTCCTGACTTGACCTGTTCTAGTGATCTGGTATTCTGCTGACATAACCTGTTCTAATGATCTGTTATTCCCCAGACTTGACCTGTTCTTGTGATCTGGTATTCTCCTGACATAACCTGTTCTAATGATCTGTTATTCCCCAGACCTGACCTGTTCTAATGATCTGGTATTCTCCTGATGACCTGTTCTAATGATCTGGTATTCTCCTGACTTGACCTGTTCTAGTGATCGGGTATTCCCCCGACCTTACATGTTCTCTTGATCTGGTATTCCGCAGGCGACCTGTTCTAATGATCTGGTATTCTTCTGACATAACCTGTTCTATTGATCTGTTATTCCCCAGACCTGACCTATCCTAATGATCTGGTATTCTCCTGACTTGACTTGTTCAAGTGATCTGGTATTCCCCAGACCTGACATGTTCTAGTGATCTGGTATTCCCCAGACTTGACCTGTTCTAGTGATCTGGTATTCTCCTGACATAACCTGTTCTAGTGATCTGGTATTCCTCAGACGACCTGTTCTAGTGATCTGGTATTCTCCTGACATAACATGTTCTAATGATCTGTTATTCCCCAGACCTGACATGCTCTAGTGATCTGGTATTCCCCAGACTTGGCCTGTTCTAGTGATCTGGCATTCCCCAGACTTGACCTGTTCTAGTGATCTGGTATCCTCCTGACATAACCTGTTCTAATGATCTGTTATTCCCCAGACCTGACCTATTCTCCTGACATGACCTGTTCCAGTGATCTGGTATTCTCCTGACTTGACCTGTTCTAGTGATCTGGTATTCTGCTGACATAACCTGTTCTAATGATCTGTTATTCCCCAGACCTGACCTGCTCTAGTGATCTGGTATTCCTCAGACGACCTGTTCTAATCTGGTATTCCTCAGACTTGACCTATTCTAATGATCATGTATTCCTCAGACTTGACCTGTTCTAGTGATCTGGTATTCCCCAGACTTGACCTGTTCTAGTGAGCTGGTTTTCCCCAGACCTGACCTGTTCTAGTGATCTGTTATTCTCCTGACTTGATCTGTTCTAGTGATTTGGTATTCCCCCAGACCTGACCTGTTCTAGTGATCTGCTATTCCTCAGACTTGACCTGTTCCAGTGATCTGGTATTCTCCTGACATAACCTGTTCTAATGATCTGGTGTTCCCCAGACTTTACCTGTTCTATTGATCTGGTATTCCCGAGACTTGACCTGTTCTAGTGATCTGGTATTCCCCAGACTTGACCTGTTCTTGTGATCTGGTATTCTCCTGACATAACCTGTTCTAATCTGTTATTCCCCAGAGCTGACCTGTTTTAGTGATCTGGTATTCCTCAGACTTGACATGTTCTATTGATCTGGTATTCCCCAGACGACCTGTTCTAATGATCTGGTATTCTTCTGACATAACCTGTTCTAATGATCTGGTATTCCCCAGACGTGACCTGTTCTAATGATCTGGTATTCCTCAGACTTGACCTGTTCTAATGATCTGGTATTCCTCAGACGTGACCTGTTCTAATGATCTGGTTTTCCTCAGACTTGACCTGTTCTAATGATCTGGTATTCGCCGGACATAACCTGTTCTAATGAGCTAAAATTCCTCAGACCTGACCTGTTCTAATGATCTGGTATTCCTCGGACTTGACCTGTTCTATTGATCTGGTATTCCTCAGACCTGACCTGTTCTAATGATCTGTTATTCTCCTGACTTTACCTGTTCTAATGATCTGGTATTCTCCGGACATAACCTGTTCTAATGTGCTGATATTCCTCAGACCTGACCTGTTCTAATGAGCTGATATTCCTCAGACCTGACCTGTTCTAATGATCTGGTATTCCTCGGACTTGACCTGTTCGAGTGATCTGGTATTCCTCAGACCTGACCTGTTCTAATGATCTGGTATTCCTCAGACACGACCTGTTCTAATGGTCTGGTATTCCTCAGACTTGACCTGTTCTAATGATCTGGTATTCCTCAGACTTGACCTGTTCTAATGATCTGGTATTCTCCGGACATAACCTGTTCTAATGATCTGTTATTCCCCAGGCCTGACCTGCCCTAGTGATCTGGTATTCCTCAGACGACCTGTTCTAGTGATCTGGTATTCCTCAGACGACCTGTTCTAATCTGGTATTCAGACTTGACCTATTCTAATGATCAGGTATTCCTCAGACTTGACCTGTTCTAGTGATCTGGTATTCCCCAGACTTGACCTGTTCTAGTGAGCTGGTTTTCCCCAGACCTGACCTGTTCTATTGATCTGGTATTCCCCAGACTTGACCTGTTCTTGTGATCTGGTATTCTCCTGACATAACCTGTTCTAATCTGTTATTCCCCAGACCTGACCTGTTCTAATGATCTGGTATTCTCCTGACTTGACCTGTTCTAGTGATCTGGTATTCCCCAGAGCTGACCTGTTCTAGTGATCTGCTATTCCTCAGACTTGACCTGTTCCAGTGATCTGGTATTCTCCTGACATAACCTGTTCTAATGATCTGGTGTTCCCCAGACTTTACCTGTTCTATTGATCTGGTATTCCCGAGACTTGACCTGTTCTATTGATCTAGTATTCCCCAGACCTGACCTGTTCTAGTGATCTGGTATTCCCCAGACTTGACCTGTTCTTGTGATCTGGTATTCTCCTGACATAACCTGTTCTAATCTGTTATTCCCCAGACCTGACCTGTTCTAATGATCTGGTATTCTCCTGACTTGACCTGTTCTAGTGATCTGGTATTCCCCAGAGCTGACCTGTTCTAGTGATCTGGTATTCCTCAGACTTGACCTGTTCTGATGATCTGGTATTCTTCTGACTTGACGTGTTCTAGTGATCGGGTATTCCACAGACCTGACATGTTCTATTGATCTGGTATTCCCCAGACGACCTGTTCTAATGATCTGGTATTCTTCTGACATAACCTGTTCTAATGATCTGGTATTCCCCAGACGTGACCTGTTCTAATGATCTGGTATTCCTCAGACTTGACCTGTTCTAATGATCTGGTATTCCTCAGACATGACCTGTTCTAATGATCTGGTTTTCCTCAGACTTGACCTGTTCTAATGATCTGGTATTCGCCGGACATAACCTGTTCTAATGAGCTAAAATTCCTCAGACCTGACCTGTTCTAATGATCTGGTATTCCTCGGACTTGACCTGTTCTAGTGATCTGGTATTCCTCAGACCTGACCTGTTCTAATGATCTGTTATTCTCCTGACTTTACCTGTTCTAATGATCTGGTATTCTCCGGACATAACCTGTTCTAATGTGCTGATATTCCTCAGACCTGACCTGTTCTAATGAGCTGATATTCCTAAGACCTGACCTGTTCTAATGATCTGGTATTCCTCGGACTTGACCTGTTCGAGTGATCTGGTATTCCTCAGACCTGACCTGTTCTAATGATCTGGTATTCCTCAGACACGACCTGTTCTAATGGTCTGGTATTCCTCAGACTTGACCTGTTCTAATGATCTGGTATTCTCCGGACATAACCTGTTCTAATGATCTGTTATTCCCCAGGCCTGACCTGCCCTAGTGATCTGGTATTCCTCAGACGACCTGTTCTAGTGATCTGGTATTCCTCAGACGACCTGTTCTAATCTGGTATTCCTCAGACTTGACCTATTCTAATGATCAGGTATTCCTCAGACTTGATCTGTTCTAGTGATCTGGTATTCCCCAGACTTGACCTGTTCTAGTGAGCTGGTTTTCCCCAGACCTGACCTGTTCTAATGATCTGGTATTCCTCAGACACGACCTGTTCTAATGGTCTGGTATTCCTCAGACTTGACCTGTTCTAATGATCTGGTATTCTCCGGACATAACCTGTTCTAATGATCTGTTATTCCCCAGGCCTGACCTGCCCTAGTGATCTGGTATTCCTCAGACGACCTGTTCTAGTGATCTGGTATTCCTCAGACGACCTGTTCTAATCTGGTATTCCTCAGACTTGACCTATTCTAATGATCAGGTATTCCTCAGACTTGATCTGTTCTAGTGATCTGGTATTCCCCAGACTTGACCTGTTCTAGTGAGCTGGTTTTCCCCAGACCTGACCTGTTCTAGTGATCTGTTATTCTCCTGACTTGATCTGTTCTAGTGATTTGGTATTCCCCCAGACCTGACCTGTTCTAGTGATCTGCTATTCCTCAGACTTGACCTGTTCCAGTGACCTGGTATTCTCCTGACATAACCTGTTCTAATGATCTGGTGTTCCCCAGACTTTACCTGTTCTATTGATCTGGTATTCCCGAGACTTGACCTGTTCTATTGATCTAGTATTCCCCAGACCTGACCTGTTCTAGTGATCTGGTATTCCCCAGACTTGACCTGTTCTTGTGATTTGGTATTCTCCTGACATAACCTGTTCTAATCTGTTATTCCCCAGACCTGACCTGTTCTAATGATCTGGTATTCTCCTGACTTGACCTGTTCTACTGATCTGGTATTCCCCAGAGCTGACCTGTTCTAGTGATCTGGTATTCCTCAGACTTGACCTGTTCTGATGATCTGGTATTCTTCTGACGACGTGTTCTAGTGATCGGGTATTCCACAGACCTGACATGTTCTATTGATCTGGTATTCCCCAGACGACCTGTTCTAATGATCTGGTATTCTTCTGACATAACCTGTTCTAATGATCTGGTATTCCCCAGACGTGACCTGTTCTAATGATCTGGTATTCCTCAGACTTGACCTGTTCTAATGATCTGGTATTCCTCAGACGTGACCTGTTCTAATGATCTGGTTTTCCTCAGACTTGACCTGTTCTAATGATCTGGTATTCGCCGGACATAACCTGTTCTAATGAGCTAAAATTCCTCAGACCTGACCTGTTCTAATGATCTGGTATTCCTCGGACTTGACCTGTTCTAGTGATCTGGTATTCCTCAGACCTGACCTGTTCTAATGATCTGTTATTCTCCTGACTTTACCTGTTCTAATGATCAGGTATTCTCCGGACATAACCTGTTCTAATGTGCTGATATTCCTCAGACCTGACCTGTTCTAATGAGCTGATATTCCTCAGACCTGACCTGTTCTAATGATCTGGTATTCCTCGGACTTGACCTGTTCGAGTGATCTGGTATTCCTCAGACCTGACCTGTTCTAATGATCTGGTATTCCTCAGACACGACCTGTTCTAATGGTCTGGTATTCCTCAGACTTGACCTGTTCTAATGATCTGGTATTCCTCAGACTTGACCTGTTCTAATGATCTGGTATTCTCCGGACATAACCTGTTCTAATGATCTGTTATTCCCCAGGCCTGACCTGCCCTAGTGATCTGGTATTCCTCAGACGACCTGTTCTAGTGATCAGTTATTCTCCTGACTTGATCTGTTCTAGTGATCTGGTATTCCCCAGACTTGGCCTGTTCTAGTGATCTGGTATTCCCCAGACTTGACCTGTTCTAGTGATCTGGTATTCTCCTGACATAACCTGTTCTAATGATCTGTTATTCCTCAGACCTGACCTATTCTCCTGAGTTGACCTGGTCTAGTGATCTGGTATTCTCCTGACTTGACCTGTTCTAGTGATCTGGTATTCTGCTGACATAACCTGTTCTAATGATGTGGTATACCCCAGACCTGACCTGTTCTAGTGATCTGCCATGCCTCAGACTTGACCTGTTCCAGTGATCTCGTATTCTGACATAACCTGTTCTAATGATCTGGTGTTCCTCAGACTTTACCTGTTCTATTGATCTGGTATTCCCGAGACTTGACCTGTTCTACTGATCTGGTATTCCCCAGACCTGACCTGTTCTAGTGATCTGGTATTCCCCAGACTTGACCTGTTCTTGTGATCTGGTATACTCCTGAGATAACCTGTTCTAATGATCGGTTATTCCGCAGACCTGACCTGTTCTAGTGATCTGGTATTCCCCAGACTTGACCTGTTCTTGTGATCTGGTATACTCCTGACATAACCTGTTCTAATGATCTGTTATTCCCCAGACCTGACCTGTTCTAATGATCTGGTATTCTTCTGACATAACCTATTCTAATGATCTGTTATTCCCCAGACCTGACCTATCCTAATGATCTGGTATTCTCCTGACTTGACCTGTTCAAGTGATCTGGTATTCCCCAGACCTGACATGTTCTAGTGATCTGGTATTCCCCAGACTTGACCTGTTCTAGTGATCTGATATTCTCCTGACATAACCTGTTCTAATGATCTGTTATTCTCCAGGCCTAACGTGTTCTAGTGATCTGGTATTCCCCAGACTTGACCTGTTCTAGTGATCTGGTATTCCTCAGACGACCTGTTCTAGGAATCTGGTATTCTCCTGACATAACCTGTTCTAATGATCTGGTATTCCCCAGACGTGACCTGTTCTAATGATCTGGTATTCCTCAGACTTGACCTGTTCTAATGATCTGGTATTCCTCAGACTTGACCTGTTCTAATGATCTGGTATTCCTCAGACTTGACCTGTTCTAATGATCTGGTATTCCTCAGACTTGACCTGTTCTAATGATCTGGTATTCCTCAGACTTGACCTGTTCTAATGATCTGGTATTCCTCAGACTTGACCTGATCTAATGATCTGGTATTCGCCGGACATAACCTGTTCTAATGAGCTGATATTCCTCAAACGTGACCTGTTCTAATGATCTGGTATTCCTCGGACTTGACCAGTTCTAGTGATCTGGTATTCCTCAGACGTGACCTATTCTAATGATCTGTTATTCCTCAGACTTGACCTGTTCTAATGGTTTGGCATTCCTCAGACTTGACCTGTTCTAATGATCTGGTATTCCTCAGACTTGACCTGTTCTAATGATCTGGTATTCCTCAGACTTGACCTGTTCTAATGATCTGGTATTCGCCGGACATAACCTGTTCTAATGAGCTAAAATTCCTCAGACCTGACCTGTTCTAATGATCTGGTATTCCTCGGACTTGACCTGTTCTAGTGATCTGGTATTCCTCAGACCTGACCTGTTCTAATGATCTGGTATTCCTCAGACTTGACCTGTTCTAATGGTCTGGTATTCCTCAGACTTGACCTGTTCTAATGATCTGGTATTCCTCAGACTTGACCTGTTCTAATGATCTGGTTTTCTCCTGACTTGACCTGTTCTAATGATCTGGTATTCTCCGGACATAACCTGTTCTAGTGATCTGGTATTCCTCAGACCTGACCTGTTCTAATGATCTGTTATTCCTCAGACTTGACCTGTTCTAATGGTCTGGTATTCCTCAGACTTGACCTGTTTGAGTGATCTGGTATTCATCAGACCTGACCTGTTCTAATGATCTGGTATTCCTCAGACTTGACCTGTTCTAATGGTCTGGTATTCCTCAGACTTGACCTGTTTTAATGATCTGGTATTCCTCAGACTTGACCTGTTCTAATGATCTGGTATTCTCCGGACATAACCTGTTCTAATGATCTGTTATTCCCCAGACCCCCCCCCCCCCCCGTGATCTGGTATTCCTCAGACGACCTGTTCTAGTGTTCAGTTATTCTCCTGACTTGATCTGTTCTAGTGATCTGGTATTCCCCAGACTTGGCCTGATCTAGTGATCTGGCATTCCCCAGACTTGACCTGTTCTAGTGATCTGGTATTCTCCTGACATAACCTGTTCTAATGATCTGTTATTCTCCAGGCCTAACGTGTTCTAGTGATCTGGTATTCCCCAGACTTGACCTGTTCTAGTGATCTGGTATTCCTCAGACGACCTGTTCTAGGAATCTGGTATTCTCCTGACATAACCTGTTCTAATGATCTGGTATTCCCCAGACGTGACCTGTTCTAATGATCTGGTATTCCTCAGACTTGACCTGTTCTAATGATCTGGTATTCCTCAGACTTGACCTGTTCTAATGATCTGGTATTCCTCAGACTTGACCTGTTCTAATGATCTGGTATTCCTCAGACTTGACCTGTTCTAATGATCTGGTATTCCTCAGACTTGACCTGTTCTAATGATCTGGTATTCCTCAGACTTGACCTGATCTAATGATCTGGTATTCGCCGGACATAACCTGTTCTAATGAGCTGATATTCCTCAAACGTGACCTGTTCTAATGATCTGGTATTCCTCGGACTTGACCAGTTCTAGTGATCTGGTATTCCTCAGACGTGACCTATTCTAATGATCTGTTATTCCTCAGACTTGACCTGTTCTAATGGTTTGGCATTCCTCAGACTTGACCTGTTCTAATGATCTGGTATTCCTCAGACTTGACCTGTTCTAATGATCTGGTATTCCTCAGACTTGACCTGTTCTAATGATCTGGTATTCGCCGGACATAACCTGTTCTAATGAGCTAAAATTCCTCAGACCTGACCTGTTCTAATGATCTGGTATTCCTCGGACTTGACCTGTTCTAGTGATCTGGTATTCCTCAGACCTGACCTGTTCTAATGATCTGTTATTCCTCAGACTTGACCTGTTCTAATGGTCTGGTATTCCTCAGACTTGACCTGTTTGAGTGATCTGGTATTCATCAGACCTGACCTGTTCTAATGATCTGGTATTCCTCAGACTTGACCTGTTCTAATGGTCTGGTATTCCTCAGACTTGACCTGTTTTAATGATCTGGTATTCCTCAGACTTGACCTGTTCTAATGATCTGGTATTCTCCGGACATAACCTGTTCTAATGATCTGTTATTCCCCAGACCCCCCCCCCCCCCCGTGATCTGGTATTCCTCAGACGACCTGTTCTAGTGTTCAGTTATTCTCCTGACTTGATCTGTTCTAGTGATCTGGTATTCCCCAGACTTGGCCTGATCTAGTGATCTGGCATTCCCCAGACTTGACCTGTTCTAGTGATCTGGTATTCTCCTGACATAACCTGTTCTAATGATCTGTTATTCCTCAGACCTGACCTATTCTCCTGACTTGACCTGGTCTAGTGATCTGGTATTCTGCTGACATAACCTGTTCTAATGATGTGGTATAGCCCAGACCTGACCTGTTCTAGTGATCTGCCATGCCTCAGACTTGACCTGTTCCAGTGATCTGGTATTCTGACATAACCTGTTCTAATGATCTGGTGTTCCTCAGACTTTACCTGTTCTATTGATCTGGTATTCCCGAGACTTGACCTGTTCTACTGATCTGGTATTCCCCAGACCTGACCTGTTCTAGTGATCTGGTATTCCCCAGACTTGACCTGTTCTAGTGATCTGGTATTCCTCAGACCTGACCTGTTCTAATGATCTGTTATTCCTCAGACTTGACCTGTTCTAATGGTCTGGTATTCCTCAGACTTGACCTGTTCTAATGATCTGGTATTCCTCAGACTTGACCTGTTCTAATGATCTGGTATTCTCCTGACTTGACCTGTTCTAATGATCTGGTATTCTCCGGACATAACCTGTTCTAATGAGCTGATATTCCTCAGACCTGACCTGTTCTAATGAGCTGATATTCCTCAGACCTGACCTGTTCTAATGATCTGGTATTCCTCGGACTTGACCTGTTCAAGTGATCTGGTATTCATCAGACCTGACCTGTTCTAATGATCTGGTATTCCTCAGACTTGACCTGTTCTAATGGTCTGGTATTCCTCAGACTTGACCTGTTTTAATGATCTGGTATTCCTCAGACTTGACCTGTTCTAATGATCTGGTATTCTCCGGACATAACCTGTTCTAATGATCTGTTATTCCCCAGACCTGACCTGCTCTAGTGATCTGGTATTCCTCAGACGACCTGTTCTAGTGATCAGTTATTCTCCTGACTTGATCTGTTCTAGTGATCTGGCATTCCCCAGACTTGACCTGTTCTAGTGATCTGGTATTCTCCTGACATAACCTGTTCTAATGATCTGTTATTCCTCAGACCTGACCTATTCTCCTGACTTGACCTGGTCTAGTGATCTGGTATTCTGCTGACATAACCTGTTCTAATGATGTGGTATAGCCCAGACCTGACCTGTTCTAGTGATCTGCCATGCCTCAGACTTGACCTGTTCCAGTGATCTGGTATTCTGACATAACCTGTTCTAATGATCTGGTGTTCCTCAGACTTTACCTGTTCTATTGATCTGGTATTCCCGAGACTTGACCTGTTCTACTGATCTGGTATTCCCCAGACCTGACCTGTTCTAGTGATCTGGTATTCCCCAGACTTGACCTGTTCTTGTGATCTGGTATACTCCTGAGATAACCTGTTCTAATGATCTTTTATTCCTCAGACCTGACCTGTTCTAGTGATCTGGTATTCCCCAGACTTGACCTGTTCTTGTGATCTGGTATACTCCTGACATAACCTGTTCTAATGATCTGTTATTCCACAGACCTGACCTGTTCTAATGATCTGGTATTCTCCTGACGACCTGTTCTAATGATCTGGTATTCTCCTGACTTGACCTGTTCTAGTGATCGGGTATTCCCCAGACCTTACATGTTCTATTGATCTGGTATTCCCCAGACGACCTGTTCTAATGATCTGGTATTCTTCTGACATAACCTGTTCTAATGATCTGTTATTCCCCAGACCTGACCTATCCTAATGATCTGGTATTCTCCTGACTTGACCTGTTCAAGTGATCTGGTATTCCCCAGACCTGACATGTTCTAGTGTTCTGGTATTCCCCAGACTTGACCTGTTCTAGTGATCTGGTATTCTCCTGACATAACCTGTTCTAATGATCTGTTATTCTCCAGACCTGACATGTTCTAGTGATCTGATATTCCCCAGACTTGACCTGTTCTAGTGATCTGGTATTCCTCAGACGACCTGTTCTAGGGATCTGGTATTCTCCTGACATAACCTGTTCTAATGATCTGGTATTCCCCAGACGTGACCTGTTCTAATGATCTGGTATTCCTCAGACTTGACCTGTTCTAATGATCTGGTATTCCTCAGACTTGACCTGTTCTAATGATCTGGTATTCCTCAGACTTGACCTGTTCTAATGATCTGGTATTCCTCAGACTTGACCTGTTCTAATGATCTGGTATTCCTCAGACTTGACCTGTTCTAGTGCTCTCGTATTCCCCAGACTTGACCCGTTCTAGTGAGCTGGTATTCCCCAGACCTGACCTGTTCTAGTGATCGGTTATTCTCCTGACTTGATCTGTTCTAGTGATCTGGTATTCCCCAGACTTGGCCTGTTCTAGTGATCTGGTATTCCCCAGACTTGACCTGTTCTAGTGATCTGGTATTCTCCTGACATAACCTGTTCTAATGATCTGTTATTCACCAGACCTGACCTATTCTCCTGACTTGACCTGTTCTAGTGATCTGGTATTCTCCTGACTTGACCTGTTCTAGTGATCTGGTATTTTGCTGACATAACCTGTTCTAATGATGTGGTATTCCCCAGACCTGACCTGTTCTAGTGATCTGCTATGCCTCAGACTTGACCTGTTCCAGTGATCTGGTATTCTGACATAACCTGTTCTTGTGATCTGGTATACTCCTGACATAACCTGTTCTAGTGATCTGGTATTCCCCAGACTTGACCTGTTCTTGTGATCTGGTATACTCCTGACATAACCTGTTCTAATGATCTGTTATTCCCCAGACCTGACCTGTTCTAATGATCTGGTATTCTCCTGACGACCTGTTCTAATGATCTGGTATTCTCCTGACTTGACCTGTACTAGTGATCTGGTATTCTCCTGACATAACCTGTTCTAATGATCTGTTATTCCTCAGACCTGACCTATTCTCCTGACTTGACCTGGTCTAGTGATCTGGTATTCTCCTGACTTGACCTGTTCTAGTGATCTGGTATTCTGCTGACATAACCTGTTCTAATGATGTGGTATAGCCCAGACCTGACCTGTTCTAGTGATCTGCCATGCCTCAGACTTGACCTGTTCCAGTGATCTGGTATTCTGACATAACTTGTTCTAATGATCTGGTGTTCCTCAGACTTTACCTGTTCTATTGATCTGGTATTCCCGAGACTTGACCTGTTCTACTGATCTGGTATTCCCCAGACCTGACCTGTTCTAGTGATCTGGTATTCCCCAGACTTGACCTGTTCTTGTGATCTGGTATACTCCTGAGATAACCTGTTCTAATGATCTTTTATTCCTCAGACCTGACCTGTTCTAGTGATCTGGTATACTCCTGACATAACCTGTTCTAATGATCTGTTATTCCACAGACCTGACCTGTTCTAATGATCTGGTATTCTCCTGACGACCTGTTCTAATGATCTGGTATTCCCCAGACCTGACATGTTCTAGTGATCTGGTATTCCCCAGACTTGACCTGTTCTAGTGATCTGGTATTCTCCTGACATAACCTGTTCTAATGATCTGTTATTCTCCAGACCTGACGTGTTCTAGTGATCTGGTATTCCCCAGACTTGACCTGTTCTAGTGATCTGGTATTCCTCAGACGACCTGTTCTAGGGATCTGGTATTCTCCTGACATAACCTGTTCTAATGATCTGGTATTCCCCAGACGTGACCTGTTCTAATGATCTGGTATTCCTCAGACTTGACCTGTTCTAATGATCTGGTATTCCTCAGACTTGACCTGTTCTAATGATCTGGTATTCCTCAGACTTGACCTGTTCTAATGATCTGGTATTCGCCGGACATAACCTGTTCTAATGAGCTGATATTCCTCAGACGTGACCTGTTCTAATGATCTGGTATTCCTCAGACGACCTGTTCTAATCTGGTATTCCTCAGACTTGACCTATTCTAATGATCTGGTATTCCTCAGACTTGACCTGTTCTAGTGCTCTGGTATTCCCCAAACTTGACCCGTTCTAGTAAGCTGGTATTCCCCAGACCTGACCTGTTCTAGTGATCGGTTATTCTCCTGACTTGATCTGTTCTAGTGATCTGGTATTCCCCAGACTTGGCCTGTTCTAGTGATCTGGTATTCCCCAGACTTGACCTGTTCTAGTGATCTGGTATTCTCCTGACTTGACCTGTTCTAGTGATCTGGTATTCTCCTGACATAACCTGTTCTAATGATCTGTTATTCCCCAGACCTGACCTATTCTCCTGACTTGACCTGTTCTAGTGATCTGGTATTCTCCTGACTTGACCTGTTCTAGTGATCTGGTATTTTGCTGACATAACCTGTTCTAATGATGTGGTATTCCCCAGACCTGACCTGTTCTAGTGATCTGCTATGCCTCAGACTTGACCTGTTCCAGTGATCTGGTATTCTGACATAACCTGTTCTAATGATCTGGTGTTCCTCAGACTTTACCTGTTCTATTGATCTGGTATTCCCGAGACTTGACCTGTTCTATTGATCTGGTATTCCCCAGACCTGACCTGTTCTAGTGATCTGGTATTCCCCAGACTTGACCTGTTCTTGTGATCTGGTATACTCCTGACATAACCTGTTCTAACGATCTGTTATTCCCCAGACCTGACCTGTTCTAATGATCTGGTATTCTCCTGACGGCTTGTTCTAATGATCTGGTATTCTCCTGACTTGACCTGTACTAGTGATCGGGTATTCCCCAGACCTTACATGTTCTATTGATCTGATATTCCCCAGACGACCTGTTCTAATGATCTGGTATTCTTCTGACATAACCTGTTCTAATGATCTGTTATTCCCCAGACCTGACCTATCCTAATGATCTGGTATTCTCCTGACTTGACCTGTTCAAGTGATCTGGTATTCCCCAGACCTGACATGTTCTAGTGATCTGGTATTCCCCAGACTTTACCTGTTCTAGTGATCTGGTATTCTCCTGACATAACCTGTTCTAATGATCTGTTATTCTCCAGACCTGACGTGTTCTAGTGATCTGGTTTTCCCCAGACTTGACCTGTTCTAGTGATCTGGTATTCCTCAGACGACCTGTTCTAGGGATCTGGTATTCTCCTGACACAACCTGTTCTAATGATCTGGTATTCCCCAGACCTGACATGTTCTAGTGATCTGGTATTCCCCAGACTTTACCTGTTCTAGTGATCTGGTATTCTCCTGACATAACCTGTTCTAATGATCTGTTATTCTCCAGACCTGACGTGTTCTAGTGATCTGGTTTTCCCCAGACTTGACCTGTTCTAATGATCTGGTCTTCCTCAGACGTGACCTGTTCTAATGATCTGGTATTCCTCAGACTTGACCTGTTCTAATGAACTGGTATTCCTCAGACTTGACCTGTTCTAATGATCGTGTATTCGCCGGACATAACCTGTTCTAATGAGCTGATATTCCTCAGACCTGACCTGTTCTAATGATCTGGTATTCCTCGGACTTGACCTGTTATAGTGATCTGGTATTCCTCAGACCTGACCTGTTCTAATGATCTGGTATTCCTCAGGCTTGACCTGTTCTAATGGTCTGGTATTCCTCAGACTTGACCTGTTCTAATGATCTGGCATTCCTCAGACTTGACCTGTTCTAATAATCTGGTATTCCCCAGACTTGACATGTTCTAGTGATCTGGTATTCTCCGGACATAACATGTTCTAATGATCTGTTATTCCCCAGACTTGACCTGCTCTAGTGATCTGGTATTCCTCAGACGACCTGTTCTAATCTGGTATTCCTCAGACTTGACCTATTCTAATGATCTGGTATTCCTCAGGCTTGACCTGTTCTAATGGTCTGGTATTCCTCAGACTTGACCTGTTCTAATGATCTGGCATTCCTCAGACTTGACCTGTTCTAATAATCTGGTATTCCCCAGACTTGACATGTTCTAATGATCTGTTATTCCTCAGACTTGACCTGTTCTAATGGTCTGGTATTCCTCAGAGTTGACCTGTTCTAATGATCTGGTATTCCTCAGACTTGACCTGTTCTAATGATCTGGTATTCTCCTGACTTGACCTGTTCTAATGATCTGGTATTCTCCGGACATAACCTGTTCTAATGAGCTGATATTCCTCAGACCTGACCTGTTCTAATGATCTGGTATTCCTCGGACTTCACCTGTTCTAGTGATCTGGTATTCCTCAGACCTGACCTGTTCTAATGATCTGGTATTCCTCAGACTTGACCTGTTCTAATGGTCTGGTATTCCTCAGACTTGACCTGTTCTAATGATCTGGTATTCCTCAGACTTGACCTGTTCTAGTGATCTGGTATTCCCCAGACTTGTCCTGTTCTAGTGAGCTGGTATTCCTCAGACTTGACCTGTTCTAGTGATCTGGTATTCTCCTGACTTGGTCTGTTCTAGTGATTTGGTATTCCCCAGGCCTGACCTGTTCTAATGATCTGGTATTCTCCTGACATAACCTGTTCTATTGATCTGGTATTCCCCAGACTTGACCTGTTCTATTGATCTGGTATTCTCCAGACATAACCTGTTCTAATGATCTGTTTTTTCCCAGACCTGACCTGCTTTAATGATCTGGTATTCCTCAGACAACCTGTTCTAATCTGGTATTCCTCAGACTTGACCTATTCTAATGATCTGGTATTCCTCAGACTTGACCTGTTCTAGTGATCTGGTATTCGCCAGACTTGACCTGTTCTAGTGAGCTGGTATTCCCCAGACGTGACCTGTTTTAGTGATCTCTTATTCTCCTGACTTGATCTGTTCTAGTGATTTGGTATTCCCCAGGCCTGACCTGTTCTAGTGATCTGCTATTCCTCAGACTTGACCTGTTCCAGTGATCTGGTATTCTCCTGACAGAACCTGTTCTAATGATTTGGTGTTCCTCAGACTTTACCTGTTCTCTTGATCTGGTATTCCCGAGACTTGACCTGTTCTATTGATCTGATATTCCCCAGACTTGACCTGTTGTTATGATCTGGTATTCTCCTGACATAACCTGTTCTAATGATCTGTTATTCCCCAGACCTGACCTGTTCTAATGATCTGGTATTCTCCTGACTTGACCTGTTCTAGTGATCTGGTATTCCCCAGAGCTGACCTGTTCTAGTGATCTGGTATTCCTAATACTTGACCTGTTCTAATGATCTGGTATTCCCCAGACCTGACATGTTCTAATGATTTGGTATTCCCCAGGCGACCTGTTCTAGTGATCGGGTATTCCCCAGACCTGACATGTTCTATTGATCTGGTATTCCCCAGACAACCTGTTCTAATGAGCTGGTATTCTTCTGACATAACCTGTTCTAATGATCTGTTATTCCCCAGATCTGACCTATCCTAAGGATCTGGTATTCTCCTGACTTGGCCTGTTCAAGTGATCTGGTATTCCCCAGACCTGACATGTTCTAATGATCTGGTATTCCCCAGAGTTGACCTGTTCTAGTGATCTGGTATTCTCCTAACATAACCTGTTCTAATGATCTGGTATTCCCCAGACGAGACCTGTTCTAATGATCTGGTATTCCTCATACTTTACCTGTTCTGATGATCTGGTATTCCACAGACTTTACCTGTTCTAATGATCCGGTATTCCTCAGACTTGACCTGTTCTAATGATCTGGTATTCGCCAGACATAACCTGTTCTAATGAGCTGATATTCCTCAGACCTGACCTGTTCTAATGAGCTGATATTCCTCAGACCTGACCTGTTCTAATGATCTGCTATTCCTCGGACTTGACCTGTTCTAGTGATCTGGTATTCCTCAGACTTGACCTGTTCTAATGATCTGGTATTCCTCAGACTTGACCTGTTCTAATGATCTGGTAGTCTCCTGACTTGACCTGTTCTAATGATCTGGTATTCTCCGGACATAACCTGTTCTAATGAGCTGATATCCCTCAGACCTGACCTGTTCTAATGATCTGCTATTCCTCGGACTTGACCTGTTCGAATGATCTGCTATTCCTCAGACTTGACCTGTTCTAATGGGCTGGTATTCCTCAGACTTGACCTGTTCTAATGATCTGGTATTCCTCAGACTTGACCTGTTCTTATGATCTGGTATTCTCCGCACATAACCTGTTCTAATGATCTGTTACTCCCCTGACCTGACCTGTTCTATTGATCTGGTATTCCTCAGATGACCTGTTCTAATCTGGTATTCCTCAGTCTTGACCTATTCTAATGATCTGGTATTCCTCAGACTTGACCTGTCCTAGTGATCTGGTATTCCCCAGACCTGACCTGTTCTAGTGATGTGTTATTCTCCTGACTTGACCTGATCTAGTGATCTGGTATTCTCCTGACATAACCTGTTCTAATGATCTGTTATTCCCCAGACCTGACCTGTTCTAGTGATCTGGTATTCTCATGACTTGACCTGTTCTTGTGATCGGGTATTCCCCAGACCTGACATGTTCTAGTGATCTGGTATTCCCCAGACTTGACCTGTTCTAGTGATCTGGTTTTCTCCTGATATAACCTGTTCTAATGATCTGTTATTCTCCAGACCTGACCTGTTCTAGTGATCTGGTATTCCCCAGACTTGACCTGTTCTAGAGATCTGGTATTCCTCAGACTTGACCTGTTCTAGCGATCTGGTATTCTCCTGTCTTAACCTGTTCTAATGATCTGGTATTCCCCAGACTTGACCTGTTCTAGTGATCTGGTATTCCCCAGACCTGACCTGTTCAATCTGGTATTCCCCAGACTTGACTTGTTCTAGTGATCTGGTATTCTGCTGACATAACATGTTCTAGTGGTCTGCTATTCTGCTGACCTGACCTGCTCTAGTGATCTGGTATTCCTCAGACGACCTGTTCTAATCTGGTATTCCTCAGACTTGGCCTATTCTAATGATCTGCTATTCCTCAGACTTGACCTGTTCTAGTGATCTGGTATTCCCCAGACTTGACCTGTTCTAGTGATCTGGTATTCCCCAGACCTGACCTGTTCTAGTGATCTGGTATTCCCCAGACCTGACCTGTTCAATCTGGTATTCCTCAGACTTGACCTATTCTAATGATCTGGTATTCCTCAGACTTGACCTGTTCTAGTGATCTGGTATTCGCCAACTTGACCTGTTCTAGTGATCTGGTATTCCTCGGACTTGACCTGTTCTGGTGATCTGGTATTCCCCAGACCTGACCTGGTCTAGTGATCTGTTATTCTCCAGACTTGGCCTGTTCTAGTGATCTGGTATTCTCCTGACATAACCTGTTCTAATGATCTGTTATTCCCCAGACCTGACCTGTTCTAGTGATCTGGTTTTCTCCTGACCTGACCTGTTCATGTGATCTGGTATTCTCCGGACATAACCTGTTCTATTGAGCTGATATTCCTCAGACCTGACCTGTTCTAATGAGCTGATATTCCTCAGACCTGACCTGTTCTAATGAGCTGGTATTCCTCGGACTTGACCTGTTCTAATGGTCTGGTATTCCTCAGACTTGACCTGTTCTAATGACCTGGTATTCCTCAGACTTGACCTGTTCTAATGTTCTGGTATTCTCCGGACATAACCTGTTCTAATGATCTGTTATTCCCCAGACCTGACCTGCTCTAGTGATCTGTTATTTCCCAGACCTGACCTGCTCTAGTGATCTGGTATTCCTTAGACGACCTGTTCTACTCTGGTATTCCTCAGACTTGACCTATTCTAATGATCTGGTATTCCTTAGACTTGACCTGTTCTAGTGATCTGGTATTCCCCAGACCTGACCTGCTCTAGTGATCTGGTATTCCTCAGACTTGACCTGTTCTAGTGATCTGGTATTCCCCAGACCTGACCTGTTCTAGTGATCTGTTATTCTCCTGATTTGACCTGTTCTAGTGATCTGATATTCCCCAGACTTGGCCTGTTCTTGTGATTGGGTATCCTCCAGACCTGACCTGTTTTAGTGATCTGGTATTCCCCAGACTTGACCTGTTCTAGAGATCTGGTATTCCTCAGACTTGACCTGTTCTAGGGATCTGGTATTCTCCTGACATAACCTATTCTAATGATCTGGTATTCCCCAGACTTGACCTGTTCTACTGATCCGGTATTCCCCAGACCTGACCTGTTCTAGGGATGTGGTATTCTCCTGACATAACCTGTTCTAATGATCTGGTATTCCCCAGACTTGACCTGTTCTAGTGATCCGGTATTCCCCAGACCTGACCTGTTCAATCTGGTATTCCCGAGACTTGACGTGTTCTAGTGATCTGGTATTCGCCGGACATAACCTGTTCTAATGAGCTGATATTCCTCAGACCTGACCTGTTCTAATGATCTGGTATTCCTCGGACTTCACCTGTTCTAGTGATCTGGTATTCCTCAGACCTTACCTGTTCTAATGATCTGGTATTCCTCAGACTTGACCTGTTCTAATGGTCTGGTATTCCTCAGACTTGACCTGTTCTAATAATCTGGTATTCCTCAGACTTGACCTGTTCTAGTGATCTGGTATTCCCCAGACTTGTCCTGTTCTAGTGAGCTGGTATTCCCCAGACCTGACCTGTTCTAGTGATCTGTTATTCTCCTGACTTGGTCTGTTCTAGTGATTTGGTATTCCCCAGGCCTGACCTGTTCTAATGATCTGGTATTCTCCTGACAACCTGTTCTATTGATCTGGTATTCCCCAGACTTGACCTGTTCTAGTGATCTGGTATTCTCCAGACATAACCTGTTCTAATGATCTGTTTTTTCCCAGACCTGACCTGCTTTAATGATCTGGTATTCCTCAGACAACCTGTTCTAATCTGGTATTCCTCAGACTTGACCTATTCTAATGATCTGGTATTCCTCAGACTTGACCTGTTCTAGTGATCTGGTATTCGCCAGACTTGACCTGTTCTAGTGAGCTGGTATTCCCCAGACGTGACCTGTTTTAGTGATCTCTTATTCTCCTGACTTGATCTGTTCTAGTGATTTGGTATTCCCCAGGCCTGACCTGTTCTAGTGATCTGCTATTCCTCAGACTTGACCTGTTCCAGTGATCTGGTATTCTCCTGACAGAACCTGTTCTAATGATTTGGTGTTCCTCAGACTTTACCTGTTCTCTTGATCTGGTATTCCCGAGACTTGACCTGTTCTATTGATCTGATATTCCCCAGACTTGACCTGTTGTTATGATCTGGTATTCTCCTGACATAACCTGTTCTAATGATCTGTTATTCCCCAGACCTGACCTGTTCTAATGATCTGGTATTCTCCTGACTTGACCTGTTCTAGTGATCTGGTATTCCCCAGAGCTGACCTGTTCTAGTGATCTGGTATTCCTAATACTTGACCTGTTCTAATGATCTGGTATTCCCCAGACCTGACATGTTCTAATGATTTGGTATTCCCCAGGCGACCTGTTCTAGTGATCGGGTATTCCCCAGACCTGACATGTTCTATTGATCTGATATTCCCCAGACGACCTGTTCTAATGATCTGGTATTCTTCTGACATAACCTGTTCTAATGATCTGTTATTCCCCAGATCTGACCTATCCTAAGGATCTGGTATTCTCCTGACTTGGCCTGTTCAAGTGATCTGGTATTCCCCAGACCTGACATGTTCTAATGATCTGGTATTCCCCAGAGTTGACCTGTTCTAGTGATCTGGTATTCTCCTAACATAACCTGTTCTAATGATCTGGTATTCCCCAGACGAGACCTGTTCTAATGATCTGCTATTCCTCGGACTTGACCTGTTCTAGTGATCTGGTATTCCTCAGACCTGACCTGTTCTAATGATCTGTTATTCCTCAGACTTGACCTGTTCTAATGGTCTGGTATTCCTCAGACTTGACCTGTTCTAATGATCTGGTATTCCTCAGACTTGACCTGTTCTAATGATCTGGTAGTCTCCTGACTTGACCTGTTCTAATGATCTGGTATTCTCCGGACATAACCTGTTCTAATGAGCTGATATCCCTCAGACCTGACCTGTTCTAATGATATGCTATTCCTCGGACTTGACCTGTTCGAATGATCTGCTATTCCTCAGACTTGACCTGTTCTAATGGGCTGGTATTCCTCAGACTTGACCTGTTCTAATGATCTGGTATTCCTCAGACTTGACCTGTTCTTATGATCTGGTATTCTCCGCACATAACCTGTTCTAATGATCTGTTACTCCCCTGACCTGACCTGTTCTAGTGATCTGGTATTCCTCAGATGACCTGTTCTAATCTGGTATTCCTTAGTCTTGACCTATTCTAATGATCTGGTATTCCTCAGACTTGACCTGTCCTAGTGATCTGGTATTCCCCAGACCTGACCTGTTCTAGTGATGTGTTATTCTCCTGACTTGACCTGATCTAGTGATCTGGTATTCTCCTGACATAACCTGTTCTAATGATCTGTTATTCCCCAGACCTGACCTGTTCTAGTGATCTGGTATTCTCATGACTTGACCTGTTCTTGTGATCGGGTATTCCCCAGACCTGACATGTTCTAGTGATCTGGTATTCCCCAGACTTGACCTGTTCTAGTGATCTGGTTTTCTCCTGATATAACCTGTTCTAATGATCTGTTATTCTCCAGACCTGACCTGTTCTAGTGATCTGGTATTCCCCAGACTTGACCTGTTCTAGAGATCTGGTATTCCTCAGACTTGACCTGTTCTAGCGATCTGGTATTCTCCTGTCTTAACCTGTTCTAATGATCTGGTATTCCCCAGACTTGACCTGTTCTAGTGATCTGGTATTCCCCAGACCTGACCTGTTCAATCTGGTATTCCCCAGACTTGACTTGTTCTAGTGATCTGGTATTCTGCTGACATAACATGTTCTAGTGGTCTGCTATTCTGCTGACCTGACCTGCTCTAGTGATCTGGTATTCCTCAGACGACCTGTTCTAATCTGGTATTCCTCAGACTTGGCCTATTCTAATGATCTGCTATTCCTCAGACTTGACCTGTTCTAGTGATCTGGTATTCCCCAGACTTGACCTGTTCTAGTGATCTGGTATTCCCCAGACCTGACCTGTTCTAGTGATCTGGTATTCCCCAGACCTGACCTGTTCAATCTGGTATTCCTCAGACTTGACCTATTCTAATGATCTGGTATTCCTCAGACTTGACCTGTTCTAGTGATCTGGTATTCGCCAACTTGACCTGTTCTAGTGATCTGGTATTCCTCGGACTTGACCTGTTCTGGTGATCTGGTATTCCCCAGACCTGACCTGGTCTAGTGATCTGTTATTCTCCAGACTTGGCCTGTTCTAGTGATCTGGTATTCTCCTGACATAACCTGTTCTAATGATCTGTTATTCCCCAGACCTGACCTGTTCTAGTGATCTGGTTTTCTCCTGACTTGACCTGTTCTTGTGATCTGGTATTCTCCGGACATAACCTGTTCTATTGAGCTGATATTCCTCAGACCTGACCTGTTCTAATGAGCTGATATTCCTCAGACCTGACCTGTTCTAATGAGCTGGTATTCCTCGGACTTGACCTGTTCTAATGGTCTGGTATTCCTCAGACTTGACCTGTTCTAATGACCTGGTATTCCTCAGACTTGACCTGTTCTAATGTTCTGGTATTCTCCGGACATAACCTGTTCTAATGATCTGTTATTCCCCAGACCTGACCTGCTCTAGTGATCTGTTATTTCCCAGACCTGACCTGCTCTAGTGATCTGGTATTCCTTAGACGACCTGTTCTACTCTGGTATTCCTCAGACTTGACCTATTCTAATGATCTGGTATTCCTTAAACTTGACCTGTTCTAGTGATCTGGTATTCCCCAGACCTGACCTGCTCTAGTGATCTGGTATTCCTCAGACTTGACCTGTTCTAGTGATCTGGTATTCCTCAGACTTGACCTGTTCTAGTGATCTGGTATTCCCCAGACCTGACCTGTTCTAGTGATCTGTTATTCTCCTGATTTGACCTGTTCTAGTGATCTGATATTCCCCAGACTTGGCCTGTTCTTGTGATCGGGTATCCTCCAGACCTGACCTGTTTTAGTGATCTGGTATTCCCCAGACTTGACCTGTTCTAGAGATCTGGTATTCCTCAGACTTGACCTGTTCTAGGGATCTGGTATTCTCCTGACATAACCTATTCTAATGATCTGGTATTCCCCAGACTTGACCTGTTCTACTGATCCGGTATTCCCCAGACCTGACCTGTTCTAGGGATGTGGTATTCTCCTGACATAACCTGTTCTAATGATCTGGTATTCCCCAGACTTGACCTGTTCTAGTGATCCGGTATTCCCCAGACCTGACCTGTTCAATCTGGTATTCCCGAGACTTGACGTGTTCTAGTGATCTGGTATTCGCCGGACATAACCTGTTCTAATGAGCTGATATTCCTCAGACCTGACCTGTTCTAATGATCTGGTATTCCTCGGACTTCACCTGTTCTAGTGATCTGGTATTCCTCAGACCTTACCTGTTCTAATGATCTGGTATTCCTCAGACTTGACCTGTTCTAATGGTCTGGTATTCCTCAGACTTGACCTGTTCTAATAATCTGGTATTCCTCAGACTTGACCTGTTCTAGTGATCTGGTATTCCCCAGACTTGTCCTGTTCTAGTGAGCTGGTATTCCCCAGACCTGACCTGTTCTAGTGATCTGTTATTCTCCTGACTTGGTCTGTTCTAGTGATTTGGTATTCCCCAGGCCTGACCTGTTCTAATGATCTGGTATTCTCCTGACATAACCTGTTCTATTGATCTGGTATTCCCCAGACTTGACCTGTTCTAGTGATCTGGTATTCTCCAGACATAACCTGTTCTAATGATCTGTTTTTTCCCAGACCTGACCTGCTTTAATGATCTGGTATTCCTCAGACAACCTGTTCTAATCTGGTATTCCTCAGACTTGACCTATTCTAATGATCTGGTATTCCTCAGACTTGGCCTGTTCTAGTGATCTGGTATTCGCCAGACTTGACCTGTTCTAGTGAGCTGGTATTCCCCAGACGTGACCTGTTTTAGTGATCTCTTATTCTCCTGACTTGATCTGTTCTAGTGATTTGGTATTCCCCAGGCCTGACCTGTTCTAGTGATCTGCTATTCCTCAGACTTGACCTGTTCCAGTGATCTGGTATTCTCCTGACAGAACCTGTTCTAATGATTTGGTGTTCCTCAGACTTTACCTGTTCTCTTGATCTGGTATTCCCGAGACTTGACCTGTTCTATTGATCTGATATTCCCCAGACTTGACCTGTTGTTATGATCTGGTATTCTCCTGACATAACCTGTTCTAATGATCTGTTATTCCCCAGACCTGACCTGTTCTAATGATCTGGTATTCTCCTGACTTGACCTGTTCTAGTGATCTGGTATTCCCCAGAGCTGACCTGTTCTAGTGATCTGGTATTCCTAATACTTGACCTGTTCTAATGATCTGGTATTCCCCAGACCTGACATGTTCTAATGATTTGGTATTCCCCAGGCGACCTGTTCTAGTGATCGGGTATTCCCCAGACCTGACATGTTCTATTGATCTGATATTCCCCAGACGACCTGTTCTAATGATCTGGTATTCTTCTGACATAACCTGTTCTAATGATCTGTTATTCCCCAGATCTGACCTATCCTAAGGATCTGGTATTCTCCTGACTTGGCCTGTTCAAGTGATCTGGTATTCCCCAGACCTGACATGTTCTAATGATCTGGTATTCCCCAGAGTTGACCTGTTCTAGTGATCTGGTATTCTCCTAACATAACCTGTTCTAATGATCTGGTATTCCCCAGACGAGACCTGTTCTAATGATCTGGTATTCCTCATACTTTACCTGTTCTGATGATCTGGTATTCCACAGACTTGACCTGTTCTAATGATCTGGTATTCCTCAGACTTGACCTGTTCTAATGATCTGGTATTCGCCAGACATAACCTGTTCTAATGAGCTGATATTCCTCAGACCTGACCTGTTCTAATGATCTGCTATTCCTCGGACTTGACCTGTTCTAGTGATCTGGTATTCCTCAGACCTGACCTGTTCTAATGATCTGTTATTCCTCAGACTTGACCTGTTCTAATGGTCTGGTATTCCTCAGACTTGACCTGTTCTAATGATCTGGTATTCCTCAGACTTGACCTGTTCTAATGATCTGGTAGTCTCCTGACTTGACCTGTTCTAATGATCTGGTATTCTCCGGACATAACCTGTTCTAATGAGCTGATATCCCTCAGACCTGACCTGTTCTAATGATCTGCTATTCCTCAGACTTGACCTGTTCGAATGATCTGCTATTCCTCAGACTTGACCTGTTCTAATGGGCTGGTATTCCTCAGACTTGACCTGTTCTAATGATCTGGTATTCCTCAGACTTGACCTGTTCTTATGATCTGGTATTCTCCGCACATAACCTGTTCTAATGATCTGTTACTCCCCTGACCTGACCTGCTCTAGTGATCTGGTATTCCTCAGATGACCTGTTCTAATCTGGTATTCCTCAGTCTTGACCTATTCTAATGATCTGGTATTCCTCAGACTTGACCTGTCCTAGTGATCTGGTATTCCCCAGACCTGACCTGTTCTAGTGATGTGTTATTCTCCTGACTTGACCTGATCTAGTGATCTGGTATTCTCCTGACATAACCTGTTCTAATGATCTGTTATTCCCCAGACCTGACCTGTTCTAGTGATCTGGTATTCTCATGACTTGACCTGTTCTTGTGATCGGGTATTCCCCAGACCTGACATGTTCTAGTGATCTAGTATTCCCCAGACTTGACCTGTTCTAGTGATCTGGTTTTCTCCTGATATAACCTGTTCTAATGATCTGTTATTCTCCAGACCTGACCTGTTCTAGAGATCTGGTATTCCTCAGACTTGACCTGTTCTAGCGATCTGGTATTCTCCTGTCTTAACCTGTTCTAATGATCTGGTATTCCCCAGACTTGACCTGTTCTAGTGATCTGGTATTCCCCAGACCTGACCTGTTCAATCTGGTATTCCCCAGACTTGACTTGTTCTAGTGATCTGGTATTCTGCTGACATAACATGTTCTAGTGGTCTGCTATTCTGCTGACCTGACCTGCTCTAGTGATCTGGTATTCCTCAGACGACCTGTTCTAATCTGCTATTCCTCAGACTTGGCCTATTCTAATGATCTGCTATTCCTCAGACTTGACCTGTTCTAGTGATCTGGTATTCCCCAGACTTGACCTGTTCTAGTGATCTGGTATTCCCCAGACCTGACCTGTTCTAGTGATCTGGTATTCCCCAGACCTGACCTGTTCAATCTGGTATTCCTCAGACTTGACCTATTCTAATGATCTGGTATTCCTCAGACTTGACCTGTTCTAGTGATCTGGTATTCTCCAGTCTTGACCTGTTCTAGTGATCTCGTATTCTGCTGACATAACCTGTTCTAATGATCTGTTATTCCCCAGACCTGACCTGCTGTAGTGATCTGGTATTCCTCAGACGACCTGTTCTAATCTGGTATTCCTCAGACTTGACCTATTCTAATGATCTGGTATTCCTCAGACTTGACCTGTTCTAGTGATCTGGTATTCGCCAACTTGACCTGTTCTAGTGATCTGGTATTCCTCGGACTTGACCTGTTCTGGTGATCTGGTATTCCCCAGACCTGACCTGGTCTAGTGATCTGTTATTCTCCAGACTTGGCCTGTTCTAGTGATCTGGTATTCTCCTGACATAACCTCTTCTAATGATCTGTTATTCCCCAGACCTGACCTGTTCTAGTGATCTGGTTTTCTCCTGACTTGACCTGTTCTTGTGATCTGGTATTCTCCGGACATAACCTGTTCTAATGAGCTGATATTCCTCAGACCTGACCTGTTCTAATGAGCTGATATTCCTCAGACCTGACCTGTTCTAATGAGCTGGTATTCCCCGGACTTCACCTGTTCAAGTGATCTGGTATTCCTCAGACCTGACCTGTTCTAATGATCTGGTATTCCTCAGACTTGACCTGTTCTAATGGTCTGGTATTCCTCAGACTTGACCTGTTCTAATGACCTGGTATTCCTCAGACTTGACCTGTTCTAATGTTCTGGTATTCTCCGGACATAACCTGTTCTAATGATCTGTTATTCCCCAGACCTGACCTGCTCTAGTGATCTGTTATTTCCCAGACCTGACCTGCTCTAGTGATCTGGTATTCCTTAGACGACCTGTTCTACTCTGGTATTCCTCAGACTTGACCTATTCTAATGATCTGGTATTCCTTAGACTTGACCTGTTCTAGTGATCTGGTATTCCCCAGACCTGACCTGCTCTAGTGATCTGGTATTCCTCAGACTTGACCTGTTCTAGTGATCTGGTATTCCCCAGACCTGACCTGTTCTAGTGATCTGTTATTCTCCTGATTTGACCTGTTCTAGTGATCTGATATTCCCCAGACTTGGCCTGTTCTTGTGATCGGGTATCCTCCAGACCTGACCTGTTTTAGTGATCTGGTATTCCCCAGACTTGACCTGTTCTAGAGATCTGGTATTCCTCAGACTTGACCTGTTCTAGGGATCTGGTATTCTCCTGACATAACCTATTCTAATGATCTGGTATTCCCCAGACTTGACCTGTTCTACTGATCCGGTATTCCCCAGACCTGACCTGTTCTAGGGATGTGGTATTCTCCTGAAATAACCTGTTCTAATGATCTGGTATTCCCCAGACTTGACCTGTTCTAGTGATCCGGTATTCCCCAGACCTGACCTGTTCAATCTGGTATTCCCGAGACTTGACGTGTTCTAGTGATCTGGTATTCCCCAGACCTGACCTGCTCTAGTGATCTGGTATTCCTCAGACTTGACCTGTTCTAGTGATCTGGTATTCCCCAGACTTGACCTGTTCTAGTGATCTGGTATTCCTCAGACTTGACCGGTTCTAGTGATCTCGTATTCCCCATACTTGACCTGTTCTAGTGATCTGTTATTCTCTTGATTTGACCTGTTCTAGTGATCTGATATTCCCCAGACTTGGCCTGTTCTAGTGATCTGGTATTCTCCTGGCATAACCTGTTCTAATGATCTGCTATTCTCCTGACTTGACCTGTTCTAGTGACCGGGTATTCCCCAGACCTGACATGTTCTAGTGATCTGGTATTCCCCAGATGACCTGTTCTAGTGATCTCGTATTCTTCTGACATAACCTGTTCTAATGATCTGTTATTCCCCAGACCTGACCTATCCTAATGACCTGGTATTCTCCTGACTTGACCTGTTCAAGTGATCTGTTATTCCCCAGACCTGACCTATCCTAATGATCTGGTATTCCCCAGACGACCTGTTCTAATGATCTGTTATTCCCCAGAGCTGACGTATCCTAATGATCTGGTATTCTCCTGACTTGACCTTTCCTAATGATCTGGTATTCTCCTGACTTGACCTGTTCAAGTGCTCTGGTATTCCCCAGACCTGACATGTTCTAGTGATCTGGTATTCTCCTGACATTACCTGTTCTAATGATCTGTTATTCTCCAGACCTAGCCTGTTCTAGTGATCTGGTATTCCCCAGACTTGACATGATCTAGTGATCTGGTATTCCTCAGACGACCTGTTCTAGGGATCTGGTATTCTCCTGACATAACCTGTTCTAATGATCTGGTATTCCCCCAGACGTGACCTGTTCTAATGATCTGGTATTCCTCGGTTTGTTTTAATGATCTGGTATTCCTCAGACTTGACCTGTTCTAATGATCAGGTATTCCTCGGACTTGACCTGTTCTAGAGATCTGGTATTCGCCGGACATAACCTGTTCTAATGATCTGTTATTCTCCAGACCTGACCTGTTCTGGTGATCTGGTATACCCCAGACTTGACCTGTTCTAGTGATATGGTATTCTCCTGACATAACCTGTTCTAATGATCTGTTATTCCCCAGACCTGAGCTGTTCTAGTGAACTGGTATTCCTCAGACCTGACCTGTTCTAATGATATGGTATTCCTCAGACCTGACCTGTTCTAATGGTCTGGTATTCCTCAGACTTGACCTGTTCTAATGATCTGGTATTCCCCAGACCTGACATGTTCTAGTGATCTGGTATTCTCCTGACATAACCTGTTCTAATGATCTGTTATTCTCCAGACCTGACCTGTTCTAGTGATCTGGTATACCCCAGACTTGACCTGTTCTAGTGATCTGCTATTCCTCAAAGTTAACCTGTTCCAGTGATCTGGTATTCTCCTGACATAACCTGTTCTAATGATCTGGTGTTCCTCAGACTTGACCTGTTCTATTGATCTGGTATTCCCGAGACTTGACCTGTTCTATTGATCTGGTATTCCCCAAGACCTGACCTGTTCTAGTGATCTGGTATTCGCCGGACATAACCTGTTCTAATGATCTGTTATTCTCCAGACCTGACCTGTTCTGGTGATCTGGTATACCCCAGACTTGACCTGTTCTAGTGATATGGTATTCGCCTGACATAACCTGTTCTAATGATCTGTTATTCCCCAGACCTGAGCTGTTCTAGTGATCTGGTATTCCTCAGACCTGACCTGTTCTAATGATATGGTATTCCTCAGACCTGACCTGTTCTAATGGTCTGGTATTCCTCAGACTTAACCTGTTCTAGTGATCTGGTATTCTCCTGACATAACCTGTTCTAATGATCTGTTATTCTCCAGACCTGACCTGTTCTAGTGATCTGGTATACCCCAGACTTGACCTGTTCTAGTGATCTGCTATTCCTCAAAGTTAACCTGTTCCAGTGATCTGGTATTCTCCTGACATAACCTGTTCTAATGATCTGGTATTCCCGAGACTTGACCTGTTCTATTGATCTGGTATTTCCCAAGACCTGACCTGTTCTAGTGATCTGGTATTCGCCGGACATAACCTGTTCTAATGATCTGTTATTCTCCAGACCTGACCTGTTCTGGTGATCTGGTATACCCCAGACTTGACCTGTTCTAGTGATATGGTATTCGCCTGACATAACCTGTTCTAATGATCTGATATTCCCCAGACCTGAGCTGTTCTAGTGATCTGGTATTCCTCAGACCTGACCTGTTCTAATGATCTGTTATTCCCCAGACCCGACCTATCCTAATGATCTGGTATTCTCCTGACTTGACCTGTTCAAGTGATCTGGTATTCCTCAGACTTGACCTGTTCTAGGGATCTGGTATTCTCCTGACATATCCTGTTCTAATAATCTGGTATTCCCCAGACTTGATCTGTTCTAGTGATCTGGTATTCCCCAGACCTGACCTGTTCAATCTGGTATTCCCCAGACTTGACCTGTTCTAGTGATCTGGTTTTCCCCAGACTTGACCTGTTCTAGTGATCTGGTATTCTCCTGACATAACCTGTTCTAATGAGCTGATATTCCTTAGACCTGACCTGTTCTAGTGATCTGGTATTCCTAGGACTTGACCTGTTCTAGTGATCTGGTATTCCTCAGACTTGACCTGTTCTAATGATCTGGTATTCCTCAGACTTGACCTGTTCTAATGATCTGGTATTCCTCAGACTTGACCTTTTCTAATGATGAGGTATTCTCCTGACTTGACCTGTTCTAGTGATTTCGTATTCCCCAGACCTAACATGTTCTAATGATCTGGTATTCCCCAGACTTGACCTGTTCTAATGATCTGTTATTCTCCAGACCTGACCTGTTCTAGTGATCTGGTATTCCCCAGACTTGACTGGTTAAGACAAATTCTTTGAGGTAAGGACTATTTTGTTGACTATTTTGAAATTACTTTGACTGGAAGATGTTACTGACCATGGCAGCAACAGGGTATCCAATGTAATTAGTTTCATAACAGTCAACAACTTTCCTGTACATTTGTCTTGTACACGTACACAGTAGGTAGGTTGAGAGTCACTGTCTGAAATTGTAACAGCTTGTATCAACAGTGTTATCACAATGAGTAGCCATTACCTTATCAACGGTTCACTTTTGTGGCGGCAGCAGCATAAAGATTAAATCATTAGGATCAGTTTTCAAACAAAATTAATTACGGGGTATAAAGAACGGAGTAAACAATAAACAAGTGTAAGCCAGCGATTTCAAACGATGAACCTTTATTCTAAATTGTTCTAAACTGATCCGAAATGAAATTCCATAATCGATTTTAAAACAAAAACCTAAACAAATTTAAGAAAGGAATTTTGAATACGTCAAGATAAGGTCAGAAATTTAATTTATTGAAAATGAATTCGTCAGCTTTACTGGATCTTTAATGCCTTGGATATTAGATGGTGAATGGCAGACAACTTTGTCAAGTTCAAGTTCAAAGTTGCTTTATTTCATGGTTTTTCTATACATGTAAATAGAGTCTAAAGAGGCAGTACATCAAAGGCATGGCCTATTGAGTGATGGACTCCTTACACACATTACAAAACATTTATACATTAACATATATATGACACACAAGAGAGTGGCACAGTGACAGAATGCTAAAAAGCTACCTTGAAATGAAAACTTATACAGGGACTTGACTACCTTTCTGGGATTATTAGCCAGTAAATTAACCTATTTGGGGATTTTATTAGCCATACAGATTTTCGGTTAGAAAGGATATGAGTCTCGCCTCAGATTTATAATGCCAAGGATTGAATCGTGGCAGGTGCATCCACAGATAGTCCCATATGAATCGTCAGTGTGTCAGTATATCAGACATGTGAAAACTGGTCGGCCAAACCTAGACTTACTAGTCTTGTCGCGGTGGTCCAGTGGAAAGATGTCTGGTTGCTGATGTTATGCGGAGTTGCAGTATGGCGGTTCGATCCCCCGACCGGGAGATGGTGATCAACAAATTAAACTAATGGGTGCACGACTGTCGGCTGGATAGCATGTGGCCATTGAAGCCGCACGTTGCCAGTGCGTCAATAAAATAAAAAATACATATACTGCCAGAGCCGTGATGGAGGCAGAGTACAATAGGCTTAAATGCCAAGGATTGAATCGTGGCAGGTGCATCCACAGATAGTCCCATATGAATCGTCAGTGTGTCAGTATATCAGACATGTGAAAACTGGTCGGCCAAACCTAGACTTATTAGTCCTGGCGCGGTGGTCCAGTGGAAAGATGTCTGGTTGCTGATGTTATGCGGAGTTGCAGTATGGCGGTTCGATCCCCAGACCGGGAGATGGCGATCAACAAATTAAACTAATGGGTGCATGACTGTCGGCTGTATAGCATGTGGAAATTGAAGCCGCACGTTGCCAGTGCGTCAATAAAATTAAAAAATACATACATACAAACATACACATACATATACATACACACATACCAGGGTTTCAACAAACTTTTAAATACAGGAAGTCTGGGACTTTTTGGGTAATGCTATTGGGAGTCTAAGCTAGAAACATGAAGATCTAAAATGGTTCAAATATATATAATTTGGTTAAAATCATTGTTTTTAGAGATATCAGGGCCAATAATAGGAAGTCCAGGACTATTTTGGTATGTTTTGTGGAGTCCAAACATAAACTTTGATATATATGTCATATATACATGTATTTAATATGTATGTCTTCCATTAAGCGGTGGGTGGGTAGGGCTGTCCCTTCTTTGATGTTTACATAGATATATGCCACTATGTGCACAAACATAAAACACACGACATTCAAACACATATTTATGGCATTAATATTTACATACACACATACATATTTACTGACTTAAATAAATATATATCATACATATACTCCCTAATTACATCATTATCTCATTTTATTTAAATTTAGTTTGGAGTGGTTTAGTATTATATAGGACTTTTGTATGCTACTGAAGGTGGGGTGGGGGAGGGGGGGGGGCAGGGAAGAGCTCATCACTGTAATATAAAGTTGAGATAGTTAGAGTTGTTAAGAATCGATAGATGCGTTGATCGTATGTGGGTTATTTAAGTGTAGTGGTAGTGAAAGTAAACTGTGAAGTATGTTTGTGTTTAGACTTCTTACTTCAATTATTAGGTTAGGTTGGTTTATCTATAGTGGTGGTGGTGGTGATGGTGGAATGTCTTAGGTTTGTATTATCATTAATTAGCAGAGAATCTGTGACCATCAGGTATAAATATATTAATTTAGTATTTGTCGATCATAGATTCCCTGGCAATCTTCTTAAAGGATTTCAGGTTTAATATACTATCGCGTATTTTTGTACTGGTGCTGTTCCATAGTTTTGTGGCTGCTAATGTAATTCGTCGTTTTCCTATTTCTGTTCGTGTAAATTGAGTGTGTAAATTGTGTTTTGTCCTAGTGTTGTGTTTGTGGATGTCGGTGCTTAGTGTGAAATGGGAGGCTATGGATTGTGGTAATGTATTGTGGTGACACTTCTTTACAATGGTATACATCTGTAGTTTGCCTATGCCCGTTAGTTTTAATAGCTTTTCTGACTTGAATATATTCTGGCCCTTTGCTGGTTTAGAAAAGAGTTTTAGTGCCTTTTTCTGTAGACTTTGTAGCTTTGTTAGGTTGCTTTTGTGTGTATTCGTCAAGATAGCGTTACAGTAGGTGAGATGCGGAAGAACAAGGGTGCAGTATAGAGTTTTAATTGTAGCTGGTGTCATGTAAGGTTTTGGTATTTGTATAACACCTATGCCTCTTGCCACCTTTGCTGTTACTGTCTCGATTTGTTTGGCCCAGGTCAAATGTTTATCCAAATATACTCCCAAAAATTTGGCAAATGGGGCCTCCTCAATTTCTTTTTTGTTTATTTAGATTTTTGGAATTTCATCTTTTTTTTAGTTTGAGATTTGTAAATAAGATTTAATTTGTTTTGTCAACATTCAACGATAATTTGTTTATTGAAAACCAGTCAGTAATTTCTTCCATTTCCTTATTTGTTTTTCTGTATAAGGTGTCTATGTTGTCATCGCAGCAAAAAGCATTTGTGTCATCAGCGAACAGTTTTAATGACATGTGCTTGCATATGTTAGGTAGATCATTCATGTAAAGAAGGAACAGCAGAGGGCCAAGGATAGATCCCTGAGGAACACCACAAGTTAAGTGCCTGTTTTCAGAGCATATCTCATTATATTGTACGCATTGTGTTCTTTTACTTAGGTAGTTCTGGAACCAGGTGAGTGCACTGCCTCTTATACCATAATAGGCAAGTTTTTCTAGTAAGATCTGGTGGTTGATAGTGTCGAAAGCTTTTGAAAGGTCCAAGAAGATGCCTATTATACTGGGTTTTTTTCCAGTGATTCAATAATTTTTGCTGTCATTTCGGATATTGCATGCATTGTTGAATGTTTCTAACGAAATCCATATTGCGATTTGTATAAAATTGACTTTTTGTCCAGGTAATTTGTCAGTCGACTGTACATAAGGCGCTCTAGTAACTTGGAGAAAGGTGGAACTATGGAGACTGGTCTGTAGTTTGAGAAGTTAGTAGAATCCTTGGCTTTATAAATTGGTGTAACACGTGCTATTTTTAGTTTTGATGGGAAAATGCCTTGTGCTAGGGATAAGTTGCAAATGTGGCTAAGTGGGATAAGGATATCCATAACACAAGTTTTATAAATGCGCCACTTAAAACCATCGATTCCGGCACTTTTGGCTGGGTTGAGTTTGTTTAGAACGTTAAAGATCTCTTCAGTGTTAGTAGGGTTAACGAAGAATGATGATTGATAGCTGCCTGTAAGGTAATCAGTAAAAAACCACTTTTGGATGTTGATTGGATTTTGTTCGAAAGTTCTGGTTCTATATTTACGAAATAATCATTGAATCCATTGGCTATTTCGAATTTATCGGTAATGACCTTATTCTTGTGAAGAAATTGTGTCTGTTGTGCCGTATTGGTCTTGTTTAAAAGTGATTTAATGGTTTTCCATGTCTCTTTTATGTCATTTTTAGACTGTTCACATTTCTTGTGATAATATGTTTTCTTAGCTGTTTTTATTATTTGGTCTAATTTATTTCTATATTTTTTAAACTGAATTTCATTGTAGTTAGTTTGACACTTGATAAATGTTAAGTAGAGCTGATGTTTTGTATGACAGGCAGCTATTAATCCACTTGTAAGCCAAGGTTTAGTTGGGTTATGCTTATATTTTTTACTTTCTTTCATTGGGAAGCTTTGTTCAAAAATAGTCGTGCAGATGTCATGAAATTTGTTGTAGGCATGCTCACAAGACTGAATGTCTGTTACTGTGCTCCAATCGACCTCTGACATAGATCTTTTGAATGTTTCAATGTTGACCTGACAGTAATCTCTGCATTTAAATTTTTCCTGTTCGAAATGTTTCTGGTATGTTTGTTGTTTTTCTAGGAGAAGTATAGGTAAATGATCTGAGATATCAGTTACAAAAATTCCGACATGAGTTTTACTGATATTGTGATTAATATTATTGCAGAATATGTTGTCAATGACGGTCGCCGTAGATTCTGTTATTCTAGTTGGTTTAGTTATTGTCGGATAGTAAAAGTAGGTATTTAATAAGTTAATGAAGTCTTTGGTATGACAACATTTCTGTTGCTGCAGATCAATATTGAAATCACCCATAAGGTAGGCTGTTTTATTTTCCTTTTGTATTGTATCCAGAATTCTGCTCAAAGCTTCAATGAATTGTTTGTTGTCACTGTCAGGAGGCCTGTAGATTGTACCAACAATTTTATTTCTACCTTTTTGAATCGGAATTTCGATAAATATTGTTTCAATGTATTCTTCCATCATGGAAAAGTTTTCACGCACAATGAATTGAATATTGTCTTTGATGTACATGCCTACACCACCACCATCCTTGTTAATTTTGTCAGATCTGTGCTTTTCGATAAATGTATAGTTATTCTTGTTAACTAGAGTAGTAGGTGAGTTTATTTTTAGCCAAGTCTCTGTAATTCAAATAATTCCAAACTCATGTGCACTCATATCTAGGAAATTATTTAACTTGTCATTGTTCTTCAGTATCGATCGAGTGATGAGGGAGAGTGCAATGCTTTCCTTACTGTTTGTTATAAGGTCATTAAATTTGCCTAGAAGCGTATAGTTACAAGTTTGTGGAGGTATGGATAAGTCAGTTCTAGTATCTTTTGAGTTGATGTCTCTATATGTGTGGGTGTTAAGTTTGAAGGGGTTTAGAATTAGGTCTTGTATGTGCTCTATGTAGTTATATTCAACATGTGGATTCATGATTGCAAGTGTGTAGTCAGCATCATCATTAATGTGATTGAAAGGGAATAGAGATTTGTTGTAGTTTAGACACCACCATGGTTGGTCATCTAACTCAAGATGGAGATAATCAGAAGCAGTGAGTTTAGAACATCTTAAGTGAACCCACTCCGAACACAAGTCACATAATAAAGCTTTTTGATTAGTTCTAACAGGTCTCTTACAGGATGAGCAGGGGAATTTGGTTGGCATGGTAGGGATAGAAGAAAAAAGGCGAAACAACTATGGTTGGAAAGGGTTTAGGGGAGGAAGATGCCAGAGATATTTTCCTTTCCTTGGCAAGATTATACACGGCTTAGTTTCAATCAGGCAAAAATAGTCTACGTTGCTGTTACATGTACACAACTGAAAATTGAAATGATGAGAGCTGATCATTGGTTGGGATAGGTAATGATAGTTAACCCTTTAAGCCTTGAATTTGTTCAAGAAAATCTAAATTACTACAGAGGCTGCTGGTATGGGTGTCAAAGGGTTAATAATAATGACGAATGCTAATAATAGTGGTCTATGGTCATCTTAAAGTATCCATTAGTAGTCAGGTGGAGGTCATCTCTGAAAATCAACAACTGAAATAAGTGAATCAACTAGTCGAGCCAGTGGTTACAGTGGCGGATTACCAGGAATAACCTTCATGACCCCAGATGAGCAAGAAAATTAGATTGTTTACCATTTCAGCCCAGTGAAGGACATTTGGGAGGCCAATATAATACTATTTTTGGAATTGTATCACTGGAATGCCTGGCTCGATTCTTGGCCTTTAATTGGACATACATTAACAGAGCAAAATGACAATTCTTGTGACCGATGTTATTAAAAAAGTAAATAAGCAGATGGAATTGACCATTTTCAGCTCAGTGTGTCAGAGAGAGAGGAAATCACAACAAGATAGTGATTGCTGGTATATTCATTTTTTCTATGTCATTTTTAATCTGGTCTATATATATTTATGAAATTAAATTTATTATTAAACTTAAAAAACTAAATGTACTACCTTCGGAAGAAGTTATATATATATATAATTCAAAAAGTTTCTAGTACAATCAGAAACCTTCTATCACACAAGGTGATATAATACAACAAAATACATCCCCCACCTTACTTTCCCATTAGATCTTATAACCCAACCTTTGAACCATATTAATCACTTCCATAGTATTTCCAAGATCACTTCCACATATAAACTTTCAAATTTAATTTATTCTTAATTATCGAAGTCCTAAAATTTGACATTATGCCGGGGTTTTTTTCTTATTAAACGAGATTTCTGAATTTAAATGTTCATAATGTCACTTCCTAAATGGTCGAAAATAATATTCAACTGCACGTCTCAATTCCACACTCTACATTGGCAGTTGATTACACTGGCTACGCCAAAAGCTACTCTCCTCCCCCAGGAAACTATAAATTTCTACGTCATCCCAAAGACAAACAATCTGTCTCAACCACACATTCTTGTAGTACAAGTCTACGGTTAAGGGTAACAAAAACCCCTGTAGCTGTGGTAACCTAACAGACGAACATGGTCTCACTCACAAACGGTAGCCCAACGGCCCTCATCTGCTGCTCCACCAATTTGATACGCGTTGTCAGCTGGATTATAATATGGCGAATCCATGTGGTTCTGCCTAACAAGGCAAAATAGTGCCCACTTTAACCAATCACACGAACATTATACCATTGTTTTGCAGTTATTTACCAATGCTTATCTTGAACACGGCTTAGTCAACCCTTGCCGTACAATTTGCTAGAATTTCCCCGTAAATCAGTGATATATCCCTACGCCGCCAGTGCAGATGACTATTGTACTAACCCATGCATGAAATGACATCCACACACATACGTCACCAGACTTAAAGTTACCATACCGCAACAAAAATATGTAAAATTAAAAATAATGAAAACACTGACAACCGCTGTGACGCAGTGACTTCACCAGCGGTGAAATCACTCCGTCACACAAGAATTCCACGAAATTAAATGTCTCGCCTGTCACATGTTTGTCAGTTACCTTGACCTTTGACCTGACAACAGTGTTAGCATGTTGCTTCCGACACATTATAGGTAACCAGGTATCCAAGCTTAGTTCAAGGATTAACCAATCCTGAAATATAAATGTAAATGATCTGTTAAATGGAAAAACTTAAAGTTGAGAGGGCGGAGGTGAAATAGCAATGTCAAAATGGTCTTGACCTTTGACCTATTGACTTCGATATCATCATGATGCCTCATTATGGTATATGACGCCATGTGTCTAAGTTGTGTTTCATTAGGCTTAACCAATCCTGGAGTATAAGCTGATAAGTTTTGCTAAACGCAACGAGTGATATCAGAAGATACCAAATATTTTGCCATGTTATGACAGAACTCGGCCTGCCCTGGAGTAGTTATAAAATAAGTGTTTCAGAACAGAGGGTGGTGGGAACCGCGGATCACGGATCGGCGGCTACAGGATGGAGGTGGGCTGTCAGAACAGTAATTATGTACATACATTCCACACATTCTAACTCAGGATTGTGTCCTGAGAAAATATGCGATGTGCCTAAGCACACAAAAATAGCTAACGCTTAAAACACTATCTCGCTGTTGTTATCTGTTGGATGTAATATGCCAGTTATCAGTATGTCTGCGGCTAATAACTAGGACATAACGTCTTATCTAGTCGGTGTTATAGCCTAGCACACTAGTGATTGAATGACAGTGGTCTTTCTGTCTGTCAATGGTCTATGAAGTACTTCAAAATTTGGCGAGATTGTTGCAGCAGGGGCTTTTTAGCCATTGCACTTATGCAGAGAACCTGGCAGCTCTCACTCCCGAGAAGCCAACACCAGCTCCACACAGGAAGCTGTCAACCACTCCCGAGAAGCCAACCCCAGCTCCACGCAGGAAGCTGTCAACCACTCCAGAGAAGCCAACCCCAGCCCCATGCAGGAAGCTACCAGCCACTCCCGAGAAGCTAACCCCAGCTCTCCTTTCCGAGAAGCCCCCCCCTACCCAGAGCTAGATACCCCACCCAAGTTCACAGATGAGGAGATCGACAGGTTTCTTGATGCTATTATCCAGGAAATGAGGGCCGTACCCCCAGGATTTGTGAAGGTCGCACATGCAATCCAGAACTATCGGCGGGGATGGAAACCTTCTGGACATGGGGAAAAAGATCCAACTGCTTTCCTGGATAAAAACCTGGGTAAGATCGAGAGGAAGTTAGTGGAAGAGGTCCTAGACCTGAAGGGGGTGAAGTTCTGCTTTGCTCTCAAGATAACCCTCAACAAGGAGAAGAATGATGGGACAGGTCACCACAGATCCCCTGTTCTGGTCTAAGCAGCATGCCATTCTGAAAACCAATCGATATTAGCGAGGCTGTGAAGGAGGCCAAAGCCAAGGTGCTGCAAGGCCTTGAGAACTATACCCGCGAGGGGTCTGGCTGGGCAGTCGACCAGGTTGATACATTGTACCTCAACATCGCCAGATATCAACCACTACATGATGGGTCCTACATCGATCTCCCCACTTAGATTAAACGAAAATGTGCCGTAGTTAATGTCCAGAACAATGATGACCACTGTCTTCGCTGGTCTTTTTTTGGCTGCTGCTTATCTTGCAGACACCAATCCCCACGCTTGAATTCAGTGGACTCTCCAACCCCTCTCCACCAGCTTAAGCGTGTTGAACGGCAGAATGGCCTGCCCATTAATGTATTCGGGCATGACAAGGGTGTCTACCCACTCTCAGCTGAGTGAGGCTGATCTTGTCATTCCAAGGACATCTGCTGCTTATCGAGAAGGGCGGCAAGCAACACTATACCTGGATTAAGGACCTGAATCGTCTGCTCTATGATCACAGTCAGTATAAAGTGAAAGCACTCTGTGAGCGGTGTCTCCACTGTTATTCACGCGAAGACCTTCTCATCAAGCACAACTGGAGTGCTGCAGTATCGGTGACAGACCAATGCATATAAGAATGCCTACAGAGGACAGGAAGATGCTACAGTTCGCCGACCATCACAAGCAACTCAAGGTGCCATTCATCATCTAAGCCGACTTTGAAGCCATAACAATCAAGATTGAGGGGCCAGAGGCGAATCCGGCTCAGAGCAGCACACAGAAAACACAACACCATGAGATCTGTGGGTTCTCATACATTGTGGTCCGCTGTGACGGTGTCAGTGAACCACAAGTGCTATATCGAGGAGAAGATGCAGCTAAGCACTTCCTGGATCGATTGGCATGGGAAGAGGAGAAGATAATGGCCGTGCTCGCCAACCCTAGGCCGATGGAGATGACTAGAGAGGACTGGTGAGCTCATAAAACTGCGGTCAGTTGCCATGTGTGCGACAGGCCATTAGATGGGGACAGTGTCAGAGATCACTGCCACATCACTGGTCTCTACCGGGGAGCAGCACACAATGTGTGTAATCTAAAGCTGCGCCTCAACCCTAAGACCACCACCATCCTGGCCGTGTTCCACAACATGCGTGGGTATGATTCTCACCTCATCGTGCATGCTATCTCCCAAACAGAGGGACAGATCAACTGCATCCCCAACAATATGGAAAAGTACATCTCCTTCAGCCTCAGTTCGCTGCGGTTCATCGACTCGGCCCAGTTCCTCCCAACATCACTTGACAAGCTGGTAGCTAGTTTCACAACGGTCCCACTTACAAAACAGTATGAACCTAGCACTGCCAAACATGAGCTCCTGCTCCACAAGGGTATATACCCCTATGAGCACATGGATGGGTGGCACCGTTTCAATGAGACCTCTCCCACCTCAAGCTGCTTTCTACAGTAAACTCCCTGGTGAGGGAATATCTGACAGCGACTACAACCACGCACAGGATGTCTGGGCCCAGTTGGGCTGCCAGACCATGGGAGACTATCATGACCCCTATCTGCGGTCTGACAATCTGCTTCTTGCAGATGTCTTTGAGAACTTCCATATCACATGCCTCCAGCAGTATCGTCTGAACCCAGCACACTATTACACAAGCCCGTGGCTGAGCTGGGATGTACTTCTAAGGAAGACAGGTGTGGAGATGGAGCTCCTCACTGACTTCGACATGCATCTCCTCATAGAGAAAGGACTCAGGGGTGGTGTATCAATGGTCAGCAAATGCTATGCTAAGGCAAACAACCCATACATAGCTGGCTATAATCCACAACAGCCGACAAGCCACATCATGTATCTGGACGCTAACAATCTCTATGGCTGGACAATGAGCCACACCTACCGAACGGGGGTGGGGGTAGGGGGGTGGGGTTGAGTGGGTGGAGGCCATTGATGTCCAAGAGATTACACAACATCCCGATGATGATGAAAAGGGCTACATCCTAGAGGTTGACCTTGAGTCCCCACAAGAGCTGCATGACATGCACAATGCCTACCCGCTGGCGCCTGAACGGATGAAGGTGAAGGGAGAGTGGCTTTCAGAGTATCAGTGTACATTGGGCGAGTGGATAGCGGAGACAACAGCAGAAAAACTGGTGCCTAACCTGAGAGACAAAGAACAGTATGTTCTCCTTAGCGCTGGTTGTCGGCAATCAAGTATAATATGGTCCGATTTAAACTGTTGGCATTGCGTGCGGTTACCATACAGTTCGTGTTGGTCATATGGTCACACCAGCTTGCATCAAGCACTCGCTCTAGACGCTAGATTAGCATATGTCGATTTGGGCCTCGAGAATCTGTTTCACTGTCCATGTACGTGGGCCATACAATAGAATACTCTCAATGCATGATTTGAAGAGGGTCGTTTTAGTATTACAGCTGAGTTGTGGTTTTCAAACTTCTTCTAGTTTGTTATAGATCGAATATAAGGTATTTGAATTGCTACACATTCTCCAATGGTGTGCTGTACATGGTGTTCACGCCAGGTGTGTCTAATGTTTACTGACATTCAGATGGAGCACCATGCAGTTTTAGGCATCCTTCACGTTTTCTAGATCTCCTGCTTCGTCGATTGAAGGGACTAACCAAGGAATGTCATCCACATTGCCAAAGTCATGCATCCAAAGTTCTGGAAGGCGCTTAAACTTTGCTGGTTTTAGCAGGTGTGTGTTCCGCAGAACACATTGTACCACATAGTCCAGGACTGATGAAGAGGAATGGGACTACACTGTCTCCTTGCAGGTCTCCAGCTTGAATTTTGGAATTTCTTGGTTTCACAACCAGGATTGCAGCAGAGTCGTCCTAGATGATTCTGATAGCATCTGCAATGGACAATGGACTATGGTATTCTTTAGGCTTGCAGCATTTCAAACATGCTGCCTTATGGATTGAAACGGCGGCTTTTAGAAGGACTATGCAAACAACTGTGAGCGGTAATTGGTTTGCTTCCACGCCCTCAATGATGTGCCTCCGTGCACGGGATACGGTCAATCATTTCCTCAATGATGTGCCTCCATACATGGGATACGGTCAATCACGCCCTCAATGGTGTGCCTCCATACATGGAATACGGTCAATCATGCCCTCAATGATGTGCCTCCGTGCATGGGATACGGTCAATCATGCCCTCAATGATGTGCCTCCGTACATGGGATACAGTTAATTACGTCCTCAATGATGTGCTTCGGTGCATGGGATACGGTCAATCATTCCCTCAATGATGTGCTTCGGTGCATGGGATACGGTCAATCACGCCATCAATGGTGTGCCTCCATACATGGAATACGGTCAATCGTGCCCTCAATGATGTGTCTCGGTGCATGGGATATGGTCAATCATGCCCTCAATGATGTGCCTCGGTGCATGGGATAAGGTCAATCATGCCCTCAATGATGTGCTTTGGTGCATGGGATACGGTCAATCATGCCCTCAATGATGTGCCTCCGTGCATGGGATATGGTCAATCATGCCCTTAATGATGTGCCTCCGTGCATGGGATACGGTCAATCATTCCCGCAACGGTGTGCCTCGGTGCATGGGATATGGTCAATCACGTCCTCAATGGTGTGCCTACATACATGGGATATGGTCAATCATTCCCTCAATGATGTACCTCGGTGCATGGGATACGGTCAATCATGCCCTCAATGATGTGCCTCGGTGCATGGGATATGGTCAATCACGCCCTCAATGATGTGCCTCCGTGCGTGGGATACGGCCAATCATTCCCTCAATGATTTGCTTCGGTGCATGGGATACGGTCAATCACGCCCTCAATGATGTGCCTCGGTGCATGGGATACGGTCAATCATGCCCTCAATGATGTGCTTTGGTGCATGGGATATGGTCAAACATGCCCTCAATGATGTGCCTCCGTGCATGGGATATAGTCAACCATGCCCTCAATGATGTGCCTCCGTGCATGGGATACGGTCAATCATGCCCTCAATGATGTGCCTCCGTACATGGGATACAGTTAATTACGTCCTCAATGATGTGCTTCGGTGCATGGGATACGGTCAATCATTCCCTCAATGATGTGCCTCCATACATGGAATACGGTCAATCGTGCCCTCAATGATGTGCCTCGGTGCATGGGATACGGTCAATCATGCCCTCAATGATGTGCTTCGGTGCATGGGATATGGTCAATCATGCCCTCAATGATGTGCCTCGGTGCATGGGATATGGTCAATCACGCCCTCAATGATGTGCCTCCGTGCATGGGATACGGCCAATCATTCCCTCAATGATGTGCTTCGGTGCATGGGATACGGTCAATCACGCCCTCAATGGTGTGCCTCCATACATGGAATACGGTCAATCGTGCCCTCAATGATGTGCCTCGGTGCATGGGATATGGTCAATCATGCCCTCAATGATGTGCCTCGGTGCATGGGATACGGGCAATCATGCCCTCAATGATGTGCCTCCGTGCATGGGATACGGCCAATCATTCCCTCAATGATGTGCTTCGGTGCATGGGATACGGTCAATCACGCCCTCAATGGTGTGCCTCCATACATGGAATACTGTCAATCGTGCCCTCAATGCTGTGTCTCGGTGCATGGGATATGATCAATCATGCCCTCAATGATGTGCCTCGGTACATGGGATACGGTCAATTAGGCTTGGCAAAAGCCGTTTTCATTCCAGCCCAGCGAAGAGAATCGGTTGTCTGCTTCTCTGCAATGTTCATAAAGCTAATTCCATAGTAGTTGGTGGGTTTGGACATGTCAAATTTCTTTGATCTTGTTATTATTCGACTTTGGGTCCACTGACTGGGCTTCGAGCAGCGCCAAATTGAAATAGTCCAGCAGGACTTTTACCAAGATAGCAATGAAGTTCTCAGTTTTTGATTGCTCCATCATTACATCCAGAATGTGCATCAATCCTTCTACTGAGGGTGTACGGATCATTGCTCAAGATTTCTCACCTACTGGACGTCCAAACATTCAGTCACCAGAGGAACCCGATCCCTTACTCAAGTTTCTGAAGGTATAATCAGGTATGTCACATGTTAGCTGACGTCACAATCAAAATGTTGTAGCTCCGGTAGAAAAAAAATCGAAAAGTCCTCACGAAAGTACACGAATTGTATGTCTTGCAGTTTAATAAACATCACGTTGAATATTTTGAAACTAACTGTTGAAAATGAGTTTATAATAATAACCTCCAGTCAAATTAGTTTCGAATTATTCAACCGCTTACATATATAGTTACCTTGAAATTTATGGAAATTAAGTTTTCAGAATTTCAAATCGATTCAAATACACTACAGTGTTGGTGGAGTTCAGCTAGAAATGGGCCTCGCATAGCTAGAAATGGTCGTGCCATAGATAGAAATGGGCCCTCTATTGTTGACAGCTATCTTATGGAAAGGTCAAGTGAGCTTAAATATTATGACAACTGTTAATTTGTTGTCCGCCCATAAACTTATTCATTGAAATAGTTTCTGTAAAGATGCTGGACTTATTGCTACAAAATTTAGCAGGAAACATCTTGCCGTTATATAGATACACGATTTATCAAACGAAAGCCGATTGGTGGATTTATCAACATAGTCTTGTGTTATTTTTAGGACAACCTTAAAGAATCCCTGAAGCCGCTTGGACTGAAACCGTCTAGACAAGATCTAAATCGAGTTTGAGTAAGCGAAACTGATCTGTGTATCACCTATTTTGAATGACCTCGTTTTCACATAAATGACTTCTCCAGAAACGTTAAATAGATGGTGCTGAAATTGCGGAGGTATCATTTGGGTCTAAGACCCATTGAAGACTGTCCACGTGAAGCCGATATGCGAAACTGCATTGCCACTATCTACCAATTAAAACCGCGCCTTTGTTAGTTGGTGTTTGATGTCGATGTTATTGTTAGGACTTTTTTAAGATGGAACTGTGGACTCGGGCTATTACTTAGCCTCTGTGTTCGCTTCATCTTGTGTATATACTTCAAGTTCCTGTATTCCCGGTTTCTCATACTCTGACGTGAACTCAAATTCCATATCCTGATTTCCCCCAGAATCTATCAAGGGCTACTTCAAAAGCAAAAGACAGTTTTACAGTATACAATTTCCTCATGCAGGCTGTTCCAGGTATCCACCACTCTTTAAGGGATGGAACATTTCGTTAGGTCTGTCTTACATTTTTGCTTGACCATTCTCACGTTATGGCCTCCAGTGCATCTGTCCTCTGTCACAGTTAGTATGTCCTCTGTCACAGTTAGTATGTCCTCTGTCACAGTTAGTATGTCCTCTGTCACAGATAGTATGCCCTCTGCCACAGTTAGTATGTCCTCTGTTACAGTTAGTATGTCCTCTGTCACAGTTAGTATTCCTCTGTCACGGTCAGTATGTCTTCTGTCACAGTTAGTATGTCCTCTGTCACAGTTAGTATGTCCTCTATCACAGTTAGTATGTCCTCTGTCACAGTTAGTATGCCCTCTGTCACACTTAGTATGTCCTCTGTCACAGTTAGTATGTCCTCTGTCATAGTTAGTATGTCCTCTGTCATGGTTAGTATGTCATCTGGCATGGTTAGTATGTCCTCTGTCACGATTAGTATGTCCTCTGTCACAGTTAGTATGTCTTTTTGCTTGACCATTCTCACGTTATGGCCTCCAGTGCATCTGTCCTCTGTCACAGTTAGTATGTCCTCTGTCACAGTTAGTATGTCCTCTGCCACAGATAGTATGCCCTCTGTCACAGTTAGTATGCCCTCTGTTACAGTTAGTATGTCCTCTGTCACAGTTAGTATGTCCTCTATCACAGTTAGTATGTCCTCTGTCACAGTTAGTATGCCCTCTGCCACACTTAGTATGTCCTCTGTCACAGTTAGTATGTCCTCTGTCATAGTTAGTATGTCCTCTGTCACGGTTAGTATGTCCTCTGTCATGGTTAGTATGTCCTCTGTCACGGTTAGTATGTCCTCTGTCATTGTTAGTATGTCATCTGGCATGGTTAGTATGTCCTCTGTCACGATTAGTATGTCCTCTGTCACAGTTAGTATGTCTTTTTTGCTTGACCATTCTCACGTTATGGCCTCCAGTGCATCTGTCCTCTGTCACAGTTAGTATGTCCTCTGTCACAGTTAGTATGTCCTCTGCCACAGATAGTATGCCCTCTGTCACAGTTAGTATGTCCTCTGTTACAGTTAGTATGTCCTCTGTTACAGTTAGTATGTCCTCTGTCACAGTTAGTATTCCACTGTCACGGTCAGTATGTCTTCTGTCACAGTTAGTATGTGCTCTGTCACAGTTAGTGTGTCCTCTGTCACAGTTAGTATGGCCTCTGTCACAGTTAGTATGTCCTCTGTCATAGTTAGTATGTCCTCTGTCACGGTTAGTATGTCCTCTGTCATGGTTAGTATGTCCTCTGTCACGGTTAGTATGTCCTCTGTCACGGTTGGTATGTCCTCTGTCACAGTTAGTATGTCCTCTGTCACAGTTAGTATGTCCTCTGTCACAGTTTGTATACCCTCTGTCACAGTTAGTATGTCCTCTGTCACAGTTAGTATGTCCTCTGTCACAGTTGGTATGTCCTCTGTCACATGCCCTCTGTCACAGTTATTATGTCCTCTGTCACAGTGGGTATGTCCTGTCACGGTTAGTATGTCCTCTGTCACAGTTAGTATGTCCTCTGTCACATGCCCTATGTCACAGATAGTATGCCCTCTGTCACAGTTAGTATGTCCTCTGTCACAGTTAGTATGTCTTTTTGCTTGGCCATTCTCAGGGTATGGCCTCCAGTGCATCTGTCCTCTGTCACAGTTAGTATGTCCTCTGTCACAGTTAGTATGTCCTATGTCACAGTTAGTATGTCCTCTGTCACAGATAGTATGCCCTGTGTCACAGTTAGTATGTCCTCTGTTACAGTTAGTATGTCCTCTGTCACAGTTAGTATGTCCTTTGTCACAGTTAGTATTCCTCTGTCACGGTCAGAATGTCTTCTGTCACAGTTAGTATGTCCTCTGTCACAGTTAGTATGTCCTCTGTCACAGTTAGTATTCCCTCTGTCACAGTTAGTATGCCCTCTGTCACAGTTAGTATGTCCTCTGTCATAGTTAGTATGTCCTCTGCCACAGTTAGTATGCCCTCTGTCACAGTTAGTATGTCCTCTGTCACAGTTAGTATTCCCTCTGTCACAGTTAGTATGCCCTCTGTCACAGTTAGTATGTCCTCTGTCATAGTTAGTATGTCCTCTGTCATAGTTAGTATGTCCTCTGCCACAGTTAGTATGCCCTCTGTCACAGTTAGTATGTCCTCTGTCATGGTTAGTATGTCCTCTGCCACAGTTAGTATGTCCTCTGTCACGGTTAGTATGTCCTCTGTCACGGTTAGTATGTCCTCTGTAATGGTTAGTATGTCCTCTGGCACGGTTAGTATGTTCTGTGTCACGGTTAGTATGCCCTCTGTCATGGTTAGTATGTCCTCTGTCATGGTTAGTATGTCCTCTGTCACGGTTAGTATGTCCTCTGTCACGGTTGGTTTGTCTTCTGTCACAGTTAGTATGTCCTCTGTCACAGTTAGTATGTCCTCTGTCACAGTTAGAGTACCCTCTGTCACAGTTAGTATGTCCTCTGTCACAGTTAGTATGTCCTCTGTCACAGTTAGTATGTCCTCTGTCACAGTTATTATGTCCTCTGTCACAGTGAGTATGTCCTCTGTCGCAGTTATTATGTCCTCTGCCACAGTTAGTATGTCCTCTGCCACAGTTAGTATGTCTTCTGTCACATGCCCTCTGTCACAGTTAGTATGTCCTCTGTCACAGTTAGTATGCCCTCAGTCACAGTTATTATGCCCTCTGTCACAGTTATTATGTTCTCTGTCACAGTTAGTATGTCCTCTGTCACTGTTAGTGTGTCCTCTGTCACAGTTAGTATGTTCTCTGTCACATGCCGTCCGTCACAGTTAGTATGTTCTCTGTCACAGTTAGTATGTCCTCTGTCACAGTTAGTATGTCCTCTGTCACAGTTAGAGTACCCTCTGTCACAGTTAGTATGTCCTCTGTCACAGTTAGTATGTCCTCTGTCACAGTTAGTATGTCCTCTGTCACAGTTATTATGTCCTCTGTCACAGTGAGTATGTCCTCTGTCGCAGTTATTATGTCCTCTGCCACAGTTAGTATGTCCTCTGCCACAGTTAGTATGTCTTCTGTCACATGCCCTCTGTCACAGTTAGTATGTCCTCTGTCACAGTTAGTATGCCCTCAGTCACAGTTATTATGCCCTCTGTCACAGTTATTATGTTCTCTGTCACAGTTAGTATGTCCTCTGTCACTGTTAGTGTGTCCTCTGTCACAGTTAGTATGTTCTCTGTCACATGCCGTCCGTCACAGTTAGTATGTTCTCTGTCACAGTTAGTATGTCCTCTGTCACAGTGAGTATGTCCTCTGTTACGGTTAGTATGTCCTCTGTCACAGTTATTATGTCCTCTGTCACAGTGAGTATGCCCTCTGTCACGGTTAGTATGTCCTCTGTCACAGTTAGTATGCCCTCTGTCATAGTTAGTATGTCCTCTGTCACAGTTAGTATGCCCTCTGTCACAGTTAGTATGCCCTCTGTCACAGTTAGTATGCCCTCTGTCACGGTTAGTATGCCCTCTGTCACAGTTAGTATTTCTTCTGCCACCGCTGGGTCGTATACTCCACGGATGATCTTATAGACCTCAATCATTTCCCATCAAAGTCTCCTATAACACATTGTTGACATTAGTCTTCTCAATCTATCTGCATATGCCAGGTTCTTTAGCACTGATATTTGCTTTGTTGCCCTTTTCAGAACGTTTTCCGTTACCTCAACATCCTTCTTGTTGTACGGGCTCCATACCCACACAGCATATTCCAGATGCGGTTATGTACGGGCTCCGTACCCACACAGCATATTCCAGATGCAGTTATGTATGGCCTCCATACCCACACATCATATTCCAGATGCAGTTATGTATGGGCTCCGTACCCACGCAGCATATTCCAGATGCGGTTATGTACGGGCTCCATACCCACACAGCATATTCCAGATGCGGTTATGTATGGGATCCGTACCCACACATCATATTCCAGATGCAGTTATGTACGGGCTCCATACCCACACAGCATATTCCAGATGCGGTTATGTATGGGCCCTGTACCCACACAGCATATTCCAGATGCAGTTATGTATGGGCTCCGTACACACACAGCATATTCCAGATGCGGTTATGTACGGGCTCCATACCCACACAGCATATTCCAGATGCAGTTATGTATGGGCTCCGTACCCGCACAGCATATTCCAGATGCGGTTATGTATGGCCTCCGTACCCACACATCATATTCCAGATGCGGTTATGTATGGGATCCGTACCCACACAGCATATTCCAGATGCGGTTATGTATGGGATATGTACCCACACAGCATATTCCAGATGCGGTTATGTATGGGCTCCGTACCCACACATCATATTCCAGATGCAGTTATGTATGGGCTCCGTACCCACACAGCATATTCCAGATGCAGTTATGTATGGGCTCCGTACCCACACAGCATATTCCAGATGCGGTTATGTGTGGGCTCCGTACCCACACAGCATATCCCAGATGCGGTTATGTATGCGCTCCGTACCCACACAGCATATTCCAGATGCGGTTATGGGTCTTGTTGATGGAAAATGATTGGTCAAGCAAGACAGGTGCCTTCTTATCTCAAATTCTTATGTTTCGCCCCATATTCTCATTTCTTGATCAATGATCATGTTTCCTGCCAATGTGTTCACATTTTAACCTTGGACTTCCTTTCCTGGTACAGAAATGTTTGTGTTTCTTTCCTAAATTTTCATATTTTCTTCGTGTCTCTGGTTCAAATATTGACGTCACAGTAATCTAAATACTTATCGAATAAGATTTCTCGAGACAGGATGGTGTTGTCAATTTATATAGGGAGCGTAAACCACACAACACCGAATGGAACCTGATAATGGATAATCTGACTGAAAGCCGAAACTTTAACATCTCTCTTATAAAAAGAAAGATGTTACTGCTTTGGCTTTGAGTCAGATTAGTTTCGAACATACTAGGAGGGAGGGTAGGGTGTGTGTAGTGGGACTCCAACGGGCGTCATATTTCACTTCACCACGATTAAGGTCGGCGGCGTCAACTTTAGTCTGGAAGGGATGCGAAATGTCGGATGTAGGCTAGCATACTGTGGTAATGGAAGATTTATCAGAATCACGCCAGCTCGATCCGCCATGATGTCGACAGACGCAGGGTTGCCCAGCTGGGACGTAAGGCAATTATATAATTATTGTCTCATATTTGCTTGATTATTGAATGGTTATGAATGTAGCATTCAGTTCATGTGTCATGTGTTCAGAAAATATCAGGCAATACCATAATTATCATTAAATCCATCCCTTTTGTTCGAGACTGCGTCACAGTATCAGGGGTAGGCGGTATGGTCGTGTGACTAATATATTTCAAATGCAGGAATTTACATTTTCTGACATTTAATTTGTAAAAAAACTGTCCCTGATAGTAACGTCAAGACTTTTTCGGGAGAAAATGGGTAAAATACAAGACTTTTACGAGCAATTATAGGTCCATATTGACCGGCAGCAATGCAGACGTCGTCTGAGAGCATCTAGATTTCAAAATTATCGCCTGCTGGTTTGGATTCTGAATCCGGTAAAAGGCCCGCGTAAGATAGGCCCGTACGCCCAATGAAAATGCACATATGTGGGTTAAGAGAACATTTTTCGAAAATTTACTTATGAATGGCTGGCTCGATAACGGAGACATTTATTCTAGTAAGAAAATTGCTAAAATATTGTATTGTCCTACAAATGTGCATTCAGTCACTAAGAATATACAAATTAATTTCATTGACCATTATAAGTTTTAAGTCGTGTATGGCTGCCCATCTTACCTAATCACCATCATTTGAACGTAAAAGCTATTTCCCATAGCAAAATGCCTTGTATAGTGCGGCCTCCTGTTTTTAAGCGACATTGTGATGGTACATAGAGATGACCATATTTACAGGTTCATTAATTATAGGTTTTGTATATTTGAACAGCACAATCATGAAACATTGAAAATTTACTCAAGATCAGGGGAGACAACTAGAATTAATAACGGATTTTGCCTTGCTTTAATGAATTATCTCCCTTATTCCAAAGACCAGATTTTAGTGAAAATTTATTGTTGTTTCCAATTTAGTTTACCATATTGCAAAATATTTCGGTTTTATGGACTTGGTTATTTCAGGTTAAGTTTGTGCTTAGCTGGACTTAGGCTATGATTTTCGTTAATATTCTATGCATTGAAAGCGCATATATGCCTCTGCCTCCATTGTAGCGCGATCTCATCATATGCTATGCATGGAGACAAGGCTGCACTATAGGCCCGACCTCCAACACCTTTTCACACGTTATCAATGACATTGGAAATTGTGACACGTGTGTATGTTGTCGCCGTCAGTTTTCTGCTTCTTGATAAAACTGTGATTGCCCTTAGCAAAACAACCCAGACAGTTTGTTTCATGTTCGATGAACCGTGAAAAGTACTTCAACATACATGATAGCTCATTAGCGTCGGAGGCATATAAACCAGGGGACTGCATTTACGGCGCCGAAACTAGGCCTACGCGGGAATCTGGACAAATCACAGACAGATGGGCGGGGTCCTTGTTCATCGATTGTTATCGGGTTTTGTCCCTTTTTCTGGTCTAGATGCACTGGTAATGAGTTACTGCCCTTTATCTGGATTGGAACTTGAGCTGTTTATTAGTATATCTGCTTGAGTTAGTTATACTTAGAGCTAATATAAGCCAGGGATTCAGTCACACCACACAAATGTCTGAATGTTTCAGCGGATATCCTTAGGCCGGTGTTTGAGTGGCTTGCGTTAGTGTCAGCAAATGTGATAAACGGTCTCGCGATCCATCACCTTTGATATGCTCTTGTGAATTCAAATACGTACAGCACACACATATTTACATAAACAGACTGACGATGTAATCATTTGTGCAGTTTATAATAAAACACGTCGGTTCATAGTATTCACTACATGGCAAATATATGTTATATGTTTAGCACAGCGTAACCCTTGCAATGCCGCATACCTGCTAAAACAAATTCCTTACGACGCAACCGTTTCCAGTCAAATTAATCAATTCAAAGCACCCAGTTCATTTTAACAAGCTGCCGTTGTATCGCTATATTAAAAGTTAAAATCCAGGTGATGTATTTATGACATTAACATAAAGTAAGCGCATTTTATTTCATGGCAACAACAGAGATAATAATTACATGAATCATAATAATACATATATTTTGTGGGGTCAGCGAAAGCTAATTCTAAATTATACATGCAGTTTCACGCTATGACTTTACTCTTTATCGGATGTAGAATGGCTATAGAAAATCTGTTTATAGCTGACAGTATATTGACAATTAGAGGGGATGGTCGCAAAAGAAGGTGGTTATTTAATACAGCTGATGAACTATGCTGAAAAGCTTATGAGGCTAATGATCGTGGTTCCTTAAGACGATTTGTTTCACGAACATCCGCTTTAAAGAACCACCATCTCCTGGCGCCAAACGCAGGTATCCATTATAGAAAGGTATAGTGTAATATATCCATCTCAAATGTGGGCGTAATGCCAGCTCTGAACATAATCCCATACGTGGACGTAATGGACACATCGATATGACTCAAGTATATGACGTCATAATGAACTATGTCACACATAGACTGACGTCACAGTCATCAGTGACAGAGGATACTCTGTCTGAAGCGGGAATAGCCTGTCAAGTATGTGTTTGATGAATTTACTGTTTAATAAATATTCTGTTGAATATTTTGAAACTAATTTGACAAGGCAGCAACACCACCGAGTCAAAGTAGTTTCAAAACGTTCAACAGCTTACCTTACAATTGGGATTCTGGGAATTGAGGATTAAACGTATATAAATTGATTCCAATACCCGTACAAAAGTGGGCGGAGCTTAGCTAAAATAGTTTGGTGCATATCTAGAAACATGTGTGTAGGAACGTACTTGGACAGGGGTGGGGGGGCTGAAGTATGGGTAGGGGCCAAGCCCTGGGGGAGGGGGGGGGGGGGGCGGGCGCTAAGGCGATACCTATAAGAGAGGGTGTCCCGTAATTCAGGATGTGGACGTAATCAGCAGATTAGAGTTATGTAAGTTGTTCTCTGATCATCAATCAGTGGCGCCAATCAGGTGTTATTCAGCGATACGCGTGTCTAAACCCGCGAGCGAATATCCGCGCACAGGTCTGTGATCTTATCTGAAACAAAGGAAGAAGAATTGCCAGCTATATTTATACTAATGAATTTATGTTCCATAGTTAACCATACGGTCTATAACAATCATGAGATCAGACTCACCATATCAACAAATTTACCACTTTTAAATGGAAACAGCGCATGCGCGCGCGCACGCACGCACGCACACTGGTGAGTCAAATCAGCTTAACAATATCAAGCATCTTAGTGACCTACGTGTTCCAAATCCAAGACCCGGATTTATTGAGTTATCCTTGAAATCTCGGGTCACGCCAAGCGTGCAAACTAAAACTCTAATATTTTCAAACTAATTTCACTGGACGCCCTTGCTTCCGTAGAGAGGGTCCCACAAATATTCAAGAGTATGCCCCTATAAGTTACTGGCGAGTTATTCCCGCACATGTTCTGTAGGGTCATTGATATCTGCTAAGTCAAGACGTGTATCCAGTAACTGTTAATCCTGTAGCATTATTCAAGTTTTTTTCTTACGTTATCGGCGGCTATACGCCCCTATCACCACACACACACCCCCCCCCCCCCCCCCCCCCCCCCCAACTTAATTTGGGAGTTGTGGTCGACATATATAATGATCTCTAGACCTACAAACTGCAAATTGTGATTCAGACAGGTTTAGCATGATGATTTGTCAGCCAGCTCACATGAACACAGCATTATTATAGGGGATATAAGTTGTACTGAGGTGTACTTTTCAGACATTATTATAGGTGGTATAAGTTGTACTGAGGTGTACGTTTCAGACATTATTATAGGTGGTATAAGTTGTACTGAGGTGTACGTTTCGGACATTATTATGGGTGGTATAAATTGCCCTGAGGTGTACGTTTCAGACATTATTATAGGTGGTATAAGTTGTACTGAGGTGTACGTTTCAGACATTATTATAGGCCATATAAGTTGTACTGAGGTGTACGTTTCAGACATTATTATAGGTCATATAAGTTGTACCGAGGTGTACGTTTCAGACATTATTATAGGTCATATAAGTTGTACTGAGGTGTACGTTTCAGACATTATTATAGGTCATATAAGTTGTACTGAGGTGTACGTTTCAGACATTATTATAGGTGGTATAGGTTATGCTGAGGTGTACGTTTCAGACATTATTATGGGTCACATAAGTTGTACTGAGGTGTACGTTTCAGACATTATTATAGGTCACATAAGTTGTACTGAGGTGTACGTTTCAGACATTATTAGAGGTCACATAAGTTGTACTGAGGTGTACGTTTCAGACATTATTATAGGTCACATAAGGTGTACTGAGGTGTACGTTTCAGACATTATTATAGGTCACATAAGTTGTACTGAGGTGTACGTTTCAGACATTATTATGGGTCACATAAGTTGTACTGAGGTGTACGTTTCAGACATTATTATAGGTCACATAAGTTGTACTGAGGTGTACGTTTCAGACATTATTATAGGTCACATAAGTTGTACTGAGGTGTACGTTTCAGACATTATTATAGGTCACATAAGTTGTACTGAGGTGTACGTTTCAGACATTATTATAGGTCACATAAGTTGTACTGAGGTGTACGTTTCAGACATTGGAGTAACAAATAAAGCTTTAATCCTTTATCCCTCATATCAGCCAAAAAACGGTTTCTGCAGTAGTCTTCAGAAATGCACATTTGCAGACCAAAAGTGGTAAAATTTCAAAAATAGTCGAGGGTTAAAGGGTTAAATAATGACTGTACCATCTTCCAGTTGTAGACAATGGCCCCATTCCTTCATCGAGATCTTTTTGTCATCATTGACATCACATCCATCCAGGAACGGAACCAGACATCGCTCCAGGTGTTTCAATGCACGGATAATGAACAGCAGCTCACGGCGGGTAACAAACCTAGCAACACAAACATAACCTAGCAACACACACATAACCTAGCAACACAAACATAACCTAGCAACACAATCATAACCTAGCAACACAAACATAACCTAGCAACACAAACATAACCTAGCAAGACAAACATAACCTAGCAACACAAACATAGCCTAGCAAGACAGACAACCTACCAACACAAACATAACCTAGCAACACAAACATAACCTAGAAACACAAATATAACCTAGCAACACAAACATAACCTAGCAACATAAACATAACCTAGCAACACAAACATAAGCTAACAACACAAACATAACCTAGCAACACAAACATAACCTAGCAACACAAACATAACCTAGCAACACAAACATAACCTAGCAACACAGGCATAGCCTAGCAACACAAGTATAACCTAGCAACACAAACATAACCTAGCAAGACAAACAACCTAGCAACACAAACATAAACTAGCAACACAAACATAACCTAGCAACATAAACATGACCTAGCAACACAAACATAACCTAGCAACACAAGTATACACCTAGCAACACAAACATAACCTAGCAACACAAACAACCTAGCAACACAAACATAACCTAGCAACACAAACATAACCTAGCAACATAAACATAACCTAGCAACACAAACATAACCTAGCAACACAAGTATAACCTAGCAACACAAACATAACCTTGCAACACAAACATAACCTAGCAACATAAACATAACCTAGCAACACAAACATATCCTAGCAACATAAACAAATATAACCCAACAACGTGCAAACTCATAGACATAACAATGCGGTCATAAAAACTCACACAACCTAACAACACATTGATACTGTGAGAACGCATAATAAACATAGCTTAGCAACTTTTGACTGGTAAATGAGTAGTTAAGTCAATGCCAGTGACTGTGATATTTGAATGGTAGCTAGGCGTGCGATGTCAGTGTCAGTGACTGTGATATTTGATAGATTTAATGATATGATGTCAGTGTCAGTGATTATGATATTTGATAGATTCAAATCTGCTCACGAGGTCACGTGTCGCTAGGAGACAAATGATCATATGATTCCCTGAAACACGTTATCGAGGATAATTTACTATACCTGTCATGTGGTCGTTTATCCAGGTCACAGAATTTCCACAGGACAGCGTTCGTGTGCTTAGGATCTTCCTTTGCAGCATCCAGTAATCCCACATACTCGCCGAGATTTTTACGATTTGCCTGTCATGTAAAACAATCATAACAGAAGGAACTGGAACATTGCTTCATCATTAGAGGTGTTACCGTTTAATTCATCATTTCTGAGTGATACTCCTAATCCTCCCTGCTCTAAGTATAGGTGGGAAATGGGAGATGATACCAAATTTTGGAAAGCAATGTCAGATCCTAGAATCAGGTAAAAAATCAACAACTTTATGTATGGCATTGCCTGCTAACAAACCATGTAGCAAGCCAATCAATGCTGATGAGTCTCTGACAACTACACTAACAGACATTATCATAAGTGCAGCCAAACTTTAGGGTATAAAACATATTGATTCTGGAAAATGTTTGAAAGCAAAACCTAGAAAGATTGTTAATAAGCTGAAGAACCAATGGTTTGACCAGGATTGCAGAATTATGCTTAAGGATCTCAGAGGTATGGCACGTAGAATTCACGAAACGCCATCAGATACCATCTTATTAAATAAGTTTCGATATTTGCGGAAAGATTCAAAAGACAAATAGCAAAAAAGAAGTCAATCTTTAAGCAGCGAATCCTAGATCAAATGGAATCCTTAGAGTCCAAAAACCCTAAGACATTTTGGAAACTGTATGATGAACTCAAAGGTACTAATAGTAATTCCAAAGGAAATTCAATTTCCTGTACAGAATGGGTGTCACACTTTAACAAACTTGTTAATAGTGTTCCAACACACGCCGACTTAGACCTTAAAAACACAATAGACAATTTTATTCAAACCAATAGAAATACAATTTTTAACGAACTTAATTTTACTATTACAACTTCTGAGATCTCTCGCGCTATTTCTTTTCTTAACAACGGCAAAGCGAGTGGATTTGACGAGATCTTAAATGAAATGTTAAAGGCAGGACACACTCGACTTTTACCAGTTCTGAACAAATTGGTTAACTCCATTCTGAGCTCTGGCCAATTTCCTATGGAATGGCGCTGCAATCTACTTTCACCTATACACAAGAAGGGCGAGGTTTCGAAACCTGAAAACTACAGAGGTATAGCCGTAAGTAGCAATTTATGCAAATTATTTTGTAGCATTCTGCAATATCGATTAACAAAATTTGCTGAAACAAACAAACTAATCCCACAATGTCAAATTGGTTATAGAAAAAATGCAAGAACAGCAGACCATATTATGACTTTGAAATCAATTATTGACAAAGATGTTAATGCTGCTACTAAGAAAAATATATTCTGCTGTTTTCTGGATTTCAAGTCAGCCTTTGACACAGTCTCTCGAAGCAAATTAATGTATAAATTACTACAAGCTGGTATTGATGGCAATTTACTAACTGTCATTGAAAGTATGTACTCTGATGTCAAATATGCAGTCAAAATGAATGATGAGTACAGCAATGGCTTTTCATCCTCAGTTGGTGTCAAACAAGGTTGCGTACTTAGCCCACTTTTATTCAACATGTATCTGCGTGATTTGCCAGATATCTTTGATAGAACATGCGATCCTATACCTTTCAATAACACTTCTATTAATTGTCTTATGTTTGCTGATGACCTTGCCATAGAGTCAGAAACCCACACTGGTCTGCAAAGTGCGCTAAACCAATTGAATATTTACTGCAACAAATGGGGTCTTACTCTCAACTTAAATAAGACCAAAAAAATAATTTTCAATAATATTGGGCATTTACTAAAGAGATACATGTATCACTTTACATACATGGGCTCACCGATTGAAGTTGTAAAGTCTTATTGCTATTTAGGTATCGTCTTTACACCATCTGGTAAATTTAAAGCTGCATTTGAAAGACTGGCAGAGCAGGCCAAGAAGGCTTTGTTCAAACTTAGTTATCAATGTCAGAAATATTGTTTTAACAGCATTCACGCTATTTCGTTCTTTAATTTTACCCATCTTATCCTATTGTGCAGAAATTTGGGCACCCTTTTCCATCAAAAGCATCAACGAACATAGCTAACTGCAATTAGGAGATAATGTCCTAGTCGAAAAGGTCCTAATTGGCTTCTGTAAATATATACTGGGGGTTAATAGGAAAGCTACTAATGCTGCTGTAAGGGGTGAACTCTGGCAATATGCCTTACTCACCACGCTTCTCACACAATCAGCCAAATTTTGGATGAGAGTATGTGACATTGACTCTGAGACAATAGTTCATCAAGCCTATATGCATTCGTATTCCTCATTAGAAGAAGATAACTGGGCTAGCCATTTAAAAAATCTATGGACTAGCTTTAGCTTCGAAGAAATTTGGACCAACCAAAGCACCAGAAATAAAAAGACATGTGCTAAATTACTAACTGATGCCATGGAGTCTAGATACAAATCAAACTGGCTGGTCCATGTAAAGAGAGGTGTCACAGATCGAATTGGTACATCAGGGTTCTAAACTTAGGTCGTATCAAACATTTAAAAGCAACTTTAACATGGAGAATTATTTACTAACTGAACACAATTTTTCTAGGCGAAATTTGTTTGCCAAACTCAGAGTCAGTGCACACGATCTCCAGATAGAAGTGGGGAGACATACAATTCCCAAAACTCCTGTAGAAAAAAGAATATGTTCGCTATGTAACATTCAAGCTGTTGAGGATGAAAGACATTTTATTCTAAAATGTCCATTTTACCACAGTGAAAGACAATCGCTATTTAATTACCTTAATGTTTTTGTAAATTTTGCTTCCCTCAGTGAACAGCATAAATTTGTGTTCATAATGTCCTACAATAACGGTGACACTGAGGTCTGCAAACAGGTACTAAAATATGTCACTGATTGTATCATGAAAAGGCAGAATGCGGTGGCTCCGAAACAATCCACTAACCCACCGCCTTCGCTAGTAATTGCAATATAGCTGGTCAGATCGGCAGCAAATTTTGCTGTAGGTACATTACATGTATCCTTATCGCCCTTTTATATGACGGCTGGGTGAAGAGGTGACATCGTTTTCTTCTGTGTTATAAAATCTCATGGTGATTAAACTGTCATGGGATATTGAGATATGGCGAGTGGTGATGCTGCTTCTTCTTTATTTAGTGATCTTGGCGGAGGTTTCACGCAACAGTCTTCTCGGATGGGACTTTAAACTGAGGTCCCGTCACACAGTGCCCATCACTGTGTGAACGTGAGCTAGGGTTAGGTAGGCAAGAAATTTCGGCATAGTCAAAGTAAACCGGATGCTGAATGGATCCCTCCTCGGATGGAACCACGCAACATACGGAATACAAAACCAAAACCAAATTGCTAGAATTAGAATCTTTCGGAATTTTCGAGGGGACTATGGAGGGATGTAACCCGGATGACTGATCGAGTTCGTCCTCGGACGGACACAGTCACCATACGGGCTACCTAACCAATCAAAATCAAACAAGTGCGCGCTGGTGTCTGCTCGGATGATGGCCAGAAGACCAAATGGGTCCCAGGACCCGAAAGACCCCACACCCCAACCTCCCCACTCCCCCCAAAGGGGCCGGGAGGTCTCTGACCTAAAGGCCCCCCCCCTTGGGTGCATCAGGTCATAAGACCGTACGCACCTCCCCCGACCCAACACCTACCCCATCCCTTACCCACCCCTGTTAGGTCCAGGTTAGGCCATCCCCATTACACACGCCCAAGCATGAGGAGCAACAAAAAAAAAAGCCATGGAAAAGAACAGCAACATGAGACAAAATCGAGAGACAACGATCAACACACACACACACACACACACACACACACACACACACACACACACACACACACACACACACACACACACACACACACACACACACACACACACACAGAGAGAGACACAAGCTAATGCACAAACCGACGTCACAAGAATTCACAAGAATTCAACAGAAACCATAAAGGCCAGGCGTGAGTCTAGACCCTAGCATTGGGAACTAGCATATAAACGCCTCAAATATTACAACACACACACACGTTTCACGCAACAGTCAGTGAAGTTTCCACTGTAACTAATGCGCAGTACCTAGCAGAACATTAACTTCAACATTAATTTCAAATTTACACTGAATGATATGTAATTTTTGCTCATATATTAATATAACCACTTAATTTGATAACTGAGCCATCAGCCTTAATTCGTGGACGTCATCTTATGTGTGCGTGCGTGCGTGCGTGCGTGCGTGCGTGCGTGCGTGCGTGCGTGCGTGCGTGCGTGCGTACGTGCGTACGTGCGTGCGTGCGTGCGCGTGGGCGAGTGCGTGAGAGTGTGCGTGTGCGTATTGTATATATCATGTATATTTTACTTATTGTCAACTGTATATCGTATGTACTATCTATTCGTACCTGCGTGTATTGTACTCTGTATAATGTCTGTGTAACCTTCATGTATCTTCGTGTAAAGGATTTTGTGCCAATAAATAAATAAATAAATTTAAAAAAAATAATCATCTTTCCAGAGTACCCACCCATCATATGACGTCATAATGAACTGCGTGGTGTGTACAATGACATCATAATGAATGACGTCATGAATGACGTCGACAAGTACGTCACGAACGCATATTTGATGACGGCCTATGCGTTGTTGTACAAATTGTTTGCTTTTACTATTTAATAAATTTTCTGTTGAATATTTTGAAACTAATTTGACTGGGCGCTGCTGCTGCCTATGGCAGCAACAGCGCCCAGTCAAATTAGTTAAAAAATATTCAACAGTTTCCCTGTATAGTTTTCAGGAAATTGATAGCTAGGGCATTTGGGGATCGATCAATCCCAACACGGCGAGGTGTGGGTGGAGCTTAGCTAGTGATGGGCGGGGCATAGCTAAAGGTGGAAAGGTCCATTGACTGACTGTTGCAAGCCACCAGGCAATAATTTAAATAGGCAATAACTCTGGACTTGCTGAATATTTTGAAAACAATTTGACTGAATGTTGTTAGTGACTCATGGATATGATAAACCTTGGCAAATGGCTGCACAGTGTGGGGTGGGTTGGGGAGTGGGGGGGGGGGGGGGGTCCGTGTGTGATAAACCTGAGTGTATGACTCTATGTTGATCTGATACACGATCCTCGATGTGTGGCTCTATGTGGAGGTGATGTAGGTTACCTGGGTGTCTACCACTTACCAGTTCTTTCATGACATTAAGGAGCCAGTTCCGAGTGCGTGTTGGAAACTCCAGGAGTTCACCTTCAGGACAGCTTGTTAACTCTGTGCAGAGAACAGAATACATTATAAGAGCAATTGATATTGGTGTATACCTTTGGAATAGCAATACCTAGTTCTGTGTGGCTTCCAGCTCGTTCCAGTGAGTTAATGAATGTTCAGAGCTTATGGCAGTAATGCTGCACATGATTGCTGCAATGTCCAGGTAGCATAGCTACTACGAACAGCTCTGTTTTCTGGTTTTAAGATTTTGAGCCGATTTTACTAGCTCTGTAGGCGGCATAGCATGCCTGGCCAAATAGGGGCTCGATCTAAAGCTATAATTATAATCAAGCTATCAAGCTATCAAGCAACTACTTATTCAGACAATTACCTAGTCATTGTTCAGTTAGCTACTTATTTATTCAATTAAAATGATATAGAGAATCCAGGTTCATGTGGTAATTAGTCCTTGTTGTAGATTAGCTTCGTCGTCTGTGCTAAATATATATATATATATATATATAAATATATATATATATATATATATATATATATATATATATATATATATATATATATATATATATATATATATATATATATATATATATATATATATATATATATATATATATATATATATAATATATATATATATATATATATATATATATATATATATATATATATATATATATATATATATATATATATATATATATATATATATATATATATATATATATATATATATATATATATATATATATATATATATAATCTAACCGATGATAGAATAGAACTGCTAACTAGGATGAACCTGATGGACATCAGTAAATCTTTAACGAGATCTCGACCAGGAGTGAGATCTCGACCGGGAACGAAAGCTCTACCAGGAGCGAGATTTCGACCAGGAACGAAATCTCGACCAGGAGCGAGATCTCAACCAGGAGCAGCATCATAGCAGCATGCTATGAAGGGTACCGTGATACGCTTCACTGACCTTGACATGCACCAAAGTAATCTAGTTGAATCTTAGTTAGATCCGGGAGATGGCAGTCGGCATGGCTGCTGCGGCACAGGCAATGCTGCTGGTCTAAATGACACGCGGTGGCATAGGTCCTGTTCTGTCTGCTGCACACCTGTAATTAGAACGACAAGTTCAGGTGTAAAGTGATAGGCAACTTATAGTTTCATTATTCCGGATGCCGCGGTACAGTACACGCTGTCTTCAATACAGAAAGGTGGTCTCTTAATGCAAGTCACGTGCTATAGATTATGACTAAACACAGATGATTTCTCGAACAGGTTTGATAATAAAAGCATAAGACGTTACCACATGGCCATGCATCATGGTCACCACTATGAGGTATGGCATGGGCATTCATCATGGCCACCTCTATGACGTATGGCATGGGCATTCATCATGGCCACCTCTATGACCTAAGATATGGCTATTCATCATGGTCACCTCTATGACCTAAGATACAGTCATTCATCGTGGTCATTACTATGACATAAGATACAGCCATTCATCGTGGTCACCTCTATGACCTAAGATACAGTCATTCATCGTGGTCATTACTATGACATAAGGTACAGCCATTCATCGTGGTCACCTCTATGACCTAAGATACAGTCATTCATCGTGGTCATTACTATAACATAAGATACAGCCATTCATCGTGGTCACCTCTATGACCTAAGATACAGTCATTCATCGTGGTCATTACTATGACATAAGATACAGCCATTCATCGTGGTCACCTCTATGACCTAAGATACAGTCATTCATCGTGGTCACCTCTATGACCTAAGATATTGTCATTCATCATGGTCACCTGTATGACCTAAGATATGGTCATTCATCATGGTCACCTCTATGACCTAAGATACAGTTATTCATCATGGCCACCTCTATGACCTAATACACACTCATTCCTCATGGTCACCTCTATGACCTAATATACACTCATTCATCATGGTCACCTCTATGACCTAAGATATGGGCATTCATCATGGCCACCTCTATGACCTAATATACACTCATTCATCATGGTCACCTCTATGACTTAATATACACTCATTCCTCATGGTCACCTCTATGACCTAATATACACTCATTCATCATGGTCACCTCTATGACCTAATATACACTCATTCCTCATGGTCACCTCTATCACCTAATATACACTCATTCATCATGGTCACCTCTATGACCTAATATACACTCATTCATCATGGTCACCTCTATGACCTAAGATATGGCCATTCCTCATGGCCACCTCTATGACCTAAGATATGGCTATTCATCATGGCCACCTCTATGATGTATGGCATGGGCATTCCTCATGGTCACCTCTATGATGTATGGCATGGGAATTCCTCATGGTCACCTCTATGATGTATGGCATGGGCATTCCTCATGGTCACCTCTATTATGTATGGCATGGGCATTCCTCATGGTCACCTCTATGATGTATGGCATGGGCATTCATCATGGTCACCTCTATGACCTAAGATATGGTCATTCCTCATGGTCACCTCTATGACCTAAGATATGGGCATTCCTCATGGTCACCTCTATGACCTAAGATATGGCCATTCATCGTGGTCATTACTATGACATAAGGTACAGGCATTCATCATGGTCACCTCTATGACGTAAGATATGGTCATTCATCATGGTCACCTCTATGACCTAATATACAGCTATTCATCATGGCCACCTCTATGACGTAAGACATGGTCATTCATCATGGTCACCTCTATGACGTAAGATATGGTCATTCATCATGGTCACCTCTATGACGTAAGATATGGTCATTCATCATGGTCACCTCTATGACGTAAGATATGGTCATTCATCATGGTCACCTCTATGACCTAAGATATGGTCATTCATCATGGCCACCTCTATGACCTAAGATATGGTCATTCATCATGGTCACCTCTATGACATAAGATATGGCTATTCATCATGGTCACCTCTATGACCTAAGATATGGTCATTCATCATGGTCACCTCTATGACCTAAGATATGGCTATTCATCATGGTCACCTCTATGACCTAAGATATGGTCATTCATCATGGTCACCTCTATGACCTAAGATATGGTCATTCATCATGGTCACCTCTATGACCTAAGATATGGGCATTCATCATGGTCACCTCTATGACCTAATATACAGTCATTCATCATGGCCACCTCTGTGACCTAATATACAGCTATTCATCATGGCCACCTCTATGACGTAAGATATGGGCATTCATCATGGTCACCTCTATGACCTAAGATATGGTCATTCATCATGGCCACCTCTATGACGTAAGACATGGTCATTCATCATGGTTACCTCTATGACCTAAGATATGGTCATTCATCATGGCCACCTCTATGACGTAAGATATGGTCATTCATCATGGTCACCTCTATGACGTAAGATATGGTCATTCATCATGGTCACCTCTATGACCTAATATACAGTTATTCATCATGGTCACCTCTATGACCTAATATACAGCTATTCATCATGGCCACCTCTATGACGTAAGACATGGTCATTCATCATGGTCACCTCTATGACCTAATATACAGTTATTCATCATGGTCACCTCTATGACCTAATATACAGTTATTCATCATGGTCGCCTCTATGACCTAATATACAGCTATTCATCATGGCCACCTCTATGACGTAAGACATGGTCATTCATCATGGTCACCTCTATGACGTAAGATATGGTCATTCATCATGGTCACCTCTATGATGTATTGCATGGGCATTCATCATGGCCACCTCTATGACCTAAGATATGGTCATTCATCGTGGTCATTACTATGACATAAGATACAGTCATTCATCATGGCCACCTCTATGACGTATGGCATGGTCATTCATCATGGCCACCTCTATGACGTATGGCATGGTCATTCATCATGGCCACCTCTATGACCTAAGATATGGTCATTCATCATGGTCACCTCTATGACATAAGATACAGTCATTCATCATGGCCACCTCTATGACCTAAGATATGGTCATTCCTCATGGCCACCTCTATGACCTAAGATACAGTCATTCATCATGGCCACCTCTATGACCTAAGATACAGTTATTCATCATGGGCACCTCTATGACGTAAGACATGGTCATTCATCATGGTCACCTCTATGACCTAATATACAGTTATTCATCGTGGGCACCTCTATGACGTAAGACATGGTCATTCATCATGGTCACCTCTATGACCTAATATACAGTTATTCATCATGGTCACCTCTATGACGTATGGCATGGTCATTCATCATGGCCACCTCTATGACATAAGATATGGCTATTCATCATGGTCACCTCTATGACCTAAGATATGGTCATTCATCATGGTCACCTCTATGACCTAAGATATGGTCATTCATCGTGGGCACCTCTATGACCTAATATACAGTTATTCATCATGGCCACCTCTATGACCTAAGATATGGTCATTCATCATGGTCACCTCTATGACATAAGACATGGTCATTCATCATGGTCACCTCTATGCGGGGATTCTCATAAGAGTCCTTTTGATGGTATATACCCCAAAATACAACTTTGGACGCCAAAGGTAGTGACAGTGAGTCCTTGAAAATCGTATATATGTGACAATTAAATATTAATGAATTTTATAAGTTTTTGCACAAAAATGCCCACAAAATATCATGGGCCTTATATTTAATAGCTGTGAGTCCCCTGAGTGACATTTGACGTCGTTGCCATTGCAGGATATTGATGGGCGTGCCGGCACAATGGGGCAAATAGACAATATGTGATTGAGATAAAGAATTTGCTAACTGAACACGTGCAGATGTTGGTAAATATGGGTAACATGTACAGATATAAACTCGTGTTACCTGTTTACTGCACTGTGAGGTCACTGCTTATGCCTGCATGCTGGTCGTCCTTACCTGTGCTCTGTCATCATTGGTCTCCGGACAAAGACGACGACAGACGCAAAAAGCCTTATCATTCTCATCGATGTCGCATTCCTCGCCACGCCCACATGTATGCTTCGTGCACGGATCTACAGGTTATATGCACAGTAAGAGAGAAGAACATATGACAAACGTATTCAATACTTCTATCAATAGAATCACGATGTAGCCCGATTTAAACAACTAATACAGGTTCTTTCACAAACTTTGAAAGAAAACTCCACAATGCTGAATAAATGACTTAATATGTTTAACATTTATTATATTGGAAGACATTTGTCCATTCTGCCGTGTATTGTTCAAAGGATTAATGGCCAGCCTCGTTTTACCGACCACCAACGTTTTGGAGCCAAATGGCCACCTGTCTTTAGGAACCATCATCACTTGGCGCCAAAACCCACATCCTACTATTAAGTCACCTGTATTAGGTGACCACCTGTCTGATTAATTATCTGCGTGCCATAAGGTGATCACTTTTGTATTACTATTAGATTAAACTTTCTTTAGTCACGCATGCATATTTATAGATATATTAAAACTAGATAATAGTTCCTTATAATTATTTAAGGGCTAGGAAACGATCTTTCAGGGCCTACAAAGAATATATGTTTTAAATAGATCTAAAACGGCCGCCACTTATCACCAACTCCCATTACAGCGGCTCGTTCAAATCATTATGTAGGTTAAATTAGATATTATAATTTTCAGAGGGCTTTCATAATTGATGCTTATTAAAGGTGGTTATTCACACCAAAATGCTTGAAAATAAAATTGTTATATTTGTATACTTTTAGAGGCTTAAATTATGTGCCTAGATGAAAGGAAACGAAATAAATCTTAACATATCATGATGGCATTACGTATTAATTAATATAATTTTCAAAGTTGTGAAATTGAATTAGAGACACTTGATAACTAAAAAATGTATTAATTTATACGAAATGAAATCATCATATGTTAAGATTTATTTCGGTTCATTACATTGAGATACACAATTTAAGCCTCTAAAAGTATACAAATTAAAAAATTTAATTTTCAGGGATTGTGGTGTGAATATGCACCTTTAAAAAGCATGTAGTTAAACATGTTTATAAATTATAAAGGGCCACCTTAGGGAGACATTACAGACATACCATTCTGTGTATGTTTATCCATTACAAACTGATTATAACCTGTTTATTACGGCCACCTTAGCGGCGGGGCGGGGGGAGGGGGTGGGGTGGGGTGGGGGCGGGGGCGGGTGTGCATTGCAGATTGATCATTCTGTGCATGCTTATAACGGGCACCGTAGGAGTGGGCATTACAAACTGATCATTCTGTGTATGGTTATAACGACCACCTTAGGGCGCCATTACAGACTGATCATTCTATATATGGTTATAACGACCACCTTAGGGAGCCATTACAGACTGATCATTCTGTGTATGGTTATAACGACCACCTTAGGGCGCCATTACAGACTGATCAGTTTGTACATGCCTATAACGGGCACCTTAGGGGGGGGGGGGGAGGCGGGCATTACAAACTGATCATTCTGTGTATGGTTATAACGGCCACCTTAGGGCGCCATTACAGACTGATCATTTTGTGCATGCCTATAATGGGCACCTTAGGGGGGGGGGGAGGCGGGCATTACAAGCTGATCATTCTGTGTATGGTTATAACGGCCACCTTAGGGCGCCATTACAGACTGATCATTTTGTGCATGCCTATAACGGGCACCTTAGGGGGGGGGGGGGGGCGGGCATTACAAGCTGATCATTCTGTGTATGGTTATAACGGCCACCTTAGGGTGCCATTACAGACTGATCATGTTGTGCATGCCTATAACGGGCACCTTAGGGGGGGGGGGGCGGGCGGGCATTACAAGCTGATCATTCTGTGTATGATTATAACGGCCACCTTAGGGAGCCATTACAGACTGATCAGTCTATGTATGCATACTCACTTGAATAATCTGTCACTTCATCCTGAAAAAGATAAAAACTTAATTAAAGAAACCGGTGATGTTGGATAGGATAATGGAGAATCAGAAATACGGGAATAACAGACAGACAGACCGACTGACCGACCGGCAGACACGTCATACCAGGAGGAGTTATTTCCCATGTTTAAGATCCAACACAGCATGTTGCTAATCGTAACTGGAGGCGTACACAGACTCCTCACCATACAATTGTGGTATTTGGGATAGCTTGACATTGCGCAAAATAAAGGTTTATGTTCCGTAAATAGAGGCATGATTTAAATGAAGTATAAATAATTAAAATAAGTGTATGAAATAGACAATGTTTGCGTAGTAGCAGATATATATATATATTCAATTACTGTCTTCCCACTTCATCAAAAACGAAGCAGGAATTATTCCGGGAAAGATGCGCAAGCAAAGAAACCGTTCGAGGAAGCACCTCAAAGATTGTCATGGCTCAAAGTGGTCAATAAAACCACCACCACCACCACCACCACCAACAACAACAACAACCACAACATTCATTCTCAGCGACTGTTCCGGCTACATGCTATCTATCTATATAGGAAGGCTTTGTTTTTGTGCTTCATAGACTAGGGTCACTGGTGGAAGAGCCCGTCCGCCCGCCCGCCCTATCTTATACCTGTTCTGTTTCTTGATCATCAGTGTCGTCTTCCAGCTCAAATTTGGCACTCTGAAAGTAAATGAGTACAATTAGGCCTACTAACCTTAAAATTCACAAGCTGAAAGACACCACTGTCCATTATTGGGTTAATTTTAATTTAATTGTCATATTTCTTCCCCAGCTATATGCTGTAGGCCTATGTTAAGATGACTACTGGCATGTGATATTAGCCTTGGGAAACACAAGCAATACATACACATCTAGGCGGCAATCACACGTATATAACTAAATAGCTATGTGCACAATACATCTAGGGTACATTAGATGTCCTGGAAATTAACGACGATAATCGCTGATGTTCAATTCCAACAATTTTGGCACGATAGTTGCAGAAGGTGCCGGGTGGACGCCAATTCTGATTGGGCAAAAGCAGTCAAGTGGCCATTCAAAATTTAAAATGTAGCATTCTGATTGGTCGAGAGATTTTCAAAGACAAATCTACCCATGGACATAGCTCAGGGCTTTATGAATGTAGTTTTATTATTGGTCTTATTACAACATATGCTGTATTCACTACGCCTCGTCCTCATACCTACATAGACGATTTCCGCAATCTAAAACAGCTAGTATCCAACTAGCCTGAGGCTATCACGTGTCAAGTGGCTAAAGGCGAGAGTTGGGTGCTTGCGGAATGAGGGTATTAAGTTAGACACAGAATACTAATACGTAATTATGACCCCTGACATTGACTGAATGTTAAGCGCACCAGTGCTATATCTCCAGTTGAGTGTCAACATTAAAATCTACCTTGCAAAAATAATTTTAAATAGTCTACAGATTAACATGAATAAGCAAATTGGTTATAGATACAATTCTGACCCGGTTCACTTAACTCCCACATAGTAAAAAATCGCCATCGGGGGTTGGGGGGGGGGGGGGGGCACCTTAAAATTTAAGTGGGAAGAAATACAAAAAGAATCCCTTTAAGTTGACAAATATAGTTTAAAGGCACCAACTTAGTAGAAATCTATTTTTTAACATACAATGGCTGACATAAAGGTATAGACATTGCGCATTCAGTATTAGGCATTGCGCATTGTGGTGCCATAAAAAATCAAACACACAGTCTATGTCGCTGTCTCTTCTGTCACAAAGCGACCAATAACAAATCTGCTTCAGCTAAATCCTGCCTCTATGCCATGTGTGGTTAGGGTGGAGTTTAGGTTAGAAAATCTCTCGACACATCACATTGCCCCATCTCAGATTCTAATGTGCAAATGAGATGATGCCTCCAGCCTTAGACAAATCAGAATTGCCGCCTACCAGGAACCTTCTACTACTCAGAATGTGAGATTATAAGTACCCTATGGCTTATCCTATTGGTGTTGTTATCTCAGAGTCAGTCACAGATATACTGCTGTACACGTTGTCCAAGCTGCTTTGCTAAAACCTGGTGCTGTAACATGAACACCTCTGATCATATGACCATTAATAGAGGGATCCAGTACTAGCTATGCCCCGCCCATTTATAGCCAAACTCCACCCATGTCCTGCTCGTCTTGGGATCGATGTATATACTCTGAACCACGAATTCTCACAATCCAATCTTCAAGGTAAGTGTACAGGTAAGATGTTGATTATTTTAAAACTAATTTGACTTGGTGCGTTTGCGAGTAAAATTAGTTTCAAAATATTGAACAGAATGTTTTATTAAATAGTACATCCCTAAGTCATACAGTTCTTACCCTTGGCGGATTATTCAATGTTCATGATGGAGCTAGATACGTCATTCATTATGTATTGTAATTGTGACGTCAGCCTACATGTGACGTAATAGATTATGACGTCATATACTTGAGTGACAGATCTTATCCATCCATTAGCTCTATGAATCTGATATGTCAGTGTTCTACGAATGAATGCTTGAATGTGCTGTATGCAGATGTGTACGTACATGAACTGATGAGACCACCAAGGCACACCCTAGAGCCAGGAGGAGGAAGTAATGACGCATAATGTCAGCTAGCTGATGGCGGCAATCTGATGGAGAAAGCAAACATCGTATACAATACAACACAGCAAGGACAAATTTGTTCAATAACCGCGTCCGTGATATATTTTTTCCAGTCGGGTGGCTATAAGGTCAAAAGTGTATGTTTTGGAAACAATTTTGCTGTTGCGTTTTAGTCTTTGACCGCAAAATTGATGTAAGTCTTCGCACCCCACAGACAAACTCCAAACCAAGTTCGAAAAAGATCGCTCCATCAGAGGTATTGAAAAAATGCCTTTGAAAACAATGTTGCTGAAAGTCTGGAGGATTGCACCAGTAGAACAACAACAACAACAACAACAACAACAACAACAACAACAACAACAACAACAACAACAAGAAGCACTCCCGTTTACCCATTGGGACTAGCGATGTGAATAAAAACATTTATTTTAAGGACTCAATATTCGAGAATTTGATACATAACACTCACTATATTTGCTTGATTTGGTGGGGCCTGGGGTGGGATTGGCGTGGGGTGGGTGGGGGCAAGAGGAGGAGCGATCGCAACTTTGGGAGAAGCAATCTGGGAGAATATGGGAGGAGATGTTCCGCTCCCATAGTCAAGGGGCCCTAGAGTCTTACCCCAGAATATTATGAGATGTAAATTTAAAACCGTTTTAGCAACAAGAAATGCTTAAAATTGCCGTGATGATGATGATGATGATGATGATGATGGTGATGTTGATGATGATGATGATGCTGAATGATTATGATGATGATGATGATGAATGATGATGGTGTGGTGGTGGTGGTGGTTGTGGTCGTGGTGGTTGTGGTGGTGTGGCGATGGTAGTGGTGGTGGGTTTGGCTGCGGCGGCAGCGGCGACGATGACAACGAC